>JBBMKD010000216.1:56992952-57024030 GCA_037834095.1 Argya squamiceps
CCGCCAGGGAACACCCGCCCGTTACCATGGCGACTGCATCCCCAGGTAAAAAAGGCGAGGGGTGCCCGGGGATGCTCAACAAAAGGGGCCCTCGGCAGCAGCATCTCCCGGGTTGTCTCGTTCCCGATGCTTCCCCTGTTTTTTTTTTCTCCCAGCCTGGCTGCTTGGAAACATTGCTGAATGAGTTAGTGAGTGCATGTAGGGAAACAGAAAATAACGAGGGATTGCGGCCTTTGCAAATAGTTATTTTTTGCTGATGTGGGGGAGGGGGGACACAGGAGCCAGGCAAGTTCCCTAAAGCTCCGAGCAGTTTGTTGGGCACGAGACAGCCAGATTTCAGGGAAATGTTGAAAAGCATTTGATTTCACTTGGCTTGATGTGGATCGGTGCTCATTTGTCATACACCTGTTCACATCTGGAGTGACAGATCTCAACAGAGTTACTCCAGTTATCCCCCATTCCACCTGGAATTCCTGCATGGCCCCTTATGTTATTTCAACACACAGCTTGTAATGGAGTGCCTATTCTGAAGTGTTTGTACATTTTGTGCATGCTTTTGGGACTTGTTCATTTATTTGTGGACTTCGTGCTTGCTGTGTTTTCCACCTTTTGAACACTGAGGTGTGTTTGACTTCAGGTGCATTTCAGTTTAGGGTCTGCAGGTTCACCGGTTTTCAGTTTATTTTTGGGATGTGTTCAATTTCCCTTGGTTTAGGGTTGCTTTCTTTAGTAGGTGTATCAAGAGCAGGTGTATATCTGTTAATGAACCCCAGGAGGCTTCAGCTCCCCATAGCTTCTGGTAGAAATGTTTGGGTAAAAATTACTCTCTTTCCTTCTTGGTGACAATTCCCTACTTTCTTTCTCACTGCTGTCTGTCAGAGAACGCAAACAGCCAGAAACCCCAGCCCTGGGGTAGCTGATGCATGCCATCTCACTGGGAAGTAGATGTTTCCATTACAGAGCCTGAAGTACTAAACTTGTCTTGAGTGAGTTGAGGGTCAGGGCTCGGGACAGGAATCGATCTCCATTATGCAATAGCTGCAGGAGCATTAGGAACTGCGTTTTTGGGCTGAGTCCCTTCTAATCCCCTCCAGTCAATCAGCACAAAGAGTAGCTGGCCAGGAAGAGTCTGTGTGGCTACGTGTGCTGCTCTGCTCATACCCACACGCGTGGTCTGGGTGTGCTCCCGACATGGATGTGTCCCTGCTGCCTGCCTGTGACCAAGTTCAGGGGTAAAACGGGCTCTCTCACACCCCTTGGCTGATGTGGGAAATGTTTTGCTGTTTTGTAGCTCTGGGCAGGCAGCTCATCTGCTGATGTGCTGCTCATTCGCTGAGCTGAGTGTTGGCTTGTGAAACGTGAATTTCTGCTGGAGGCAGAGGGCTGGGAATGTCAGTCAGGCTGCTTGACTGTGTGCAAAGAAGGGCAGGATTGGGGTCTCCAGGCAGAGCTTCCTCAGTATAATGACACAAAAAACTGGGGGAAAAGACTCTTGCAAGCTTTTTTTGTTCACTGATGGATAAAAATATGGCCATGCTGAATCTTGGTGTACAGAACAAAGAGGGGTGGTCTCTTAAACTGTGTAAATCACCATTAAATGTGAAATTGCTTGTATTTAATGGAGGCTTCTTCAGGCTTGACAATTCTGTAGATTTACATTAGAGAATGTCGAATAGACAAACAGAAAGAGAAGAAAAAGAAGGAAGAAAAGAGAAAAAAAAAGGAAATAAAGATGAAAGAAAAAAACCGCAAAGAAAAATTTCAGCTTTTGGAATCCACTGCAAAGGGGTTTTAGATGCGTTTGTTTGTGTCAAACTGTGGCAAGGTGGAGGCAAAGTGAGTGATACAGACCTTTCTTTTTTTTGGTGTTTGCTGGCTGGTGGGCTGTCAGGCTGTCAAATCAGCAGTTCCATAAGAGTAGTAACATGCTTTAAACATTTCCCATTTTGTTTTCCCTGCTCAATAAAGAGCCGTTGTGTGGCTGTGCTGGTGTCTGGCTGGCCATGGCAGACAGAGCAGCATCCCAAGCAGTGCAGCCCTGTGCACGCAGCCTCCCTCTGTTTGTGGCTGCAGCAGCTGTATTTCTGCTCCACGCTACCTAGAGAGCCACGACTCCCGCCCCCTTCACCGGGGGAAGTAAATAATTCCCTTGTTCTCCCTGTGTGACTAAGTATTCATAAGTTTCTGAATAAGAAGACTGTCATGCTGTTGAATATCTGAAACTGTCAAGCTTTTCTGAAAACTCTTTATTTCTCCTGCTCGGAGAGAGATTCTTGCCTGTTCCTAAGCCATAGGAACAGATCCAGGAGGAGATGCACAACTCCAGGTTTTTTACAACATTGCCATGGTCTGCCATAAACTCAAACACTCCTGACACAATGGGCCATCTGGGGACACTTTAGGCAAGGAGCAATCCATCCAAATGGGAGTGAACTGGACAGAATAATTTTCAGGTAGTTCCCCAGCACATCCTCTATCTTCCTCCACACCTGTCAGACTGGTCTTTTTTGTTGTGAAAACCATGGTTATGCTCTGCGAGGTAAGAGCAAGGTTTGGAGTCTGGGAGATTCTCTCAGCATGAAAAGAACTGAAAAACAAATGGTGGGAATTTATCACAGGTTGTGCAGATATTTGCTTATACAACCTAAACATTTGCAAACTTTCCCTGATCATGGCTTTTGTTTTAAGTTTGAAAACCAGCCAGGGATTGTTGAAAGGTTCAGGAATATTTTCAAGCTGGCCGTGGGCCCGGCTTTGAGCCAAGCTGGCTTTGTGTCAAAACCTGGTGAGTGGTTTCTGAATGATGAAAAGCAATGGATTTCAATCCCCATTCTTTGGATCAACCAAAATCGGCAGTGATTGAGACTGCAGGAAAAAATTCCCATGAGGAGTGGAAAGCTCAGAGATTTCTCAGGCAAAGTCAGGGCAGCAGGGAGCTGCAGATCCCACATCAGCCTCTCCTCTTGCAGGGCTCCAATGAAGATAAACTCCAGTAGCTTCTGGGCAGGGATAAGGCTGTTACTCTTGCTTTTATCCTTGGCCCCTGAATTTTGCTGAAAATGTCTCTCTTCCTCAAATGCAGAATTTTTCTCCTTCCCAAAAATGAATTTGGTTCAGGGCTGAGAGGACCTTGCAGGCAGCTCTTGCAAGGACTGGTGAGCAAAGCAGTCCTGAAGGGCTGGTGAGCAGTTACACGTTGGTGAAGAGAGCTCCATGTCACCCAACACACCATCTGGTCACAGATTCTGTTACTTTATTTTTATGCACCAACAGTGATTAAAATCCCTTGACAGGAATTATTTCCAAAAATATTACACAGGCTAACAGGCGTTCCCCAGGATAAATACATATGGTTTCCTCCAGAGAAATGGCTAAATGGAGGAGTGGACTGTACCTCCATGCTGGGCACGTTCCTCAGGGAAAAATAGCAGCGAAAGGGCAGGAATTCATACAAGTGGTGATTCCTGTGTAAGGATCTAGGAAATTTCATGCATCCTGGTGTGTGTGTGGGTATCTATAGGGTGATACAGTCAGTGGTGTTATGCCCCCATGTCCATGCAGCTGAGATTGAGAGAGCTGACACCTCATGCTCACTCCTGGCCTTCAGACAGGCCACAGCAGGCAGGACATCCATCCCTGGCAATCCTGGCCCATTTCCAGCTGCCTCCAAAGTCAGGTCCCATGTGGGGTCCAGCTGCCCAAAGGAGAGGAGGCCAGTGCCACAGGGGATGGCATTAATAACTGGGACATGTCTATGGGGACACAATGGGATGGTGAGAACGGCCTGTGGGAACCCTTCTGGAACAGCATCCAGGGGGTGGTTGGGATCCCCTGGGTGCCTCAGTGGTGTGGGAGTCCTGTGCTTGTGGGAATAACAGCACCCATTTGGTGTGTGCCAGTGAGGGACACAGGGACTCAAAGCTGCTTGGAGTTGAGGAACAGCCTCTGAGGAGCAGTGGGAGACCAAATCCCAGGAGTGTTTCATGCTCTGATAGGTGCAGATATAACACAGAAGACCATGAGGGATGTTGTCTCCCACTGCTCCGTGATGAGGACAATCTCTAATGTCAGTGCTTTAAGTAAATCACCTTTTAAAAAGCCCTTTCTAATTCACATGATTTGTAGAGGCTGGATTTGAAGACTGTGCTGTGTATATTCTCACCATCAGCCAACCCACCAACCCAACCCTCTGCCTGTGAGGGGCTGCAGTGATGTGCTCCTGCCGTCAGCCTGAACTTGCATTGGTGATGCTACACCAATGAATCTCAGTTTATGGTTTCTCTCCAGTTAGTGGCAGCTTTGCACCTCAGCATGAAAGAGATTTCTGATAATTTTCAGGCAGGTTGAGAGCCCATGGTTCAGCTGGGTGGAGAGAAGTAGACATGGACATGAAATGTCTGCACTGCTTGGGTTTGGCACTGACATCCCAGTTTTTGGGATGTCAGATCATGGACAAATGCAGCAGGTTCCCCAAGACAATTGGCTCTTTGTGGCCTTCCCTCCCCTTCCCAGGTGTTGCTGTAGGAAGATCTCCCTCTCCCCAAGCAATGTGCTGCTCAAAGTCACCACCAAGATCCAAACCCTAATTTTTCAAGTTGCTGTAGAAAGGTCTTGACATGGTGGATTCACTGACCTAAGAATGACACAGGGGAGCCTCAGCAGGTGTTTGGAAATATGTCCTGAACTGTCAGGCAATCCTGCTCAGATTGAAGCACCTGAGGCCAGATTTAGTGTCACTTTGAAAGAATATATATTCATGCCAATTCTTCTATCAACATTTTAGTGCTTTCTAATTTAGAGAACTGAATTTAGTTTCTCTCTGATGTCTGGATTAGCCACTCAAAACTTATCTAGTGCTGTGAGTGAAGGGGACAGGGATCATTTGGTGTTCTCCCCAATTCCCTGGTGTTTTCTTAGTGCAAGCAGATTTTGCAGAGGGACATAAACAAAGCGGATTTCTTCTCAGATCTTTCTGTTCTTGTAATCCTCATGAAGCTTAAAAAAGTGGCCTAAGCCCACAGTTAGCCATCAAAAAAAAAAAAAAATCCTGTTGAACTACCATCCTTGATTCTCACTTGGGTAAAGTCAGAGCAATGGCTCCTGCTGGGCTCCTCCAGAAATGCTCTGCATTTGGGGGGCTCTCAGAGGTGCCTAAAACTCCTGGTATAAAATCTGTGCAGCGGTGTAGTTCTCAACTCCACACAGATCAAAATGCAGCTGGTTTTTCCCTGTTCCTCACAGGGATGGAGATAGTTCTGTCTGCTTTTACTGCCACACTGATGAATTTTCTTCAGCCTTCAGGGTTGCAACTGGGTTGAGGAAGAGGATGAGGCAGATGAAAGAGCAAAGTAGTACCAGGGAGAGTGACTCAGCTGCCTTATTTTAATCTTCATCACTCAGTAATGAAATGTTTTATTTATAGGCAAGGAACAGAGGGGGAGAGTTTGGGGAGGAGGAGAATGGTGTGGAGGGGAGAGGCTTTGGCTGTCCCAGTTACTGCAAGTGTTGGGTTTTGTGAGTTGCAGTATTTTCTGGGCTGTGAATCTCCCCTGGGCTGGGTGGTTCATTATCTCTCACTGGTCCAAGGGTCCCAGGAGGCACATCTGTCTCCTTTTTTTTCTCCAGCTCTGGAAATGCCACACAATGACATGTCTTATGCCTTATTCTTCCCAAGAAAAGTGTATTGTGCAGGTATCAGTCTGTCTGGGGACACTGATCCCAGATTATCCCTGCGTGTTATCTCAGTTTCAATCCTCCCAGGAAAGTTTGGGCAGATCCCACAGGTGTGTTTCTCATGTCCTCACAGATGATCCCATGAAGGGATCCTGGCCCAACTGCATGTCCTGGATTGGCCCAGGATGCTCAGGATTAGAGTTAAGCTTTGCTTTCAGTCCTGAGGCCTGAGTTGTCCTTGATACCTGATTATTTTGTGCACAAGTGTTTTAGCTCAAAGTTCCTTAAACAACCAAGGAATTGTGCTGCAGGTCCCCATCATCAAGAGGGAATGGAGTTTTTAAAATGGGTGACTTCTCAGGAATTTCCCTCAGTCTCCCTCCTTAGTAGCTGGTACCTGTAAAATGGGCCAAGTATGCACTGAGATTTTTAATTTTTAATGTAGCATTTATGTCTGTTCTTCATGTGCTATTTTCTTACTTATAGATCAGGAATGCTTACAAAATTCTGAGGGTTCTTGTTTTTCTTGGGTTGTTTGTTGGTTGTTTGTTTGTTTTTTTCAAAAGAGAAGGTGGCCTCCACATGGCAAATCATGCTTCAAATAACAAAGTATTATTTGTAATTAGTTTTGTAATTTAGGAGAAGCTGTAGAGTTGGCATGATTCAGCACTCAGGAGCACACCTCATGTTTAGTGTTCTTGTTTTTTAAGACATTCCTGATTTATGGTCAGTCTATTCCTCCAAGAAACCTCATACCTTCAACAGTGAGAATAAATTCTTGGCACTCACCTGCAAGACAGGACTTGAAATAGAGAGGACCTAAATCACCTATTTCAGTCCTCCTTGTTTCAATGAAGTATTTAAGATTCTAATTTTATGGAACATAACTGCACTCTAAACTGTTATTAAAATTAGGATGGTCTTAAGCGTATGCGTAAAGGTGAGCATGTTTTGTTTAATTTAGGGATAAATGAGGTAGAAGATATATCATGTATAAATTGGCTTTGTTACCCATTAGACCAGACTGCTTCAGGACACTTGCATGTAAAATGGAAGCACCAGCACTCACCCATCTCATTACAGCACTGTGAAAATTAACCTTTAAAGAGATGGAAAGCTTAGAATGAAGATTATAATCATGTTGCTGTTGTTCATTTTGATCTATCATGTGTGTCTAGGTGAGAATAAAAATTGTTAGAAATGACTACATCCTTCATAAGCCTGCCTTTCAAATATTGAGGTGTTACCTCACAAACATTGGCTTTGTACTTGAATATTCCTTAAGAGCGGGCTTTCTCATCTTTATTTAAGTAACAGCTGATAAAAGGGTTATTTGCAGATTTCTTTCACTGCTGTTATGAGTCGCCTGCCCTTGATGCAGCCTCCTGCTATCATGAGATTTTGTATGAGAAAAGGTAGCTGGTTTTTCAGAGATGATTTCATCGCAACTGCCAATTAACAGCTGCAGCATTCCCAACATCTCCCTCACACAGCAGTGCCTCCCATCCTGGATGCAGTGCTGCAGTGGGGTGTTTGCTTGGGTGCAGATGATGGAGCAGGGAAGAAGCTTTCTGCACTGGGCTGGCTCCGCAGACCTGCAGAGTTTTGTCAGCTCAAGGCTTCTCTGTGCCATTCAGGACATGAGTTATGTTGTATTTTTCAGCAGTGCTGAATTTATTAACTGCAGCTGATTTATTGCTGGTAGCTTTAAAGACATTGAAGGGACTTATTAACTGTGGCCAGTAAAAAGCAAATGCATGGGGCAGCCTTGTCAGGCTGGAAACTTTCCTGCTTCCAGATTCTTGTGTTTCTCATCTCTGAGGGGGTTTTTTTTCTGTCCAGATGATCAATCCATGTCCTGGGTGCACATGTGGGTGCCCCTGGGTGAGCCCTGTGGCTAAAAAGGAGGAAACACCAAGTCTGGCCAGGGCTTTGTACCCCAAACACAGCCTTGGGTGCCATCCCTCACCCCATAGGAGCCCCCATGGACATTTCAAAGGCACAAAAGCAGAAGTTCCAGGTCCCAATGACATCCCCAGCTTTCCCTGCACTGCATTAGTCACTGGCTGCGTGATCAGACAGAAATCCTCACGCTGGGCAGGCTCTGCAGCACAGCTGTGCAGAGAAGGGCTGCAGACAGCCTGAGCCATCTGAGTCTGTGCTGATGTTCTCCTGCTGAGCCTGGGTGCCTCCACACAGCTCCAAAACACTCAGGGGCACCTGTGAGAGAACTGCTGGAGGGGCAGACTGCATTCAAGGGTTGTGATCAGCAAGAGAGTTCTGCCATTCACAGGCCCGATCCATCCCCTAAGTAGGAGCCTATCCCCCCACAAACATCATTTTGCATCTCAGGAAGGTGGTTTTGGTGCACACATAACCAGCAGAGCAGCTCTGCTTGGGAATTGTTTTAACACCAAGCTCCTGGGCAGCCCAAAGGGCTGGATCCTGAGCACAGCCTAAAGCTTGCCCTAAATCTGCCACCACGGTTCAGGTGCTCACCTGTATCCAGGTCAGCTGCATCCCCCTCCCTGTGTGAGGCACCGAGGCCACAGCAGGGCTGGGAGGTGAAAACCTGCAGCCAGCAGAGCAGGGGATGGATCAGTGTCTCATCTCTGCTCTGATCTGTGGAGCAGCATTCCATGTGCTTTGTGGGAAGGGGGAAGGAGGTTTCACATTCAGCTCGCCACTGGCTGCTGGAGCACGGAGGGGGGTCTGAACTCCAATCAGTCTTAATTGGGTCTTTCCCTTGATGTCCTTAATGCAGGGGCGGGAGAGATGCACTTGCTGCTCATGTGCACAGGAGATGTTTTGCATTTCATGATGTTTTCATTCCTGTTGACTTCAGCAGTGAAGCACGATGCAACACGCTGGAAATTAAATGTTCATTTCAGCTGAGCTGGAAGCTGCTCTGTGCAGGTGTAGCTGTGTGATAGGAGCAGCAGTCATTTGTTATTTGCAGACTGATTTCAGTCTTCTAAAATCAGTCTGCTGATCCTGCTCCTTATAAAAGTTACAAAGGTGTGTATCACAGTTTGTTCATCTTCTGTTTAGTGCTATCTAGGGATGTAGCATGTTTGTTAGTTTGCTGGATTGGGGTTTGTTTTTTTCTTCTTGTTGTTGTTGTTTTGGGGGGTGGTTTTTTTGTTGGTTTTTTTTTGGGTGTTTTTTGTTTGTTTGGGTTTTTTGGGTTTTTTGGTTTTTGTTTTTTTTGTGGTTTTTTTGGTTTGGTTTTTGTGTTTTTATTTTGTTTGTTTGTTTGTTTGTTGGGTTTTTAATTTTTTCCCTTTTATTACAAAGGTTTATAGCTTTGGTAAACATCATTGAGCAAACGTTTTAAACTGCAATATTGTTGTGCACTAAATTTTAATTGAGACTGTTGCCTTTGATGTAGGGCTAACCTAAAGCTGAGGCTGATTCCTCTCTTTTGCAGCTTTTGCAGTTCTTTAAAAGAAGACGTAATGCAGCATTTATGTAGTTGCTGATTTCTCTGCTGCTCTAGCAAATTATCACTGGAGTGGAATGTAGAATTGATGCCTCAGAATTTCCTGGTTATCCTGAAAATCTCTGTTTATAATTTGTGATTCTCAGAATGTAATTCGTTTGTAGGAAAGTTTGTTAGGCCCAAAGGTGACAAGAGGCCCAAGATGATGTGTGAGAGTTAAAAACCCAGAGGAGTCCCCTTCTCTGAACACATTGTTTATGGAAAAAAATTAAAATAAAATAAAATAAAATGGGTTTGGAACTTCTGGGCAGTAACTCTGTTTATCACTTTAACTAAGAAGTCCTTATAGCAAATTGGCTGGTAAGTGGCATCTTTGTTGCTTGCAAGAGAGGCTTTTTGTAGATCCTCAGAGTTTTGGGTGGTATCTATTTTTCTACATAAAAAGTTCTGTGAGTGGTTAATGAGGGTACGTTGAACACTCATTTGACTGAAAAGTCAAATAAGTAATTAATTGATTGCATGGACAGAGGTGGAGTCACTAAGTAAAACCTGGATTACTTTTACAAGGATGAAATAGGAACTCTGCCTATGAAAATGCATACCTACCTCTGCTGCCAGGAGAAAGGACTGAATATCCCGAAATTTAAATTTTTTTAGAAATTTGTCATCAGGCAAAAGAAAAACCCCTTTCTGCAAGAGATACATGGACTAAAATAGTATTAATAAAAATAGTGAAAGTGCATATATTTTCATATTATTCTCAGATCAATTCATGTTTCACCTTATTTGGCTGGCAGCAGTGTTTAGAAAAGTACCTTTCCTTTCATAGGAAGACATTTATTCCAAATATACATGAATTCCATTTCAAAAGCACTAATTCCAGCCTGCAAAGTTCTTTATTCTATTTCAGAATTGCCATGTCATGTACATTTTTTCTACTGTGATTTTTTTTTTCCTCCTACCCTAAAAAACATCACTGGAGATTATGGAGGATTATCTGAGCAGTTATCATAGTAAAAGCCAGTTGCCATTTTGGGACTATATATTTTTTTTTCCCCCTCAAAGTCCTTTTGACATTAGCCTTTATAATTCGGTGCTGTGTAGTAGAAGTTCAGGTCAGAGCTGAGGAGACAGGCCTGGGGATTAATGCTGTGTGAAATAAATGCAATCTCCTTCCACTCTGAACGTGCTAAGCAGACCATGTATAATCCCTGGAATATTTGGTAGATCTGCCAGGCCTTGAAGATGGCATTTGTAATATTTGTCCAGCTACATGTATTTTTACATCCTTGTCCCTCCCTGTGCCATCCAAACTCTATTCAAAAGTGAGGAGAAGGAGCTGAACAAATACTGAGAAGTAAATGTACCCTTCCCAGGAGGAGATTTTAGAGTTTGGGTTTCTTTTTTTCCTCCTCTCTCTGATGTTGCTTTTTAATGAATCGTTCTTCTAACCTACTTTAAATTGAGATTCTGGCATGCTGGATATTTTGCAGATGAATCATACTGTGCAATGCACTTTATGCATATCTGCTGTGCAAGTACATTGTCAGCTTGTATTTGATAACCTACCAGCAAGCAGGATCCTTTTTTTTTTATGGAAGCTTGGGATGCTAACATCATTCTCCAAGTGAGAATAATGCAACCACTGCTAATAAATCAGCCTGAGTCCGGGGATGTCTCACCACTTTGGCTGCATCCTTGATTAGCATTATCCTCAGAGGTATAAATTAAAGAGGAAAATATATAATCTGGGAAGCTTTCCAGCATCATCTTTGAAAATGAGAGCTCAGTGCTTTGCTGGGATTTCTTTGGTGGAGGAATGTTAATAGCAGTGCTGAAGATGTGCCCTGATTGCACCCTAAAGAGCAGGAAGATGCACAGAATAGCTTTTTTTTTTTTTCTTTGTCATCAAGGTAACTTCTGATGTGATCTGCACTGGGTGAACAATTTTCTACACGGTTCTGTGAATTGATCCCAGAAGTGCAGCTTCAGTCACTCCCTTTTTTACTTGTTCCCTTTGTCTGCCATCTGCATAGAATCTGCTGCATGTTTTCCCACCTCAGCCTGCAGACAGCTGTTAGAGAGTGGGCACAGCCCCTCTGAGAGAGACATTGGCCAAAGCCTGAGCTTCAGCAGTAAAGATCTCAGGAATTTCTTCTGACTGTTCCTACGAGGTGTCATCACAGCTGGATGGTAACTCCTGACACCTCCCTCCCCACCAGGGGGAAAAAACTGTGCTGGAGAATGTGCTGATTTGCAAAAAAAAAAAAAAAAATCACAGGGAAGGTTTGATTTTTGCAATGTTCCAGCTGTGCTAAATGAGCAGAAAGGGGAGTTTTCAGCAGATCAGCAACATCTTGGAAATGGAAATGCCACATCTTCCAGCACTTTCTGAGTAAGTTTTCCCCTTCTCTGCCCAAAATCCACTCGGGTCCTTGGCATTGAGTGGAACCAGGAGTTTGGCATGACTTGTATTTGGAGTCTTGCTGTCTATAATGTCTGTGTTTCTATTTGCTTTCCCTTGGCCAGCTCTCTGCCAGCATCTTCCTTTGCTTTCCAAGAGATGGCAAAAAGCACAGGGCAAAGCTGTTGTTCCTCAGGTTGCCTTTTGGGGAGGCATCAGGTACCTTTATTACTATTTTCTTGTTGGAACATCTAATCCACAGGAGGATGGAGGGTCTCACAAACAGCCCCCAGGAGCTGCATTTGAACTTGATCTGGGTCTCATGAGGCCCAGGCTCCTCCAAAGAGGTTTTGGCTTCATCATCAGTGACTCAGTTTGCAGGGCCTCTCAGGCTGGAGTCTCCAAAAAGTCATTCCTCTCCCCTGAAAAAATGTAGGGCAGTTATTTTTACTGAGCTCCTGAAGATAGTTATTTTTTTCCCCTGCATGTTATCACTTT
Source organism: Argya squamiceps (assembly GCA_037834095.1). NCBI lineage: Eukaryota > Metazoa > Chordata > Aves > Passeriformes > Leiothrichidae > Argya > Argya squamiceps. The sequence continues at coordinate 57,004,970 of JBBMKD010000216.1, forward strand.
TAAATTAATATTGAGGATCCTTAGTTATGTTTTACAAAGGCATTCACCCTTCCAGCTCAACAAAATAGAGGGAATACCATGTATTATTTGCCAGCCCTACTGACATTGGTAGATTTGCTGAAGCAATGTGTTTCAACATTTCCAGACATTTTTCCTGTGGAGCTTTCTCTTCCATAGAATGGTTTTCTGTTTCCCCTTGATTTGAGATGAAAAGAAAATTGAAAATAATATGAAATTTTCCCACAGGACAGAATTTCTTTTGCAATAGCTCAGCTTCTAGGTAATGTCAGGCATAACACAAACCACTGTGATCAGTGTGCTTAATTTCAACCCTGCATTTATGACTTACTCCTTGACATTTCTCCCTGAAGAATAACGACACAACCACACTTTACTCCCAGCTTGAAAATAACCATTAAAACTGAGAGCTACTGCAGCAGCAAGTAGGGTTTGTGAGCATCTATTTAATGCAGTCAACAGGGTTGTGACCTGGGTTTTCTTCACTGGAAATGAAATTCCCTCCTGGTCCAGCCGATCTCATCGCTGCTGTAACACCAAGGAGGTTATTTTCTCTTTATGGCAGATGACTTTGCCAGCACTGTGGTGAAGAAGACATGAAGTGTTCCCCAAGCCAGCAGCTGCCCAGGGTCTTTGGATTTAAATAATTATCATAGATCATAGAATGGGTTGGGTTGGAATGGGTCTTAAAGACCACCCAGTTCCAGCCCCACTGCTGGGCATGGTCACCTTCCACTGTCCCTGGTTGCTCCAAGCCCTGTTCAGCCTGGCCTGGAACACTTCCAGGGATGCAGGGGCAGCCACACCTTTTCAGGGCAACCTGTGCCAGGGCCTTGTCACCCTTACAGCAAAGAATTTCTTCATAATAACCTAAACCTACCCTCCTTCAGCTGAAGGCCATTCTCCCTTGTCCTATCACTTCATACCCTTGTCCAAAGTCCCTCTCCAAATCTCTTGGAGTCCCTTTTGGCACTGGAAGGGGCTCTAAGATTTCCCTGGAGCCTTCTTTCCTCCAGTCTGAGCAGCCCCAGCTGTCTCAGCCTGTCTTTATAGATGTATTCCAGACCTATGGTAGCTCTCTGCTGGACTCATTCCAACAGGTCAACATCATTATATAGTGCTCCTTCTTCACTCACTTCAAAATGTGACTTGCCTGTTGATGCCGAGCAAGGGGAGGACAGTGAGGGATGACAGCAAATGAAACTCTTTCTTCTTAGTCTCTATACAAGACTTTTCTTTTGGGAAAGCCCTCCCTTTTCTCATACTGTGCGAGGAGGAAAGGTTCCCTTTCCCGACCCTGAACTCAGAGCTGCAACAACTGCTCCCTCAGGTTTGCTGTGCTGCTTGTTTTAGTCAGCTTTTCAGAAAAGAAATAAAAATACAAAAGGTCAGTTCCAGAAGTTTTCAGCCAATTTCAATCCCATTAAGCTGGATGGCAGAAACTTCTAGAGCAGGTAAAATCCAAATCTTACCAGGAGTCTTCTGCTCTTCTGCTCCTGCCTGCTTCCAGCACCAGGTGTCCCAGGCTTCTGTAACTTTTAGAAACAAAGAGCCAGATGAGAGCAAAAAAATCCCATGGTGAGCAAAGAATCTGCAGAACTGCTCACTCAGATTTCTGGTTACAACTGCTCTGCTGTGCCAGGCACAAGTTTCTGAGAGGATTAATTAAAGAAGTTGGTTTCTAACTTTGTCCAACATAAAGTTGAGAGGGAAAAGGGGGTTTCCTCCTGGTGCTTGGTGAAACTGGCAGGAGAAATGAGCTACATTGAAAATCAGGGTAGGCAGAAGGGTAAAATTGTGTAAATTACACAGAAGTATCAGTTCAGGGAGGAGAGGAAGTCAGCATGGAAGGGAAAGTGGATAGCAATAAAAGAAATCTCAACTACTCTCAAGAGTTTGGATTTCTCAAGCAGTGGATTTCTCACCAGTTTAGGAAGGGATCTAGTGGTGGGGGTTAAGCTCATAAATTCAGCAGATGCCTTTTGGTCCACATCCCCTGTGCTCACAAGATCTGGAGGCGAAGTTTGTCTGCAAAACCATCTCCCTCCACCCTTTGTTCAGTTGGAGCAATTAACATAATTGCATTTGAAAAAAGCTTTTGAATTGCATTTTTGCTTCTCAATTATTTCTTTCAGTCAATTGAAAGGGCATGAAATCCCCATTCTTCAAAGCAGAGACAGATCTGTGGAGCCTTTCACCGTGTGAGTAGTACCTGGAGGAGTGCTGTGCCACAGCAGGACCTGCCTCATGGGCTGGGTTCACTCTCCAGACCCTTGGAGGCTGCCTGAGCTCTCCCAGCTCCTACATCCATCACTGGGAAACCACAAGGAAGACCATGAAAAAGCAGAATGATCTTGGCCACCTATATAAACATTTGGAATAAACAGGAGGAGGTTATGCAGGGACAGGGCACCTCAGCAGGAGGAGCCAGCTTCCTAAACATGGGATGGGAAACCCCAGATGAATCCATCAGAGAAGGACTGGGGTGTTGAAGGTCACAAGCCAAACCCAAGCTGTCAAGTTTTATCTTCTTTTCTGCATTAAATGCATGAGACAGTATTTCTTGTTCAGACTCAGATGTTTATTAATTCTTATTTATGTTACAGTCTCACAAACTGTGAGTTCTACAGCACTTCTAGATAACAAACTAAAAATGGAGCTATATCTCTCTCTTTACAAGGCCTTTTAGAGGATAAACTGTTCAATTAAGAAATGACACCTAAATTATTTTTACTTTTAACCCAATAACCAACCACCCGTGGCCCGCAATGCGGATTTTTCAATCCAATTACAAAATACCACCCAGACCCATGAAGAAGAAGGGGAAAGAGAAGGACTCAGCCTCCACCTTAAAACCTCCATCTTGCCTTATTTATATATTATTATATTCAGAAACCTTAAACTCTAAGCTTTCCACCATGTGGTATTACACACTTCTATTCAAACTACACACCCACAATCCCAGTGCTATCACTCAATTTTGGAAGCCTTTTCCACAGCCTCAGCTCAAATGCAGTGTTTTCCTGGGGGTCAGTGCCTGTCAGCTCAGAAAGTCTGAAATTCTCAGTGCCCAGGGTTCCAACACCAAGCCACCACAGGCTGCAAATCTTGAGCTGCTTTGCTGCTTGCCAGGCTGAGATGTGGTGATGTGTGTTTTTTTATGTGCAAGATGCAATAAATGGCCTGGGGATGAGCGTGGTGTCCAGTCTGGAGGACAACACCTCAGGAGCAATGCAGAAAACCCAGAGGAGAGGGACTAGAGTGATCAGATATTAGGGAAATACAGCCTAGGAGGGAATATTGAAAGAACCAGGCTTGTTTAAGCTAAAAGTGAGAATTGCTGGAGTGCAGAACAAGAGCAGTCTCTAAGTGCTTTGAGTTCATGAAAGCCCAAGCAAAGAGCCTGAGCCAACCTGATCTCCAGGAATGGGTGTGGCTTCAGCTGCAACATTCAGATTAAACATTTGGGAAAAAAACCTTTGGAGAATGTGGACCTGTGGGACAGAGAAACACAGGTTGCTGTGTGGGTGGTGGCTGCAGCTCAGGTGCTGGAGTGGGCAGTGCAGAGGGACATCACCCAGATGGCAAAGGGAGTGGTGCTGCTGCCTGGGGCCAGCCATGCAATCAGGTCTTCCAGGTCTTTCTGGGCCTGTTTTTTGGTGAATCTATAAGCTGAGGGGAGGGATGGCAGCAGGAAATACACTATTTTTTTTTTCTTTTTCCATCTTAGTTTGGTTCCCACCTGATACAAACCAGCAGCTTCTCTTTCTCTTTGAAAATGTGCATCAACCACAAGTCACAGAAAAGTAGGAATGGCTGGTATTTTTGTGTTTCAGTGTCTTTTTATGGTAATTTCGTTTTTAAAGGAAAATATCTTTATGTGTGTTTTGCAGGGAAAGCCTGACTCTCCTTAGGGGGAGTGGGTGAATTGACTCCTGCAGACAAATCTCCACTTAATATTCAATAAGTTGGACAAACAGCAAACTTCAGCACAAAGTAATAACAAGGGTTTTTAATAAAGGCAGGCTTGGCAGAGAGAAATTATAGAAGATAAATTGTGCAGTGATAGCTGGATACTAAGAGCATGGTGTCTGCATCCAAGGGAGGAGGAAATGGAAAAAGATACAGCAACTGCAGTCTTATTAAACTGATTTAATTAGCATTGTTGCAAACATAAAGGTAAAGGGAAAATGGGAAAAGTGCAGCATTAATTTATAAATGTGGACTGTGAAGACTTGATAGTTTACTGCAGTAAGAGATGGATTGTTTTCTGACAGGGTTTCATCAGTGAAGTGAAAACCCCAGCACTGCTTGGAGCACTTCTGCTGGGGAGACAGGCTGAGAGATTTGGGGTTGTTCATTCTGGAGAAGACTCCAGGGTGACTCCATTGTGACCTTCCAGTATTCAGTGGGAGCTTATATAAAAGAGGGTCAGTGATTTTTATGTGGGCAGATAGTGACAGGACAAGGGGGAATGGGTGAAAACTAAAAGAGGGGAGATTCAGACTAGATACTAAGAAGAAATTCTTCACTGTGAAAGTGATGAGACCCTGGCACAAGTTGTCCAGAGAAGCTGTGGCTGCCCCATCCCTGGAAGTGTCCAAGGACAGGATGGAGCAACCTGGGATAGTGAAAATTGTCCCTTATGTACCTGGGAGGAAGCAGTGAAAGCAATAAGAGCAACATCAGAGAAAAAAGAGTTGAAATGTTAAATACCTAACACTTGCTTTAAAACAGTTTTAATTCAATTAAAAATAAAAAGAGAAAAAAGTCCAGTTTTATAGAAATTAATTTTCCCAGCCAATTATTTTAAGTGAAAATTTTCCATGCTTCTGAAAGGGTGAGGAAATAATCAATGAATATTGTTTGGAGAAATGTAGCACCTCTTCCCAACTGTGCTAATATTGGTGAGAAAACAGCATTTCCTCAGACCAACTCGTGAGTCAAATTTGGAAATTATTCCCTTTATACTTGGGCTCTGTGGACTGCGCAGGAATATTAGAAGTGTGAGCTGTGCTGCTTAATTGTAGCTTCTTGTATGAGTCACATGATTATTTAATGAGGATCCTTGATTGGAGGCATGAGCAAACACATCTCTTATACACACTTGATTGTGCCAGTTTCAGGGCTCATTTTCTCTCGATGCTGATACATAACACATTTGTCATTGGCCTTGGCAAACATTTCTTTGCCAGAAAAAATTCATTTCTCAAGTATCAACAGAAGATGATGCATGGATTTAGTTAATATAAAGTGTGTAACAGAACAATAGAGTCATAGAATCATGGGATCATTTAGGCTGGAAAAGACTTTTAAGATCATTGAGACCAAGCATTGCCAAGGCCACCATTAACCCATGTCCCCAAGTGTCACGTCCACATTTCTTTTAAATCCTTCCCTTGCCCACTTCTGTATCATCTCCCCTGTAACAAAATTAGGAAAAAACCATTAAGATTCACCTGTGAGATGCACTTGGGTGGCAGCAGCATGTGTCCAGCTGTGGGAGTTCTATAGGTGAAGTCAGAATCCTCTTCAGGAAAGGCTGATCCATTTGCTTTCTTAGCTCTGCTGTAAGTTGGGATCTTGGTATTTTTTTAGTGTTTCTGGTACGTTTAGGTTTCTCCTGGGCATGAGGGTGGCTGTAATTCTCACCTCAGAACAAGAGTGGGTGTTGCAGCTCCAATATAGCTGCTCCAGTGCCACCCCTTCTGCCCATCTCCGGGTCTCATCCTGCATCCAGCATTAATGGGGAATCAAAAGGTCCTCAAAAAGTCTCCAAAAATCATAGAAAGGCTTGGGTTGGAAGGGACTTCAAAGGTCATCTAGTTCCAGCCAGAGGAGATGGATAGTTTTTACAATTTGTGGTACACTGCTTGTGCAACCATTTTCTCATGAAAGTAAGTTTGTTAAGTTTGGGTAAAAAAAACCCTTTGTGTTTCCTGAAGACTCTATTAAAGCACACAGCTACAGCAGATTTCAGGAGAATCTTCTCTGAAGCACCTCTTCACTGGATTTAAAGCTGTGTTTCATGAATATAAAACATGACATATGTGATCCTCCCTCTGCCTAGCAGCAAAGGCTGATGCTGATGTAAGACAGAGTCAGTGACCTGCCTGGGTTGAAAAATAATCTTCATTTTTTTTCACTGTAAAGGTCAGTACAGTTGCACCAGTCCAGGATCCCTGACCTACTTGATTGCTGAAGTTACAGATTATTTTTTAAAGAGTACAAAAATGAGATTATCTCTTTGGAAAGTGACTCCACAGGTACAATAGAGCCATTTGCTGTTCCAGCTATGGTTCCAACATTCCAAACCCTGATGATTGTTTCCCACCTCAAGTGAATGTTGTAAATTCATTGTGGTGGCATGGTTATTTCCAAAATTCCTCGGTCTGTGTGCTGGTTTAAATTATTAACAAACTGTCATTTCAAACACACTGCCAAGCCAGCCACAACCCCTTGAACAACAGACACAATCAAAATCGAATTCTTTCCAAAACACAACATTGTTTTTTGAATAAATTCACTGACCAAAGGAATGACAGATTAAGGAAGAAAAAGAGAGGAAGAAATAACAGGTTTGGAAATCTGAAGCTGGGCATGGATAAACAAGAGGGCATCATGGCACTCCTGTGAGTATGGAGAAAACACACATTTGGGAAGAAAACATGGAAAATGGTTAGGAAAACATCTGGAAGGAGTGGTGCCAGATGGTTGTTTCCTTTTTCATTGGACCAGTATTTTTCTTATAAAACACGAAGACCCAATTTTCATGTTTTTCAATATTTACAGATCTCAGTCTGTATGTAAGGAGGAAAATAAGGTGTCAAGTAGAACTCTGTGCATGCTTAAAATAATCTTGATATTCTCTGCTTTGCTGACTCAGCCTAAATGACCTGAGATTTTGAAGTGCTGAAAATCCCCAAATCGTTTACCAGTTGCTGGTCTGGGAATGTTACACTCCTATTACAGAAAGGATTGTATTTAGAGGGAGAAACTCTGACCATTTCATGATTAGAAGATTTTAGCTTATGTTCCCACCACAGCAAAATCTTGTTGAGCTGGCAGCAGGGTGGCATTGACTAGAATATTTTTTCTTGATTTCTGCTTGTGGCTGGTGGTGCAGTTCTTGCTTGAGAGATCTGCTAACATCAAAGGTATTTTGAACTGCAGGAATACACTTTCCCCCATCAACCACCATGAAATGCCAAGGACAAAATCAATTTTTAAAATAAATCCCTAGACTTTTGTTATATGGCTTTGAGGTAGCATTGTTTTCCCCACACAGAAGGGAACATATGCATTTTATGTAACCTTGAGTAGCTATAACAGCAAATTATTATGTTTTCTGCAAAACATTTGTGTTTTCTTTCACAGACCAATGGTCGTAAACTTGTAAAACCTGATGTTCAAGTGGTGTTGAACTGTGTTTATTTTTACATTTCATTGTGTGCAGTGCTGAGACAAACTTCCATACAGCCTAAAATGCAAATGCTGGGATTTGAGTGGGGCTATACTTAACACCACTATCCCATGGGGCAAAAACGTGATTGCTGAGGAATTTAGAGAAGTTCTTTTGCCATTTTCCACCCGGGGGTTTCTCGAGGATATTTTGAGGATGCTCCCATCCAGCTGGATGTCACCATTGCAATACAAGGTGCTCCAACATTTTAGGGACCCCCAGGTGCAACCTGCTGAGAGCCTCATATTTTTGGGATCTGAGGAGAGGACTTGGCACAGCTGTGGGTGTTGTGAACACACCTGGGAGGGCTCCAGACTCTGCTGTCCTGTTCCAGCCCTGAGTCACCCTCCTGTCACATACCTGGTCCTGCTCTCTGTCCCTGGTGCCATGTGGGTCACTGAAAGAAAGTCAAAATTCCACCTTATGGGGCACTAAATTCAAATCACTTCCTACTCAGGCAGTGAAAAGCATTAGAACTTTTTAGGGTTTTTCTTAGGCTTAAATTTCTGTAATTTAAAATTCATCAGAACTTGGTAGCATAACCTGAATAATGGATTTATTAACACAAACATTCTTGGGTATGTTGCAAACACACGGTGCAATTGTTTTGCCTGAATGATGTGCAGAGGTTCTGGTGGTCAGTGAGATGGGCTGGAATGAGCAGTGTGGGCTCAGCCAGGGAACTGAGAGAAGAGGTTATTCCCCCTACTCAGCCAAGGGTGGAAAGAAGGGAAATTGAGCTGAGTTAGCTTTGAAATGCCTTTGCTTTGAGCAGGGTTTGGGCCCTCCAGAGGTCCCCTCCAGTCTAATTTTTCCTGTAATTCTGACTTTTAAGACTCAGTTTTATCACCTTTCTCTCTGCTCTTCTTCTACCTGACTGCTCCTGACCACTTCCACCTGTTTTCCCATTATAGATATAAAGGTAATCAGGGCTATTTTAAAAGTTGGCTGCTGGCCCTCGAGGCACTTCTGCACCAACAAAGGGCTTGGGTTGCTTCTCAAACCCAGCTGCATATCTTGTTGCTCTGCTGTGCAAGTCTCCACTCTTTGTGGTTCACAGACTAAATTAATGAAATAAAATATTTGTACTTCTGCCTGAGACTAGGAATTTTCACTTTCCTCAGGAAAACAAACAAACAAACCAAATAAAAAGTTGTTTTTATTAAATCCCAGGTGTTCAATTTTTCTCCCTGCCAGTTCCTTTCATTTCACTTTGGAAACTACTTATTACTTTCATGAAAAGTCAGCTTGGGAAAAGACACTGCACATAAATTGCAGTACACTCAGCCACAACCACTGTGCAACAAAATCTTTTTTCTTAACTAAAATAATTGGCTGAATTTGGCAGAAAATTCCAAATGCTGGGGTTGATCAAGTGTAAGCTTTTGACCCAATCACCTATCAAGATCCCAAATCTCAGAAATTCTGCAATCCTGGCAGTGCAGCTGGGAATTCCTGCATCCCTTATTTGTCCTAAAAAGGCCAATTTTTAACAATGTAAAGCAGAGATTTGCACTGGTGAAGTTACTGCTGCTTCCAAGGAGGAATAATCTGGCAGTGGAGTGGTTTTTTTCTTGCTTTATAGGAGTGAAAAGCTGTGCTGAAACTAAGGAGAAAGGTGAAGGTGCAGGGATGAGTTTTCTGTGAGGTGATTTGACTGGGGAACTGGAATGGGGACAGCCACCTTTTCTGTGCACATCTCTTTTCCTGTCTTTGTCCCTCTTTTCCCCATCCCCAGAGAGGAGGAATGGATTCCTCTCAGAGCTGGCACTCCTTGCCAGCAGCGTTGTGTGCAGAGGGGTGGTGATAACAGAATAAGGACAAGGTAGTGACAAAAGTGCTGATGTTTGCTCTTGTGCTGTGCTATCAGCCCATGGGTGGAAAACCTGATTAACACTTGAAGTCTTGATTTCTCCAGGGGGAAAAGTGTTTGGCCATGAATCTGCTGCTCTGTAGCACAGTGGAGGGACCCAGGTTTGGACCAAGGCAAAGGGATGACAGCAAGATTGTCTGGCCACGTCTCTCCTGCTGTGGGCTGGCTTGTTTATTTTCTGGCCCAATTTCCATGGGCAATGTGCACTTCTCCTGCTGTTCTGCTCACTCTGAGGTTGTTACAACTCTTGAGCAAGGCAGGGAGGGAGAAAAGAAGCACGATTATCTGTTTCAGTCAGTAGCTGCTGACATTGAGGGCATGCTGGAGCAGGAAGTGGTGCTCCCTTTGCATTCCTCAGGCCTTGACTTTCTCAGGAGAAATCCCCTCTGCTGAATGCTGTGGTATGACAGAGGATGATGTGGGGTGGGTATTCCCAGGGAGACCAGAAGAAACAGCAAAGTGAGGATGTGAGAGCTGCAGATGATGTGGAGGCAAAGCAGGATGTTCAGACACACAGAGAATGGGGAATTGCTAGGAGAGATGCTGTGGGCAGTGTAAAACAGGGCATAGCCAGCAGTTCACTGTGGATGAGCCACCTCTCCAACCATCCTGGGCAGTGCCACACTGGGAAGGTCCCACCCTGACCTGGTGAGCTGCATTCTGTCTGTCTGTCTGCACAAAACAGGCCTCTCAGCAGGGCTGAGCAGCTGTGCCCAAGGACAAAGTGACATGGTGACAATCTGCCACCATCCAGGCTGTAAAAGGTGGATGGGTTGGAGAACAGTCAGTCTCCAGCTTGTGATGGTGACTGGCCTACAGAAGGCTTGGGAATCCAGAGGACACTCATCAGGAGGTCCATTTGTAGAGGATTACATGGGATTGTAGTCAAGTTGAGGGTGGGGGTGGCACACAGAGGTTTGTAGGGCAAAGGGGTGAAGGTATTGACAGAAAACTCTGCTGTACTTTGCTGTTGGTTTATAAACAGTTTATAAACAGCACTCTGCTGTGCTTTGCTGCTAAATAATGTTTATTTCCTAAGTGTGGTTTTCCAGAAGTCAAACTGTGCAGCTGAGCCTTCATTCCTAAGTACTCTAATACAGTCTGCCCCAAATATAATCTGCTGTGCCATTTATCTGCACAAAATAGTCTTTTATCATGGCAGAAACTCCAGCAACCCTTAACTGGGTGGAGTGGATGAAAACATGTATTTGAATCCTGGAAAAATATGAAGCCTATTGTTAAGGCCTAAATGTATTTTAGAAGGAGGTCTAAACAAAGAAGAAATATTTACCACAGATATTTACTGCCTCTTTTTTGCAGAATTCTGCCTCTCTATGGTTCCTTTGGAAAATCTCTGCTGGAGTTCTTCCAGTAAGACCAATGACATCCCCAACATCTCTGCCACCCCTGCATGAGCTGTGCCCTGCTGTGAGTGCCAAGGGTGACATGTGGGGTGGCAGACCTGGACCCTTGGCCCCTGCAAGCCAGCAGAGCTCCACTGAAGGCTCTTCCCTGGTTCTTTGAGTTCAGATGGGCCATGGATTTGCAAAGGCCCATTCCAAAACTCTTCCCTGCCCCAGGATTATCCTTGGAAAGGTGAATCCAATCCCTCACAGTTTGCACTTTGTTGAATTTTCCCTGCTACGTTCCTATCTTGATTTTTCCAAGAACATATTTGGCAATTGCTTGGAGGGCTTTGGGACTCCCCTTTCCGGTTTTCTTTGGATTGCAGGCATGGGAAACTGCATGCACAATATGCTAAATACTTGCATTAATTTCACATTGCTTACAAGTTACTCTGTCTCCTGACCCCTCCCAGCAGCTGATTAAACTGGAGTTAACCTTCCTCTAATCTACAAATTGAGAAATGTGTCAGCTATATCCCTTAGTTATGAAACTGGGATTATTCCAGCATGGATAAAATCTGAAGCCCATCAGCTGCTCTAGTTGAGCTTCCCTCTAGCTGGGAGCAGGAATACATATCCCCCTACTATAAAACCAGTGCATTGTTGGGGTGTATACTCCACCTCTTTTAAATGCTGCCCTTAAGCCAGGATGTCCTTTGTTTATGTTCTGAGCAGGAAAATGAAGCCCTTGGCACTGTGCTGTCCTACAGAAGGAGTTAATGTGTGGTCTGGTATCCAGGCCATTTCCAAGGAGATGAGATGTCTGCAGGTCATCCCGAGTATCCAAGTTTGTCCTACTTGCAGGCAGCCAAGCAGTTCTGCTCCTGCTGGGGAATGTAACCTCATCATCCTGTTTGGTTCTGCCTCCCTTTCTCTCCTGAGCACCAACTGGACATCCCTTTATTTCCTCCTGGAGCTCTCCACACAGGAGCCAAATCACAGGGTCCCTGTTGGTCCCTGCTGGTCCCTGCTGGTCCCCGTGGATCCTGCTGGTCCCTGTTGGTCCCTGCTGGTCCCTGCTGGTCCCCGTGGATCCTGCTGGTCCCTGCTGGTCCCTGCTGGTCTCTGCTGGTCCCTGTTGGTCCCTGCTGGTCCCTGCTGGTCTCTGCTGGTCCTTGCTGGTCCCTGTTGGTCCCTGTTGGTCCCTGCTGGTCCCCATGGATCCTGCTGGTCCCTGTGGTCCCCGTTTGCCCCTGTTGATCCCTGCTGGTCCCTGTTGGTCCCTTTTGGTCCCTGCTGGTCCCTGTTGGTCCCTGCTGGTCCCTTTTGGTCCCTGTGGTCCCTGCTGGTCTCTGCTGGTCCCTGTTGGTCCCTGTTGGTCCCTGCTAGTCCACATGGTCCCTGTTGGTCCCTGTTGATCCCTGCTGGTCCCTGTTGGTCCCTTTTGGTCCCTGCTGGTCCCTGTTGGTCCCTGCTGGTCCCTTTTGGTCCCTGTGGTCCCTGCTGGTCTCTGCTGGTCCCTGTTGGTCCCTGTTGGTCCCCGTGGTCCCTGTTGGTCCCTGCTAGTCCACATGGTCCCTGTTGGTCCCTGTTGGTCCCCATGGTCCCTGTTGGTCCCTGCTGGTCCCTGTTGGTCCCTGTTGGTCCCTGCTGGTCCCTGTTGGTACTTGTTGGTCCCTTTTGGTCTCTGTTGGTCCCCGTGGTCCCTGTTGGTCCCTGTTGGTCACTGTGGTCCCTGCTGGTCCCTGCTGGTCTCTCTTGGTCCCTGGTGGTCCCTGTGGTCCCTGCTGGTCCCTGCTGGTCCCCGTGATCCCTGCTGGTTCCTGTTGGTCCCTGCTGGTCCCTGCTGGTCCCCATGGTCCCTGTGGTTCCTGTTGGTCCCTGCTGGTTCCTGTTGGTCCCCGCTGGTCCCTGCTGGTCCCTGCTGGTCTCTGCTGGTCCCTGTTGGTCACTGTGGTCCCTGCTGGTCCCTCCTGGTCCCTGTTGGTCACTGTGGTCCCTGCTGGTCCCTGTGGTCCCCGTGGTTCCTGCTGGTCCCTGTTGGTCCCTGCTGGTCCCTGTTGGTTCCTGCTGGTCCCTGTTGGTCCCTGCTGGTCCCTGCTGGTCCCTTTTGGTCCCTGTGGGTCTCTGCTGGTTCCTGTTGGTCACTGTGGTCCCTGCTGGTCCCTCCTGGTCCCTGTTGGTCACTGTGGTCCCTGCTGGTCCCTGTTGGTCCCTGCTGGTCCCCGTGGTCCCTGCTGGCTGGCACAGCCCTGGTGGCAGACCAGCCCATCACTGCTGGCCCCTGCTGACAGCGTGTCTGGGATGGCTCCCACTCCCCTCCTTCCCATCTGTCTCCTGGGGAAAAGCACAAGGAGCAGCCTTATCTGCTCTGACAGGCAGGATTGTGCAGAGGAGAGCTCCTCCTGGAAAGCAGATGGGGCCAATTGAGAGTGGACAGGGAGATGTGCTGAATAAATCCATACCAGCCACTGCTTTGGGCAGGTGGTGGGGAGAACACGTGTGCCAGGCATGGAGAGGGAACCCCACCATGCACAGGCTTGACTTTTGGCTGTTAAAATCTTGTAAAACTCCCATGCAGGAGCTCAGGGACATTGTTGCAAGCATAATATTTACTGCTGTCTCTACTGAATGATAAAAAACCCTCCACATCGTCCTGTAGGATGGTGTTTCCCTTATGGGAGTGACTCCAGCTGAACACATGTGCTGCTGGGTGGGATATCAGGATTTGCTCTGCAGCTGGGAATGTGGTTTGTGTGGCCTTCCTGGCCCATCCAGGCAGACACCTGGGGCTCAAGCAGCAGTTAAATGCATCTTCAGGATAAAGCAGGAAAATAAATGGTGCTATGAGCAAGTTTCAGAAATATTTCTGCTGCTTCCTTTAATCTGTTCCAAAGAGGAATAAGCTGCTTGTTTTCTGTGTTTGGAAATAAACTGTGAAAAGGGGCCTCCTTCAGAAGATGCTGAGCTGTGAAAGGTGGGCTCACACTGGGATGCTGAAATTGAGGGTGAAACTCCAACATGGCAAAATTCCCACAGGAAGACCTAGGAAGTTCTGGAGAAGGATCACTTTCCTGTCCCTGCTCTCAGTGAAATCAGGGAGAGTCCCAGGATGGTACATGGCAGTACCTTGTACTGTGCACTGGGTTGCTGACCTGCCAATCTTTGAGGGCATCAAAAACCTCCCAGTAAATGCAGCAAAAAAATGTTTTCTCTGCCCATAATAAGGAAAGCTCCTGGAGGTGTTTGAAGAAAGTGGAATATTTGCTATAACTTTGTTTTGTCGTTTCCCAGAACATTTCTCATGTTGTTTGCAACCAGAAGCGAAAATCTCCAGGTAATTGTTGCTATTAAAGAATTGAAATTCTTTGATTTAGGGCTGTTCAAAGCAACAGAGACACAGTGCAGGACAGGGAGAAGGAGGAGGGTCAGGAAGGGGGTCAGTCTTCCTGGAACAATTTCCATGCCATCAGATAGCAACAGTTTCATGCTTGGAATGAAAAACAAAAGGCTTTGACCTGAGAAAAACTCCAACTCCAGCCTGGAATAGTTTATTTTATTTTCTGTATCAGTTGGTTCTTGTCTCCATTCATGTGTCCAGGGAAGGGCAGTGGAGCAGGGGAAGAGTCTGGAGCACAGGTCTGATAAGGAGCAGCTCAGGGGGCTGGAGGGGCTGAGATTGGGAAAAAAGAGGCTTAAAGGGAACTTTCTCAGTCTCTACAACTCCCTGACAGGGGCATGGAGCCAACTGGGGCTCAGGCTCTGCTCCCAAGGAACAAACAACAGAATGAGAAGAAATGGCCTCAAGTTATACCAGAGGGAGTTTGGATTGGAAAATAGGTAAAAATAACCACCCAATGCCTAGGGGTGGTCAGGCATTGGGATAGGTTGCCCAGGGAACTGTTGTAAATGCTATTCCTGTAAGTGTTCAGAAAAGATGTGGATGTGGCACTTGGGGGCCTGGTTTAATGGTGATCATGGTGGTGTTGGGTTAAGTGTGTGTGTGACTCAATGATCTCAGAGGTCTTTCCCAGCCTGCACAATTCTGTGGTTCTGTGATTCTGTTCCTGTTAGGCTGTGAGCAGCTGGGAACAGCCACTGCATGTCTGTCTGCCCATTCCATGTCCAGCTGCTTCTCCATCACTGGGATGCACAAGAAGGAAACTGCAACAACCAGAGCTCACAATAAGGTTCAGCCCTTATTGCCCCACCCTTCTCTGGAATCAAATGCTTCTAGCAGCCTGTGGAACCCCCTCAGCCTTCTGCTTGTGTCTCTTTTTATAAATAGCCAGGCATCTCAAGGCAGACAGGGAAATGTAGCAGTGCGAATTTCAAACCATGCACCGCAACAGGGAAACCCTCCTGGGATGCTGCTGTTTTCCCAGTCCTCTGGATTTGAAGCAGTTGCTTTGTGGTTCACCTTTAAAAGGACAAAAATGCTGATGAGGCTGAGATCAGGCTGACCCCTGGTTACACCCAGGAGCCTTGAGTGGTGTTGATAATGAAAATCTTTCAAGAAGGACTAGCAGAATTCAGGGCTGCACCTCTCTGGGAGAATGGATGCCTTGGAGCACAGACAGGGGTGGGCATTGGTATCTGCCTGTGGAGATGAACCTGCAGTGTTGGCCACTGACATTTATTCCCTGTGTACTGCTCCTGTTAAGGTCAATGGCAACCTCTAAAGGAAATTTTTAAATACCTTTTTAAAATGAGTCAATTTTAGATGAACTGTTTTTCATTTGCCTTTTGGGCTGGTTTCATGACATTCAGTGGAAATAGGTATAAATAGGAGGGGACTTGTCCCTGCGGGTTATAATGACTTTAAAACCTGCCCAAGGTGGGGTTTGCCAGGAATGTGGGGAGTTCTGTGAAAAAAAGACTCCATCAATCACAAAATCAGAACAGATGATCATGAAACACAGGGAGGAGTTTTTTTTCCCCACTCTTTTCAGTAGGAAAGGTGCCTTTTCCAGCAGCAGTTCTGCCAGATCCCCTGCAACCTGCAAGGAGCTGAACAGATGTAATAAAAAGGAGAACAGTGGAAGTACATCCTGTACTTTTGTTGTGGTTTTGCCCTCATGGTGCCTTTGGACAACCATTCTTGTTAAGGTGGGAGTTCCTCTGCAGCTCAGGGACTGCCCAGCAGGGCTTTATGGTCCCAGAAAACCTCCTCCCTCCTCCCCACACGCTGTGTCTGTGCAGCAGGCAGGCCCTGGCTGCTGGCTCTGTGTGGGCTGGGGGTTCCCAGAGATGTCTGACATTCCTGACTGGCAGCTTCTTCTCAGCAGCTGAGCATGCCAGGCGCTTCCATCACCTTCCTGTTGGCAAACACCCTCAACTGCTCTCCGTGGGATGGGCAGAGAAGGCTCAGGGGGTCAAATCTGCCCCACCACCACCCTAGCCCAGGTCTGAGGGAACAGGGAAATTGCTGAACTCTTCAGAGGTGGAGAGTGGGCAGTGGCAGGCATGAGCACAAAGGGTTTTTTTTTTTGAGCTGGAGACTTTCTGCTGTTGGGAGAGCATCCTCCATGGGCAGTGGTGCAGGGAGATGAAGCCTCTCTTTACCCATCAGGAGAGCTCAGCCCAGCAGGCCTGCCTGCCTCTGTGATACCCAGGGATGGCCTCTGCATCTCCAGCTCGTACAATATTTATGCAGCTGATCGGGTAAATGGCATGGGTTTTACTCTTTGTTAGGTGGGTGAGTGACCCCTCAGCTGTCCCAGCCACCATGGGCCCTCCAGAGAGCTCTGGGGCTGCCTAAAGAAAGCTTGTGAAGCATCATTTCCACAGCCTTGTGCAGATGAATTAGGTTGCAGAGAGCTCACACATGAATAAATGTAATTTTGGGGCACACAGGTTAGCAGCATTTTGAGGCCTCAAAAACTGTGGGGGCAAAGACACAAGTGTTTGCTGAAACTGTGCAGAGTCTGTTTAAGCACCAAGGAAGGGGAAATCTGTGGTGAAAAGTGGCAGACCTTTCCCTAAAGCCTGGAAAATACCTGAGGAAAAAGGAAAATATGGCAAGCAGGACAAAGTCTTGCCTCCAAGCCATGATCTACTGCAGGGCTGGGGTATCCCCTGAAAGCCCAGGCTGCTGCAGCCCTGCAGGGAGGAAGGATGAGGAGGAGAAGAAGAAGAAGAAGGAGGAAAAAAATCTCCAAGGACTTCCTTGCAATGCAGTGGGAGGTGTGGGGAGGCCCTTCTGCAAGGGGATGTCCCCAGACTGCCAACGTGCCTCTGGCACTTCCCCTTTCCTGTGCCACACTGACACCCCAGTTACACACCAGAGCTCAGCCCCAGGCTGCTCCCTGCAGCAGCAGCAGCACCAGGAAATTCACCTTTTCCCCCTGCCAAATGTGGATGTGGGAGAGCCCCTGCCTGCACTCGCTGGGCAGGGACTGAACTGCTAATTAGGAGCCCAGGCTGAAGCTGTCAGGACCACCCCAAAGAGGGATTTGGAGACATGCCCTGCAGTCATTCTGGTGTTGTTAAAACCAGTGTAAGAGTAACTGAGTCTTAACACAAGATTTCTGCATCCTAATCCTGTCTGCATCCTAATCCTGGAGCTGGGTGTCTCAGGGTTGCCTCTCCCCCCTCTTCACAGATTTCCCTCTCTAGCAACTCGCAGGCTGCACCAAACACCTTTACATCCAGCTGTCACCCCTGGAGAAATTCTTGGGGTTACTTGGTGGTGAGCAAAGTGACACACAGAGACCATGTCCCCCCAAAGTCACATTTAACAGTGCACTTGAGGGGAAGGCAAGGAAGCATGCTGGATTTTCACTTGTATTTATTACTATTCACCCATGGAAATACAGGCCATGAACCAATTTTGTGCATAGGCATTCTCCCATTTTTTTGCAGCCTGGTTTCACATGACAGCTACAGCACAGATAATGTTGCTGCAACAACAATTTGTTGGAGTGTGTTGGGCCCCAAACCTGCTTGGTAGTGACTCCTTGGGCAGAGGGGAGAGCCCCTTTTTAGCAGCACACGGAGAAATGATGTCGGGGAGTTTCTCCCCAGCAAGCAGAGCCCTCTGAACCAGAATCCTTATGCAATTATGTGTGGTTTTTTGACTCCAGATCCCAAGAATGTCTCTCTTGAATAGCATGTTTCTTGCTGGTTCGTTCATCTGTGAATTTCCCTGGCAGGTAGTGTATAAATAGCTCTGAGACACAGGCGATCCACGAGTTCTTTTCAAAATACAGCATTGAGTCATTTTAAAGCCTCCTACTGTAGCTCTTTTAAAGATTAACTCATTATTTTAAGTGTAAGATTTGTGCCTGAGAAAGAAGGATAAAGCCCTGGCTTAAGATGTTCTGCCAACAAAGTTTAAAAACCACTCAATAAAATGTCGTGGGAGCTGGCCTGTGAAGTGAGCAGGGGACATCTGCCCATCCCCACCAGGCTGTTCATCACCCAGAGGCTACACTGCTTTCTAGAGCCAGGAATAGAAACCAGAGTTCCTCATTCCCAGGAGCCCTCTGCCATGTAGGGCAGAGCAACCCAGCTGGTTCCCCCCAGCCTCTTCTCTCTGCCTGACCCCAGGCACTGCTCAGCTTTGAGTAATTAGGGCAGAATTAGGGCAAGATCCCAGGGGACAGAGGCTGCTGGAGCAGGGCTTGCACAGAGGGCAGAGCACTTCTATATATTGAGCTGAGCCTCCTTTACCACCTGGAGATGTTGTCCAAAGAGAATTACGTGATTTGACACACTTGTACAGGTCTGGCATCCCAGCAGGTTGTAGCAACAGCTCTGCCCCTGGGTATCCAGAAATACCAGCTGTGTCTGCAGTGCAGATTCAGATAAACACCTGCTGTCAGTGCACTGGGCATCCAGAGCTTCCACTGGCACAGGCTGGAACACCAAAGGAAGCAGGAAAACCAAAAAGATATAATTTCTGTCGTGCCATTGCTCATGGTGTGCAGTGTTAGCAGCCTGAGGAACAATAGCGTGTGGCTGGTGCTGACTGCACACATCAGATGAATGGCATGTTTCATTCAAGCAATAAGAGAGCTCCCAAACAGACCAAAATGTAGTGTCCTGCTAGGGAAACACCACAAGACTCTTCTTCTCATGTGCAAAATACCACAGCACTGCCTGTGCCTAATTAGTTAAGGGCTGTTTCATGCATTGTCTTTCACATGGATGTACCCCAGCACAATTTTCAAGAGCTGGGTCAGGATTTACTTCCCCATTAAGTTAGACCAACTTCTCTTTTTTGTTTGTTTGTTTGTTTTTTGTTTTGTTTTGGGGTTTTTTGTTTTGTTTTGTTTTGTTTTTTGGTTTTTTTTTTTTTTTTTTTTTTTTGTTGTTGTTGTTGTTTTGTTTGGTTTTGTTTTTTTGGAGTTTCAGCAGG
>JBBMKD010000216.1:57024130-57042498 GCA_037834095.1 Argya squamiceps
TTTTTTTTTTTTTTTTTTTTTTTTTTTTTTTTTTTTTTTTTTTTTTTTTTTTTTTTTTTGTTGTTGTTGTTGTTGTTTTGTTTGGTTTTGTTTTTTTGGAGTTTCAGCAGGAGGGGACAGCTCTGGGACTGTTTGTAAGTCTGAAGTGGGTTATGCAATCAGATTAAACCTGCAAAGAGAGTGTCAGTAGGATACCTGGGTGGAATTTTCCTTTCTTTTACCATCAAAACATGCTTGACTGCCCTGCCCAGAGCTGCTATCCTTTGCTAGATGCACTGTGCACATGTATACTGGAATTAGTTCTGTGCCTTCAGTCCATCCTCCTGCAATGTAGCATCAGGATTCTGCCCTCAGCAGGAAGTGCTGTGGTGACTTGTCCCTCCTGCAGGGTCAAAGGAACACAGGCAAATTCTGTAAACCGTGAACATCTCTGACGTCTCTAAAAGTTGAAGGTGAAAATCAAAAATAGCTGTATGATGCCTGAGACTTTTGATGCATCTTCAGCTTGTGGTTCTGCTGACAGGAGCTCAGTGAGTCACACAAGCCATCAGCACCCTGCTGTTTCCCAGAGCACTTTTAGTGATCCTCCTTGGGACACTTCTGCCACCTCTGCTGTCAGCCAGGGCACACAGAGCAGCAAGATGCAAAGGTGATGCTCACAGGGACACAGTTTATTTGGGCTGGGACAGACACTGTGAGTGGGAATAATCTGCAGAAGGTCAGGCCCCTGTGCTGTGTTGCAGATGGACCATGACACGCTGAAGTTTGCAGCCTTAATGGCTGCTGATGCTATGATAAAGTCATATATCAAAGTAAAAAGTGTTCCTGCTTAAAAACCATGAATACATTTGAATCCATCTATTATTGACAAGGCAATAAGCAATATGCTGTGCTGGGTCTCTTACAGAGGCTCCCTAATGCATTAGTGCATTGCTCCTTGGCAGGGGAAGTTGCACAACTTGAAACTGTAGTTACAGTCCTGGAGAGTTCAAGTATCCATAAAGGCTAAAAATACATAGGGAATTGTGGTGCATGTGTGTGGGCACTTGGGATACAGCAGAGTTGAGATGGAAGTGCAGGAGGAGGAGCACGTGGCCTTCTCCATTCACTGGAACAGTTTAATGTGAAGAAAGAAAAAAAAAGCAAAGCTAAAGATCAGATGCACTTCATGGATGGAGGGTTACTGGTGGAAGGAAATGGTCCTCCTTGGATTTAAATCAGAATTTAAAATTGCATCATTTAATCTGACATCCTGCAGAACTCATGCTTAAAGATTTTATCTCACAGTGCTATGGCAAGGTCAAACTCACTCTGCCAGTAATTACCTTGGGAGTCAGAGTGTGTTTCTGTGCATGTACACATTTGAAAGGGATGGAAAATAGAAGAAGCCTTTCCATCTCTTCCTAGCTTTTGGTATATTTGAAATAAGTGAATTCCCCTATGTGGTGTGGTTCTTCAACACTTTTAATGGGTTCTAATTCACAAGTGCTGCCCCTTCCCATAGTGGGTGTGGAAATACCAAGGCCAAGTGAGTAAACAGATGGGGAAATTAAGTGGAGTGCCCAAAGGCACACACCTCTCCCCAGATGAGGCACAGCATGAGAGTTTGCAGCCCTGTGCTGTGTGCAGGCTGCCTGACCCCATCTCTCTCTTCTGTACCATCCACCAGCGTGAAAACACATGGAGACTTTTTTATCAAGTCCTCTTTTGCTCTGTGAAATGATTTCACAGCACTTCTTTTAATCTTCTTTGACAGCTTTTTTGTTTTTTAAAAAAGGGGGTTATGACAGTGGGATGAAGCAGCACTCACAAATGTTTGCTGGAGTTCTGATCAAGTGCTGGGTGGCTCATCCAGCAATGCTCCTCTTCATTCCTACAGGGCTGTTCCTTGATAATGTGGGTATTTGTTATTCATAGTCTGCTGCTGGTGACTCTCATCAGCAGCTGAAGGAGACAACATAATGTGAGTTAATTGTTTAGTTCTGCAGCATCTAATGAGTAGTGTATATATTCCAATATAACCATTTTCCATGGCTCCATGGGAGAGAGTATTAAGTGTTGAGTGGCAACATGCAAATAATGAACGTATTTATAGAAAGCAGAACTGAGGGACAATAAAAGGGCCCAGGTTTATGGATCATTTATTCAAAACTAACAGTGTGATAGTAAAGGAGATCCAGATTAAAAAGCTAGATATGCCATTTGGGAACTCAGATGTAATTCTTAGCTTTTTAAAAGTTCAAGCCTTTTACACATCTTATTGAAAGCAGTGGGAGGACATCTGTGAAAGATGAGGCTGTTCAGTGTTTGGTTAAAAGCAATCCAGCCTTTTTGTCTGGCACTGGTGATAAAGTTCCCTACTCAGAAAATTCCTTGTCAACCTGTTTTCAGCAAGGCAGTGCTTGATTCTTGCTTCCAGCCCCCAGAAAACCATGGATCTCAGGTGAGCAGTCAGAAAATGTCTGTCTTATTATCACATTCATCTTATAATATCAATCAAGGTCAAGGCACTATTGAGATTGGTACTCTATGGATGTGTAATAAGACAGATCCTCCCTCAGAGGTGCACAGAACCAAAATAGTAAATGGTCCCAGTTCCACTGACATGACTTCTTTGTGTTCCCCATTTCTCCTTCACGTTCTGTCTCTGGCTTTTCAGGCTGTGAAATGGCTTTTTAGCCATTTGGGGCAACACTATCCTCTTTTCTCAGCTTTCAGCATATAGGACTTTAAATCCCTACTGGGGCTCCTGTTTCAATTCACTGAAATTCAAATAATTGATAATAATAGCACATTAATACACAATAATGATACACAACAGTAATGAATTGTGTTCTTGTGTGTAAGGTTCCTACAGCCCTAAGGTACCACCAGTGCATCAGATGCGCACCAGAGAGGCAGGTGACATTTTTAAGAGCATCTCTCTTTGGAAAGTATGTCTTGAAAGTCAGGCTTGAACCTATTTTGGGCACCCTGCACTTCTGTATTCTAAGAACAGTGCTGTGTGGAGACACTGTAGGAGACAATAAACCCACCTGCAATGCAGAGTGACTGAGCATGAGTGGGGAGCAGTTGTATCTCCTCATACAGAGCAGCACCAGCAGTTGCTGCTGCTCCACCTCTGCTTTTAGCGAGCACAACAGAGCCTTTGAAGAGCTCTCGAAATTCCCATGTTGCTTCTTTAGAGACAGGCAAGTCTTTCCAGGCTGGCTTTTTAAAAGGGTATTTCATTGTAATTGTCTGTTAAATCTAGATTATTAGAGGTTTCACTGACCCCTCGATGCAGTGATCAAAGGACTTGATGGCAATGACAGCCACTGACTTCGAGTAGAAGGATAAATTAATTAGTTGAGTGATAGATTTCTTTCTTTCTTTCTTTTAAACACCCAAGCCAGAAATCAATCCTTATAGTGACAAGGTTTAGTGTGCTAAATTCCCTTGGCATTACAAACTCTCTCTTTCTTTCCCCACCCTTAAAAAAAAAAAAAAAAAAGAAAACAGGCAGATCTAGCTGATGCTGTGTCGCATCCCACGCGCTCGTGTTGCTCCTGCAGTCTGTTGCTTTTTGGGATTCACACACACATTTGCATTTGCAAGCGCCACTATTGCTTTGCAGTAAACACTGCTCACAGCCCTCTCCTCAGAGGATCCAGATGTCTTCCTCTCTGCACTCTGCATTTATCTTTAGGTTTCTCAGCCCTGTCGCTGCATGCACTGGATGTTCTTTGCTCCTGCACAGAAACCTCGATCCTCACTTTAGGAAAATTAATTTACAAACCCTAGAGGTTTATGTCTAAAAAGGAGACAAGAGGAGTCCTTTTACTTAATTTGAATAAAGGGAGAGGCCACGGGGCATTTCCCCTGGGGTCTCTCAAATTTTGGAGGATGCAGCCTCCTATTTATCCTAATTTCCTGGACACATTTCCCTCTCTCTTTCCCCGTTGGCTGAGGTACTTGAGAGTTGCAGACTTCCCCGAGTGCCTAATACCTAAAATTCCCCTTTAATGTATAAATCCCCTTTTAATTTTTAATTCTTATGGAATTTATGGGTTTTCTCCATTGTTTCTTTCATCTTTTAATATCCGGTTTCATTTATCAGCAAACCTACAGTTTGTTTGTAAAGGCAAATATCTTCTTTTCCATTCATCAATCAGTGGAATCCTTCCCATTGTTTATTTTATCTCTCTGTGCTAGTTTTATCTACCAGTAGACCCACTGCTTGTTTGTAAAGACAAGTCTGTCATTCTTCTCACTCATCACAGAAATTGCATTTTGTGGCAAGGACGTTGATTGGGAGGGAAAGGTGTTTATCTTCCAAAAACCCAAGTTTCAATTTCATTCCCCTGATTCCATCAGGTCCCCATGGATAGGTCTGTGCTGGGAGCACTTTCCCCATGCAGCCAACTCTGCCTCCATCAGCTCTTTGACTGCACATGGTGTGTGCAGGTATTTGCTGGCTTTTGGGAGATGAGTCTGAGAAGGATTTTATTTTCTCAGTAGTTAAAATGGGAGGGTGGAAGGGAGTGAAGACAGTCAGCTTTTTTTTTAGCAAAGGAGGGAGCAATCTGAATGAACAAAGGGATCAAACCCCCCCTGGCTGGTGCAGAAATGAGGAGCAAATCCCCACCTCCCTGAAGCCTGGTGGAGTTTCCAGTGAGTGCAGTGATCAGGATTTCATCCTGTGAAGTGCTGCTGCAGGTTCAGGGAGATCTGGAGAAGGGTTCATGTGTTTACTGTCCCTCCCCCACCAGCCCAATGTTTGTGGTGTTATAACACCTCAGACTTGGCCTTCAGAGCTGTTTTTCAGAGTGAGAGCAGCGACACAGCTGTGATGGCCTGGGGACACGTGAGGCATAACTGGTAAGGAGAGATAACAACTTCTAATGGACCAGCTAATGTTGGTAGGGAAAACAGACAGCTCCCAGGCACCAGTGCTCCCTCATGTCTCCTCCTGTTTGCCAGGGGCCGTCTCCAGCAGCGTGGACATTCAAAATGAGGATTTGCATCTCCAGGGCACAAAATTCCTGCTGACCAGGATAAAGGACCAGCTCCTCAAGCTCAGCACAGGCAGAGGGTGATTGTTATAAGTGAGCAATTCTGTAATTCTGTTTGTATCCCTAGGTAGAAACCTTTTCTTTTTGTTTCCACATGATTTCCCAAATCAGGACACAAATCAGGTTCAGATGGCTATTGGGAGCAGAGTCACAAACTGCCTCTTTTCCCCTGTTTTGCTACAATAAAGGAAAGGAGAGGGGTTTTAACAATCTTTAGGCTTTTACTAATCCTTCTAGGTGAGGTGTGCAGGAACTGTGTTTTCCCTCACCCCACTAGTGTGTCATCCTGCACAACTGAAGTTATCATAGAGGAGTGGAAGGTCTAGCAAAACAGTAAAAACAACAGCATTATAAAAAGAAGCCAGCTGAGTGGTGGCATTGTGTAGCAGTCTGTCCATTGTGTGTAGTCTGATGTATACTTGAAGAAGGTTATAAATACATTTTTATAAATGTACCAGCATAAATGTCTGCTGAATGAGAGACATGAGTAAGGAGGGGATCAAGCCAAGAGATGGTTGCACTCAAGGACATGTTTTCATATAGGAGACATCTGCAGAGAAGGAGAAAGAAAGAGAAAAAAAAAAAAGTCCCCTATTACAAGATTTTTGGCTCCATGCAACCACAGGCAACCTCAGGGAAAGCTCCGTGGAGCCACCAGGGTGATCCAGTCATGGAATGGGAAAAGGCTTTTTAACAGCCTCCCCTGTGGCTGGGAACACTCCATGGCACACCCTGCTCTGCCCTGTGTGCTCCCTGACTCCAGCAGTGCCACTGGGGCATCTCTGTCCCCTCCTGTGCTGCTTCTCTTGGTCCCCACACAGCTCAGCACCAGCCATGGGGTTGGCCATGCCCCCAGCATGTCCCCTGCCTCACTTGGACCCTCTGCCTCCTCTCTCCCTCTCTCCATAACTTCTTCTAGGAGGGAAATCATCTACTGGAGCTTGGCATTTTGCTGTCTTTTTTCCAGAGGTGGGTGGAGATGGGAAAACAGAAGTAATTTGATTTTTGATGCTCTTTCACCCTTTTTTTGTCCACTTTATAACCTCAATCTGCAGGAGAGGGGTTCCTGTAGGAGGAAACCAGGATGACTATGATCTCCAGCACCAGGACTGTATCAAGGGGAGATAGTTTGACCTGTAATGCAGGGAGAATTTATTTGGAAAATACTCAATGTCACGCTACCAGAGGCCAGTGTTTTCCTCCCTGCACAGGCAGTGACTCAGCTGGTCTCATGCATGTGGAAGATCAGGGGCTCAGAGGGGATTTGATTTAGCATGACCTGCTGTTTCAGCTGGTACACATGGCTTCCATGAGCTCACCGCTTATCAAAACATGTGCCTGCAACTGAGCAGGGAATTCACATCTCATCTGTCACTGGATTACTGCTCTGCAGATGGGGGATGCTGTTGAGGCAGCGTGGGTTTGGGTGAAGATTTATTACAGGACAAAAATGCTGAAACCATCCAAAAAATGGGGAGATGAGGTTTTCAGTGCATTACTTGTGGATGGGGCTGCTGACAGCCAAATACTTCAGCAGATAAAATGATCCATTTCATTGCTTGTTGAGCCAAAGCAGAGGGAGTTCACTTGCCTTGAGTGGCTCTGCCCTACATACCCTCCCCTTCCTGCACAATGTACCTCAGTGATGGTTTTAGTACAGACTTACATCTTTATGTCTTAAAACAGGGAAGTTTCAGCCAGTGAATTTGAGATTTGAGGTTTGCATTAGCATTCCCACTCGTGCTGCATTTGGAGGGTGGATTTCATGCCCAGCAGCAAGGACTGGGCTCTGGGCTACTCCAAACCCCTCAAAACCATTCTGCCTCCTGCACTTAGCAGAAGCAGCTTCTTTAATGCCTGAAATGGCTGATTGCAAATCTCTCTTTACCCCTAACCATTACAGAGCACAGGTGTTTCAAAGCTAAAATCTGGAAATTAAAAAGGCATCTCAGATCCTTTACACACACCCCCCCCCTCCCCTTTCTTAAGTGGTATTGAGGATTACCACATGTGGTTATGTAATAATTTCTCCTCAGCCTGAGCTTTTTAGCAATTAATTAGTCAGGGATTTGAGGGAAAATATGTCTAAAATGGTTGAGTATTTGCTTACTGGTCCACAAATGTGCCCTATTTTGTTGTAGCTGCTGTTCTAAAAGCCTGAAAAAGAGAATTTTTTTAAAATTGAAAAAATCTATGACAACTTTTTTGCTTTCATTTAATGTATCTTTATTAAGTGACCACGGGTAGGGAGGATATGGAAAGCTAACATACAGCAGGGAGAACACCACTGCTAGTGCCAACAGGTTATGCAGAGCCTCTTCCACCCAGCCAAAGGTGATTCAGGTACTTCTCTTTCTCAAAATGCTATTTCCTCACCGTGTCTCTCAGACAAAACACTTCTGTAACCCCCAGCGTGACTCTGAAATTGCTCAGAGCTGAGGACTCTGAGACCTGCCTCTTTCAGTGCCGGAGATCAAAGCCATCCAGGTTGTTAACACCATCCTCTCAGCCACGCCCTGCTGAGTCAGCCAGAGCCTTTCAAAGCTGCTGGTTCCTAACCAGCTTTGTAAAACCTTGGACTGCTTCGAGGTCTGTGGGTGAAGAGTGCACTGTAGGGGCTCGTTTATTTACTGCTGTCTCCCTTATGACAAGGAGAGGAGAAGTCATTGGGATTGCTTGGCTCAGAGGGGAAGCTTTCCTGTGAGCTGAAAATAGAGGGTGTGCCCTGTTACAGGTATTTAGACACAGTTTTCAAAGCATAGCTGTGGGGTTTTTTTCAGCCCTGTATATGCTTTGTTGAGATGCTCCTTATCTTTTGGAAGATACCAGCGCTTTTTTCTCCAATCCCTCTCCTTTCCCTGTGCTAAAAAGGGCTGTAGAACATCTTTGTCCCTAATAAAGATCCCACTGAAGGAGTGTTTCCAACTTCACGGGCTTCCCTTCTTATCCCTGCCTTCAGACACCAGCTCCCAGCAGTGCGACGAGTGGGTGCTAATTATGGAGAACCACATTCGACAACAGAGCCCTGCTGCTGGTGAATACAGAAAAATTGCTCATTAGAGCAGCATGGTATTTAGTCAGATTGGCTTCCCTAGATATTAACATCCTGGCATTAATGCAGCCTGGCAGCATGATACTCAAGTAGAACCATCTCAGGGTAAGATGTGCAGGAGGGCTGGGGAAATGTTTGTCCCACCTGTGGGGTCTGCAGGGCATTTCTCCCACGAGCTGCTTTAGAAAAAAAACAAAACAACAACAAAAACAAAAACAAAAAACCAAACAAAAAACCACCCTTGGATTTCATTAAGTCACACACACAATTTCTTGGTGATTTTTTCTTACCTCACAGGACACGGTGCATCATACGATTTATTTTGCTGGAATTAAACAGGCTGTGCTTGATTCTCTTTCTGGACATCCAGCTTTGCACTGTACTGTTTGGTGTGACAGTGCTGTATCCATGGTGCAGGTGGCAGGGCTCTCTGCACAGTGTGTGTGACACTGAGGCCATCCTGGAAAATGCATTGTCTGTAGCTGTTGTGCAGAATAACTTCGTGACGGAGGCTCAGCCAAAGCTGGTTTGAGCACAAAAAGGTGCAGGTGCCTTGTTTTAATGCATGAAGGTTTTCCACTGCTGTTTTATGACCAGCAGTGGAGCTGCAAGCAACGGTGCCTTTTCTTGGTCAGGACTCCTTGCTCCCCCCTCTGCAGCCTCAGGACACCTCCAGCTTGGCTTTTTGGCTGGTTTGCAGAGCTGCCCACCCCTCTGGAGCAGCGTGGGGAGAGGCAGGGCTCTGGGCTGGTGTTGGGCTGTGCAGCTGTGTGAGCTGGAGCTGCTGCTGGAGCCACGGCCACCGGGAATTCCTCGATCCCACCTCCTGCCCCCTTCCACCTCCGGGCTCCCATCAGCAGTGGCCGCTCCAGTGGGCAAATGCAAGTGCTATAAACACACACACACAGAGCACAGAGCTGTTCAGCAGCTCACTCTGGCAGCCACACACACGCCAGAATTTCCCCTCCTACAGCCCTCTGCTCTCCACTTCGACTTGAACACCAGCGCTCGCTAATTAGCTCTGCTTTATCTAATTAGCACCCAAATAGGGGATGCCTCCCTCAGCTGCCTCTGCGCCTGCAAAGAACCCAGGGCTGAGGATTTATGTGGAGGAGGGATTTTCCCTGGGGTTTGCATGGTGTGTCCTTCCCTCTGTGCCCTGGGGAGGTTTGTGACCCTGTCCCTGCGCTGGTGGTGCCTTGTTGGTCACTGCAGGAGCTGGGATGTACCTGCACTAAATTGTCCCTCAAGTGCCAACCTGTTTCTTGCCTGTGAGTTTGCTGTGTGGGGTTTTTTTCCTTATTTTTTTAATAATGGTCATGGTATTTTGCCTGTAGTTTGCCTTGGGAAATAGAGTGTGTCCTACATCTGTGTCTATTTTAAGACTCTGCTCTATTGCCTGCTACCAGCTGGGGACATGGCTGGAAGGAGTAGTGGTTTTGTGTCATGAGAGGGAATACTGGATATTTCTAGGAGCCTGTAACTATGAAATATGTTTCTAGCCCAGGATATTGTGCTCTTTGGGATTCTACTAATTTCACCTGGCTTTAGTATTTAAAAAGCTGACTTTCTGGCTTATCTTGATGGAATAAGATCTATTTAGATGATGGAGAATAAGACACACCCAGAAAACATTTTTTAAAAAATATTTCTTTTATTTAAGAAGAATATTTTTTTCCTTTGTGTTAGTCCTGCTCTGATGTGTTTGGATTTAGGGAGGCCAGTAGAGATTTTGTTGTGGAAGCTTTTAATTTTTGTGGTCTGTCCGGATTAAAGTATCCGGGTGCTACAGCAATTTCTTCCAAAATTAAAATAGACAGAACCTCTGTTTGTTAGAAAAGCATGAGAATGTTTCCACACAGCTGAAATTCAAAGATTTGGAAGTAGGTGCTTTTCCTAATGTTTCACATCTCATGTTTATTTATGCCTGTGAAGGTCTCCTAGTCCACAACTCTCCTGCTCAAACATTGGATCATTTTCATCCTGACTGCTTTGTTGTGTGTTTTATTCAGTGAGTTGAACAGCACAGTTTTAGCTAAATCCCACTTTAGGCAGGGATGTGGCTCAGAACCAGTTCCATGTGGGAGTCCAGGGGTCTGACTCCATCCTCTGTGTGTGTTGGCCCCATCCTGGAAGGTTTTATTCCCTCAGAAACCCCTGGGTGCTCTCCTGCCACAGGTCTGGGTGATGCTGCACAAATGCCACTCTGCTGCATGTCATGGTGTTCAAAGATTTTAAAAAAACCAAAACCCAAACAAACCCCAAACTGACCAAGAAAAACAAAAAAAACCTTCCAATAACCCCCAAAAACCTCTATGTCCAGAGATGGCCAAGAGGAATCCCAGGGCAAGTGTTCTGTGGTCTCACTGGATTACTTTTTTTTAGTGTTTTGGCCTGGGTGAAAAGAGGGATGAGGGTATATAAATGTGACCTTTTAAATCAAAGGTGATGAGTTACTTGGTAAACCTGGCATAAACTGTTCCATGGTTTATGGTGGCTTTCTCTGAAGTGCTTCTGTTTTGGTTAAACAACTCTTTGCTTCACAGAGCTGGATAGTTGGTGGGTCCATGTGCTGTTTGTGAATTACTAGGTAATAATCTGTTTTATGAAGGGTCTCTCACTGCATTCAGTGGTTCTCCAGTTTTTCTTCTCCAGGGAGGTCCAAAACCACTTGTAAACCTCCAGGTCACCTCTGAGACTGAAGAAAAGCAGAACTTTCCCAGTCAGAGTTTTCCAGCCACTTCCATCTAATATTTAAGACACAGCATAAAAGTTAGAGTTTATGCAGTAGTACCAGGGAGTGAATTTTGTATTGATTTTAAAATTAGTCATTTTTAGCTTACTGTTTCATGCATCAGAAAGTGGCCTCAGCTTCATTAAGAATGCTGTATATTATTAATATACATCATTAATTTAGTCTTGGCACTGGGCTAGTAAAAGCACTTAAATCATGGCCCTGTCCTTAAAGTTGGACAAGGGAGGTAGTAATAAATGTGATGGGGAGCAAAGGCATTTCAGAAAAGAGCTGTTGGTCCCAGCCCTGCTTTCCTCACACACCTCTTTTTTGGGGGGTCACTTGCATCTCCACCTGGGTCTGCACAACAACAGGTGAGTCTGAGGGTGCTGAACTCACCATCTGCAAGTCTGATTTTCTGGCACCCAAGCTGTTGGTTCAGAGGTTGGGAAGCCCAAATAGTTGCTAAAGCAGCTGATTTGGGTTGAGGAAAAGGGATGGGGAAGGAATCTGCCCTTCCCTAGGACATTAGTGCCTTATCCTTGTTTTCAGGAGGGCTGGGCACAAGCTGCACCCCGGCAGGGTGAGTGCAGGAGCCTCTGTGCAGCCAACTGGAGATGGAAAGTACCAGTGCTACAGGCAGGCCTCCAAGGCAAAGGACCCAATTTCAGTCCCTGTTCTTGTGCTGCTTTATTTATAAGCTGTTAAAGATGTATAAAGTGATTTTTGGAGCAGGCAGTGGAGCCTGTACCTCTCTGCTTCCAAGTGCATGGTCTGATTGACTGGTTACAGACTCCTGCTTGCTTTCCCATGTCCTCTTTTTGGTGTTAGATTCTCCAATATTGGACACTGCTGGTTCTCAACTGGCATAGAAATTGAACTTCTGCAGGGTATGACCCCATCCTGGTAAGCCAGCAGCCCTTCTGTGCAGGGTGTTTCATGTGACACTTCCCACCAGAATTACAGGTAGCTGTATTCCTGCTGACTGGACATGGCTCCATCTTTTCTGCCAGTTTTGTGGGCAAGTGGCACTCACTGATTTAAAAATACTCTTGTTTGAGGTCTTATTTGGAAAAGAGCAGTAATTTCAGCATTAGATGTACATTGATGGAATGGTTTGGGTTAGAAGGGACATTATAAAACATCTTGTTCCACCCCCCTGCCATGGGCAGGGACACCTTCCACTAGACCAGGTTTTTCAGCCTGGCCTGGAATATTTCCAGAGATGGGGCATCCACAGCTTCTGTGGGCACCCTGTTCCCCATCACCCTCATAATCAAGAATTTTTTTCCTAATACTTATTCCTCTGCTTTAAAATTATTTTGCTGCTCACAACCTGCTTGGTTTTATGGTACCCTGGAAATGAAGTTCTTTATCATTGTTCTGCTAATGCAATTAAAGGACAAATGTGGGAAGAGACCCTGCTGCATCTGATGAGTGCACTTGTTCTTCTCTGGCAGTAATCTGTTTTACACAAATGTGTGATTTTGTAGCAAGGCCACCTTAAAAATGCAACAAACAAAACCCCCTCAAAGCACTTTGTGGGCATCATGATTCACCCAAGTTATTTGCTGAGGTCTGTTGTTGCACAGATATTGAGGTGTGACATCTGAGTTGGACTGATGGTGCTTTCCACTGTCCTATCCTTCTTAGTGTTAGTTCAAGAAATACATCATGACAGATGGCATTGTTTTAAAGCTTGAATATGCTGTGCAAAGCACTGAAAAGCCCTGAACCTTTGAAAAAGCATTTTGTAAATTGGCATTCTAGAGTCTCTTTATCCCCCTTAGCATCACTTACAGCTGGACACATGACACATGGAAGGACTGTGGATGTGCCTTTAGGAACAGAAAAAAGAGATCATTTTATGCTCTGGGATATTTGAGGATGTATGAGGCAGAAGGTATTGTCATCATGGTTTTATTGTTTTAAAAGCAATTGTAGTAAAAGTTATGGTAATCCCTGGTGTTCTGCTTCAAAGCCCCTTGAAGTCTGCAATAATGGCTCCATGGAATCCTTTGAGTCAGTTTTCCCATTGTGGAGTGAGCACTGATCAAACCTGGAGCTGCAAAGCTCTCCTCAGAAACACTCAAACTGTGCTTTCCCTGTTCTCCAGGTGCTCACAGACACAGACACAACCAGCATTTACAAAGTTTTCTCAGATCTGTTGATGAAAAGGGCTCTCTAAGAGCTCAGTATTATTCTGCCATCACATGTCAGGTTAGTGGGTTACAAAGTCTGTGCTACAGTGAGGAGCTTGCTGCCTTGGATATCTGCATGAACCCGTTTCCCTCCACTTTTATGCTCTGATGATGAAACTTTCCTTTTGGGACCAAAATCTATTATGATCAGTCTTTGACCAGACTCAATCAATGCCTCTCCATTGCTGCTGCTTTGTCTGAATGCAAGAGTAACGCCCTAAAAGAGGTTTTTTAAATTTGAAAACGTGCTTTTTTTGGAAGACTTTGGGTCTGTTCTAACCATGGTGCTGCAGTAGGGCTGTGTGAGCCCCCAGTGGTGTTTGCTGTGGCTGTGAGGAATCACCTGCCCAAGTGCACATGAGGGAGGGGACACATGGCAGACACCCATTTTGTGGGGTGAGCAGTGACCTGAGGTGGTCATTCACTTCCTTAACCCCTCATTGTGGCTTTGGGCACATTGTTTAAATGTTCAGTCTCACAGTTTGTCACCTGTGGCATGGGAAGGGTGGCTCCTCTCCTGGACTGGCCCTATGCAGGGCTGCTCTCTCCAGCAGGGATGTTCTGCCCAGGGACTGCAGCACTGGAGGAAGCAGGCTCGAGGCTGTCCCTGCTCTGCCATGCCTGCAGTGCTCCATGCCTTAGGAAAATGGGATACAAACCTGCAGCACTGCCTAGCAGAGCTGTGAAATTCCACTCTCTGCTCTGTGCAGTGCCTGAGCTGTTTGTGAGCAGCCCAATGGAGAGCTTTGCTATCTGCAGCTCCCTCACTGAGCAGCAGGTTGTTGGGTTTATTTTTTATAACTGTCTTTCTTGCTAGGATTGCCAGTCACTTGGTGACACCTAAAAATGCATTTTCCAATGTAATTGTTCTGACAAACCCCATTATTCACTGATTGGGGAGCTCCTACTCTGCACTTAGAGATGCAGCATTGATTCAGTGCAGGTCTTCCTGAGAGTGAATTTAAAAGGCAGTGAGCCTCTGCTCTCAAGGAGCAGTTCCTCTCCTTGTTTAATAATGTCTGTAGGAAAATTCCCAGCACTTGGCACAGTCTTCCTGTCTGCCTGTGTGCTGTTCAGATCATCCCAAAGGGTCTTGTAGCTAGAACGTGTCTTTTTAGCAGTTCTGGGCTAAGTTCTGTAGAAACTTATTAATTCCTCCCCTGGTTTGTTCCTATAGCGGATGGAGGTGACCTGACTGAAAGCTTTATGTAAGTAGAAACAATTCAGACTGGCTTTATTGAGCTTTCAGCTAGGTCTCAAATATGTGAATAAGCTGCAAAACTGGGATATCCATTCCTAAAAAACTGTACAGGTAAAAAATAATCTTTGTAGCAGATCTGGACTCAGTTTGCTGTGATCATGCAGCTGGATGTGGAGAGCACTTTGAGTACATGGAGAATTGTCTCTTATCAGCTAAATATTGTGCTGAGCCCCTGCACCCACATCCAAGCCTCTGGCATTTGCCTTTCCATGTTAGAGACCTGCTGATCAGGTGGTTCTGCACAAAAAACATCCCCAGGCTGAGTCTGCACTGAGAGCAGAGGCCCTGGGGACTCCTGGGCTGCTTTGGAGGACAGGATGGATACAGGTGAAACTGTGAGCAGCTTTTTATGTACAGCTGCTCCCAGCACAGCAGACAGCATGTAATGAGAGCAATTAGGGGAAAAGGGGACAACCTTGTTGAAAAGCATGTCAGAAAGGTGAGAATGTACACGTCTGATGGGCTCTAGAAAGAGGAGATGAGGCTCCTGGAGAGGGAAGCAGGATGTATTTGCATCTTGCCTTTATTATGCATGGAAGAGAAAATACTGCATTAATGGGAAGGTATTGATCTGCCTGTAACTGAAGCTTTTTAAACTGAGTTAGGAGGAGAATTGACCAGAGAGATTTTTGGGAATGGGGAAAGCTGAAATTGAATCCACTCCGGAAAGCAGAAGACAGAAAGGACTGGGGAATTAAGCAAACACTGTTGTGCTACTTGTAAATAAGGTAAATGAAGAAGGATTAGCCTACAGCTGAATGGAGTGAATGCTCTGAAAATCCACGGGGAGAGGTCACAAACTTGCTCTGAATTTTTGCAGGTGATTCTATCTCTGTCTTGTTCATTATTCTGTGAAGAAAGAAAAGCTGCCTCTCTTCAGGAGGCAACTCTCCTGGGTCCACATCCCAGTGACTGTGTCTGCTGTGTTTGGCTGGTTTGCAGCTACTGCATTGGGCAGGTCAGTATTTGGCTGGCTGCCTTTGCAAGCCTTTTGTTTAGGGCTTTGTTTAGGATTTTTTAGGGCTTTGTTTAGGACTCCAGCTCCAAAGGTGGTTTCCAACAAAAAGACCTATGGATGCCTTAGAGCATGAGGTTAGTGGCAAACATGTCAATGAGCCTGGGGACCTCTGGAGCAAGAAAGCAGTGAAAATGGCAAAAAAAAAAAAAAAAAGGAAAAGAACAAAAAAAAAAGAAGAAAAGTTTTTATTGAGGTTTGCTGGATAAAGAAATAGCAGAGGAAGAGAGAACTTCAGAGCAAAAAAAATTCTCTGGGTGGGCTGTGAGCTGGAGAAGGAAGAGCCTGAGTAGGACTGAATTATAGACAGTGAAGATGTCTTTATAACTCATGAGTTGCAGCTTTTTGTATTTGCTATGACTTAGCAAAGCATGGGCTTGTATTCTGTCTATTCCTGTGTTTTCTGTTAAACATGTAATTAAGAGGTCTGAGTAAGAAGCTGTGGGCTCTGCAGAAGGAAGCAAGTTGGTGCAAATGAAGTCAACAGAGGGAGAAACTCCAGCAGAAAGACTGGAAGCAGGAGCAGGGCAGCACAGGCTGGGAACTGCAGCAGACATCCACCTCCTCTTCCAGCCAGGGCTGCCACAAAACACTGAAAGCTTTCTGGGAGATGAGCTTGACATTTAACCTGTCTTGAGTTAAATAATCATGACAGGGAAAACCATGAAGTGCTCAAATCCAGGGATGGTGATAAAATAGACAGTGCCCAGAAGATGAGGGTAGTGGGTCATGGAGCTTGTGGTGCCCAGCAGAGCTGAGGGCCTGATTCCTGATCTCCTGTGCCCTGGATCTCATCAGGGTGCTGAAGTGACTCTCCTGGATGTGTGAGCCAGGCTGCTTGGCAATCTTCTGAAGTTTGGGATGTGAGAGATGGTGAGAAACACAACCCACATCTCCCTGGTCATGGTTCTGTGCTCCCCAGCCATGGATACAGGCTGGGGTGAATGACTTGTTGTGGTGCTGGTGAAAGCCTGCCCAACATGACAGTTCATCCTGAGATGTATTTAACAAAATATGGCTGTGAATGTTGCACTGATCCCCTCTGTCCTCTGGAAATGGGATTAAAGGGAGCAGGGTGTGGGAGTGTGCAACAGTGGACGGGCTCCTGGGATCTTCAGGGATGCAGTGAGGGTGACAAGAGGCTGTGTCCCCATGGGGTGAATGTCCCCCCAGCTCCTGAGGAGGTGTGGGGGGCTATGAAGCTCATGCCTGTGGGTGTGAGGGGCAGGGCAGGAGGCAGCCCCCCACTGCTGCCTTCCCTCCATGTCCTGCTTTCTTGAGAGCCAGAAAAGAAAAACTTCTCCTCCACATGCCTCGGGAGGTGACGCTGGGGTCGCTGGGCCTTTCCCTGCAAATTAGCTCGTGGCTTTGCCAGAAATGACATCATTTGTTAGGCAGATTTCTTCATTAGGAAGCTTTCTAATCTCAGCC
Organism: Argya squamiceps; assembly: GCA_037834095.1. Classification (NCBI taxonomy): domain Eukaryota; kingdom Metazoa; phylum Chordata; class Aves; order Passeriformes; family Leiothrichidae; genus Argya; species Argya squamiceps. The sequence continues at coordinate 57,040,879 of JBBMKD010000216.1, forward strand.
ATGAGCAGCACAGAAACCCTCCCTGCTCCCCAGGCACTGAGGAAGCCAGGCTGCACTGCCAGTCTCCGCAGCACGCTCTGCTTATTTATCATTCATGGCACCGTGTTTGTTTCATGACAAATGAACTCAATCACCATTTTCACAGTGGAATACACAGGGAAAATATGCAGGATAACCATAGCTGCAGGTACAGAAAACCAAACTTAATTTAGAAAGGATGTACAGGAGCAGTCTAAGCAGCCGAAGAATTGAATTAATCTAATAAAAAGATTCAGCTACACGTAATTCTTCATGCTGAAACAAAAGGCCCGTGAGATAGGATGGTGCTCAAGTTCTGCATTAAACTTTTTTTCTTTTGTGCTTAATGCTCAGCCAAATCATTATTTGTTGCTGAAAAGTGCATTTGGGTGTTGGGAATAACTTTTTTTCCTGCCTATGTCTTAAAGTGGAGGAGAGCAGGAATTGTAGATCATTTATTAATGCTCTGCTCCACTGTGGTCCTAATCTCCAACAGATGGGCCAGGATACTCTGGCTAACACTGAGTGTGAGCCTGCTGACTTGCACAGAGCTTCCCTTTTCAAGCACAGTGATGCAGGGACTGGAAAAGGCACTGAGTGTAGTGGTCATCCTGAAATGTGATTTCAGCAATTTCAGAGGCTGAGAGTTAATCCCTGTGCTTGGGAGAGAAGGGGATGTGCATGTGGGTGTGTGTGCACACATGGATGTGCCCTCCTATGGATGTTTTGGAGTAGTTGGGTTTTGATTCTTTGATGTGGTGTTTACTGTGTGGCTGTGCTTGCCAGGAAAACTCTGATAACTGTTTTCTTGACTCTGGTGATACTGTGTGCTTCCAATTTCAGCACCATTTCTGATCCTTATCAGTGTTTCTCTTCCTTTCATGATACCAGAGCAGAAATTATTAAGGTTGAACCAGAAAGAATAATGCTTCAGAAATCACCCTGCTCCTGTCAGTGGATTTTTCGTGCTGCTGCAGCCAACTGAAATAATGGTGTGAGCTGCCTGCACTGCAGTAAAACACATTTCTGTGTGTAGAAACATCATTAAAGAGTGGCTTAAAGTACACAGCATTAAAGAAGAATTTAGGAAAAAAATAAAAGAAACTGTGTAGAGTGCAGCACCAGGCATCCGAGAGTGTCCAGGAGATTTAGTGTCTGTAATGGTTTGAAAGCAAAACAAGTGAGAGGCTCCAAGTCAGAAATACAATTTAATAAGAAAAAGAAAAAAAGTAAGATAAAATAAATGCAATAATACGAAAGACCACTTGACAGAGTCAGAATACAACCTGAGTGGGATGATGGAGGTAGTGATCCCATAGAAAGGTCTGGTAGCTCTGATCCTCTAGGAATCCAGTGGGAGGGTTCCCCAGTATTGTCCCAAATCCCACATTATATCCAAGTGAGAAGGCTTGGCTCCTCCCCCTGGGCGGAGCGTCTCACAATGGGATAATGAGTAGTAGAGGGGGGTCCTTGATGGCTCATTAAGAAGAGATAACTCCCGGTGGGAGTTATCTGTGAGCCATGTAGAAGACCCATTAAGATAAGACCCATTAACAGAAAAGCCATTAAAAGAAGAGCCATTACAGAGGACACCTTAACAGA
>JBBMKD010000216.1:57042598-57147109 GCA_037834095.1 Argya squamiceps
CAACAATTGGTTTCAACAGTTGATGAAGAGGGTGATAGAATACTTTGTGCATATCTTATTCTACAACCCAGGACAGTGTCCAAGGGTGGAGAGCTTTCCTTAGGAAAGTGGTGACAGTGGTTTGTTCAGTCTGGCAAAATCAGAGCTCCAAGGGAGGAGTTGCTTCCCATGAATATTTTCAAGGGGCAAGAGCTGATGCTGACAGAATAACTAGTGCACGTAGGCTGTTGATGAATAAATTTGGGCTGGAAATTTGGGAGACTCCTGAATATCAGACAGGTTGTGTAACAACTTCCTAATGAGTGTAAGGAGTCAAAACCCAAATTGCTTTTTAAGACAGAGGTTGATGTCCTGAAAAGGGCCCTGTGACAGTGTTTGTCATTTGGCAAGGGGATGGCTTTGCCTAGAGATCCAAATGTTCTCCACTTTTAGTTTTGAATTTTGTGGAAAACTGGTTCCTTTGCCCATGGAGTGTCCTTAAAATGTTCTGGAAAGCAGCAGGGGCCTGTGTGAAGGGAGCACCTTGGTTACACTTGACTCCTTGGTTCAAAGGTGTGGTAGCTGGAGATAAATAGGATGGCCTTGTCTCACCTGAAGACCCCAAAAAGTGGAGTTGAGAAGAAAGTTATGAAGGTGTCAGATATTGTCGGGATGGAAAGGGCAGGAACTCCAAGTTTATCATCTTGGTGTGTGCCAGCCCTGGCCTTGCACATCTGGAAGGCATTTCCCTGCTTCCATTTGCCCCTTTGAACAGGCTGCCACTCCCTCCCAGCAGCATCTTCTGCCAAGGACTGGTAGGAAATAGATTTATTTTTGAGGGCTGAAGTGCTGATAAGCAGAAAGGACTACCAGCCATTTCCAAGGCTGGCAGCAATCCTCACATCTGAGGTATCCATCTCCTCCTTTAAGTCTGGCATCAAGGCAGGCTGTGCTTAAACTCTGCAACCTCTCCCATATCTCAGACCCTCTGAGGGTTTTGTTCCTGCACTGCCTTTGCTCTGCATGGGGTGACAGAGGAGTATCACAGGAGAGACTGATTCCCATCTGGACATTTGTGCTTTCTCCACCTTCTGCATATGAATTAGCAATTGAATTCACCAGGAAAATGTGCTTCCAACCATCGAGCAGCACTTCTGCATCTTCACAGCCTCTGCTGCTCTGTTTCCACCCAGCTTCACCTTCCTGCCATCTCCCTGCATCTCTGGCTTATTCCTCTGGCCACAGGGCACAGCCCAACCAGCTAAATTCATTAAAGCCATCTCTGCTGCAGCCAAGCCTTCTGGAGCTCCAGTCCCAGAGACTTTGGGAATGGACCAGAATAGGGAAACATACCAATTCTTAAGCAAGGATATGTGTCTTCAAATTGCACATCAGTTTAATGAGGATAAATTGTGCAGGCATTCAGACTCTGATGCACATTACTGATATTTTTAGTGCCTGGACTCTCAGGAGGATGCATCTCTGTCAGTCCAGTTGCTCTGAGAGGCAGCTGAGTAAAGTCAAATTGCAGATAGACCAAAGTATTTTGTTTTTACCTCTCATAAAAGTGATGCCTCCACTGCAATCTCATAAAATTCACCAATGTCCCACTTCATAAACTTCCAGATGAATAAGGCTGCACAATTTAGATGGTAAAATCCAGCAGCCAAAGAGAAGGAGCATAAAAAAATATAAAAGGATATCTGCAAGATTGTTGCCTGAGTCCTGTCAAACAGTGTTTAGCAGTGAGCATCTCTGCTCATGGGTGTCCCCAGCCACCTCCCAGGGACAGGGACATGTGCTTTTCAGAGCAGGCTGAATGTACCTTATGGTCAAATGGCATGGGGCTGGGGGGAAAGGTGGGTGGAAATGGCTTTGTGCATCTCCATGTGCTCCCACTTCATGTGGAGTAACAAGAGTGGCTCCAGCTGGAGTTAGGGGAGCCTTGAGGCAGGGCTCAGCCAGCCTCCAGCAGCCCTGAGGGGAAGAAACAGGAGGTGATGCTTCCTCAGAGTCCATCTCTGCCTGCCTTGGTCTGCTACCCAAGAAAGGATGGGTGGATTTTTTTGCAAATTCTGGATTCTTCCTCCTGTAATTGGTTAAATCATCCCAATATTAATCAGCTGCTGCTTACAGTGGGGGGCAGAGCAGCTGTAATGTGCAGGGAACAGGACACAGCAGCTTGTTTCACTGATTCAAGCACACAGATGACCCTGGGGGAAAGTTCAGCCTTAAATCAGCACATTTCTGCCTTAAGCTAATCCCCTCCCTGCCCAGAGTTTCCCACTGCAGCAATACCCAGACCTACTGCTGAGGGTGCAGAGAGCATCCCTCCAGCAGCACGTCTGCTCCAGCCAAGGTCCCCACACCTGATTGGGAACAAAAATAACATCAGGCTGTAGGAATGCATTTCCCACACCCAGTAAGTATTTTCCATAGAGGGAAAAGTTGAAGACTCGCCCCTTAAGGTAAAGAACCCAGAAACTTCTTTGCAGTTCTGACAGTAATTGGCACAGGGCCAAGAGAGAATCTATTGGACCTTGTCACCCTTCTTCAAACCCTGTATCTCTCTCCATTGGCTGCAAGCCAGGTTATCCCTCCTAAAACATTCAGTATTTAGGAGGGAGCACAATGGAAGTAAGGGGATTTTTGCAGTGTCTTAGCAAGGTGTCAGAGGTTTCTTGAACACCTGCTTGTGGCCTATCTTTTGTTTTCTGTAACGTTTGTTTTTTTTGTGGTTTTTTTTTTATTAAACTTTTTGCTTTACAAAACACCTCTGAAGAGCAGTCTTGCTGAGAATAATTTCAGCCCCTTCTCTGCAAAGGCTGGACCCTCAGAGATTGATACATTAGCACGTGGTTGATAAGACTCTGGCCACGTGTTAATCTGTATCATCAGTGTTATAAATGTATATTTATAAAGTTGGATTTTCACAAGGTGTGTGCTATATGATTAATAACGTTGTGGTAAGGATGTAAGTTTTTATTTCTGCTCTTAGTAAAGAAAATTAGGCATAGTGGTAGTAGTTGATATAGTATGCTTAAACTGAATATTTGGTTGGGATAACATCCAGTGACCATGAAAAGAAGACCCTGCTGTTGATACACCAACTATCAGCATCTCCCGACTGAAGAAAGTGTGGACCAAGGTCCAAACTGGAGGTGATAATAAAGACACAGCCAAGAAACACGCATGCTCTAAAAAGACAGACCCAGGGAGGGACCATGCAAAACAGTTCCTGAAATATAGAAACTAGCTTATGGAAAAATATAAATATTCATCAGACTGATGCAATAGAAAGAGTATTTAAAGAATGTCTCTGATACAGCAAAGTGTGGACTTAGCTGAATGCCAAGTCACCCGGCCGGCTGTGCTTTGCTTTTTTTCTATCTCCCAATTCTCTTATTTTCTATTAAACCTATTTCTTAAAATTTATGTAGAAAGTGATCCTCATTTTTCACAATACATTTGCACATGGTTGATAAGACTTTGGCCAGGTGTTACTCTGTATCATCAGGCTGGTGCTCCTGAAGCTGTTTCAGGCTGTCCTCAGGCAGACTGGCATGGCCATGGTGCAGGAAGCTGCTGCACCAATGCAGGCAGCAGGACCTGCCCAGCACCTCACCATGTTCCTCTGCCTTTGTGCACGTGTTGTTCCTCATGCTCTCTGCTGCTCCAGACTGGAAAAGCTCATTCCCTGCAGGGAGACAGGTAAAAATGCCTGAGGAGGCAGGTAAAATTCCATACAGGGAGGCCACCACCTTGTCATTCACTCCCAAACATCCTCCTCTGTTCTCAGAATAGCTTCCCTGGCACAGCCTCCTCCGCAGGAACAGCCTTATTTATTCATAGGCGTTGGGTTTGCTCTGATAGTCTTTCTGAATTTATTCTAAAAAGAGATCTGCCTTGTGCCTGGGAAGTGCCTGGCCCTTCCTCCAAAATGGAAGTGAGAAAAGCTCCTTGTGTGGTTTTTGTGCATGGTTAAAAATAGCCTCCCAGGGCTGTATGTTGGATAAATATGAATGAGGGAAGAGCTAATGTAGTAACCTTCAGAGTCTGCAAATGGACAGGTATGTGTGTCTATCCTAGAGCTTCTTAAATTTCTTTTCTCACCCATTTCATACTCCAGTCTCTGCCTTCTTCTCTACCTTCCTTTGTCCTGTATTCCCATGGATTTGTTTTAATTCTCCTGCATTTTTTTCATTTAACTCTCACTCTGCTCTGCCTATTTCTCTCCCTTCTTATCAGTGTCCTTCTCCCTGCCTCTGCTTTCTATCCTGCTCCTCCACACCTCACCTTTTTCTTCTTTCCCAATACTTCTTCCTGTTTCCAGCCAGTGCTCCCTGTTCTCCCTCTTGTCTCCTCTTCCTTTTCACTCTGGGGACTCTTGATCCCCAAAGACAACTCTGACCTGGGTTGCCAGCACAGCCTTTGGCTCAGGGACAGGGATGGCAGCCAAAGAGAGGTGTTTCATTGCATCCTGGGTGTGCAGACAGAAATACCTCACTGAAATGGCTGTTTACACTTGTCATCCTGGTCAGAATCAGACATGAAATCCTCGAGCCTGTATCTGATGTATTTAAATGGGTGAAAACGTTAGAAATGAAGAGTCTGCCCATATGTTGTGAGTGTGTTACAGTGACAGACCTGGATGTTTATCCACATGAAGACCCTTTCACACTACAGAACAGTGTTAAATGCCTTCAGGGTAAAGTGGATTCGAGCCAGAGAGGGTATAAATAGCCTGCTGGAAATGCTGTTCATGCTGTTTCCTATCCTCAACTTCCCTCATCTCTCTCATTTCCAGTTTTTAAAGGAGAAAAAATGTTGGTTTTTGGGATATTTCAGGTCAGTCTGGGAGCTGAGTGGGCCTTAGCAGCTCTTTTTGTGTTAAAAGCCCATGGCTGATGTTTGCATCTCCCAGGCTCGTGGGCTGTAAGGAAAGAACCTGAGCCATGTAGCATTTGTATAAGAAAGCATCAATTGCTGTTTCAGACTTCTTGAAATCCCCAACTTATTGTGGAAATCCATTGCTTAACCAATTAGTTGTATTTAACCACTCAAAGTCACTTTTCCTCTTGGAAGAAGAATTTAATGGAAGGATGTGGTTACTTCTGTTTTAGAGCATGGGCAGCCTCGTTCTTCCTCCATCCAGTGCTCTCTGCCCATCCTCAGCTCTGTACTAACTTAATTTCATGTGTGCTGAGGAATGTGCACTGTTCTAACATCCAACATCAGGAAAAAAAATTATTGTTCTTCTTAGTGAAAAGGAAGTGTTCAGAAAGTTCTTCTGGAAAACTAAACCTCTGCAGCATCATACTTTAAATTCTTGTCAAAAAGGGAGGGGAAAAGGTCTGAGTTTTAACATGTTTGCTCAGGCTACCAAAAATCCTCATTGCCTGCATTTAAATTAGAGCATATTTTGTTCACTTTTGAAAACTTGGCTGTGAAGAGGCAGCTTTGGACAAGCTGGAAGTGGCGTTCCTTTTGCTTTTTTTCTTCCACAGCTCTGTGCCACAGTTGATAGCACTGAGGGAAGGCAGGACATGGTTAATCCAGTGCCTGGATCAACTGCTCTTGGGGGCAATGGGAAATTCAGCCAAAGATGTCTCTTACCCTTGCTGCACTGCTCCTTCCAATAGATGGGATTTTGGAACAGCAATTTATATTAATACTCAATAGGCTGTTGCTATAGCAACTATATGAGGTGGTGAATAATTTCATGGGCTTAAATCCAAAATGCTGGGAGCTAAGATGGGTCTGAGCATGATTTAGGACTTTGGTCATGTGGGTGCTCTGCTGGAATGATTTGACTTGGGGAAAAGTTAGAGTAGAAGATAAAAGATGCTTCTCTGGCTCTGAAGGGAGCTGGACCCTGTTAGGTGCAGCTGGGGTGGGAGAGTGAAAATTAAGGCCACTCCAGAATCCTCCCTATGCACCAATTTGCATGTGTGGCCATGAGGGACCCTGATGCACAGCAGTTCTCTTTTGGTATTAGAAGTTTGCTGTAAACCAGATCTGACATTTAGCTTCAGGTCAAATTAAATTGATTTGACCTAGAATGATTTTTATTGGTTTGTTTTTGTTTCAAGTTAAAAAAAAATCATTAAAAAAAAATCTGTTACAGCTCAGTTCCAAGCAGAATTACTTCCCTTTAATTTTCTCTCTTGCCAAACTGAAGAGTCTCTTAGTTGCCCAGTTTTTAGCTGCAGTGCTAAGTTAGAAGAAGCAAGATCAGGTTGTTTATGGTGGTGCCAGAAAAAGACATCTGGGACCCTGTCAAAGGGCAGAACTGGAATTTATTCCCTCATCCAGATGTGCTGTATGGGGAGATGGTGTATGGGCACCCCTGTGCTCCCTGTTCCACTCCCCTGCCCTTGTCCATCAAGAAATATCCCTTGACATGCACCCTGATTTTATATATGAACTTCAAGCCACTTTTCCTCCCATCCTCTAAGACTGTGACTAATTCCCTCCCTTCACTTTTACCTTGAGAATATTTATAGACTGTGATCCTGTTCTCGCCCTCCCTTCCCTCTACTGTGCCATATAAATTTATCTGTTATTCCCTCCTCCAGGCTGGCCCCAGGTGTCCTGCCCTCCAGGGCTTGTGCCATCAGCATCTTCTGTAGCTTCTCTGCATCTTTCTGTTCTTGTCCTCCCAAACAGGGATAACAAACCACAGAAATGCCCAGCTCCTGGGTTTTCTGTGCTAAAGGACAAGGTACAAACAAATATGGGGGTGTTTTCTCCCTGCCCTGTCCATCCCTGTCAGGGGGTTTCTGTTTTACATTGCAGGGTTAGTCCAGGAGCTCTTATTTGTATTTTTTCTGTCCATGGGCTGGCTCTGGGCTCCTTGAGTGTCCTGCTGGGTGTTCAGTCGTGCTCAGGCTGCAGCACTGCACACACACTCTCACTCCTGAGGGGAATAACTGCATCCCTGAGCACAGAGACACCCACTGAGGCATCCACACCACCCTGGCTGAGGTTTTTAATGCAGTGAATGATTGCCAGTGTCTGATACTGCATGTAAAGACCTCACCTCAGGACATTTTAGTGTCTTGATTCCCCTGTTACCACTTCATCCACCTGACTGATATCCTGTGTGTACATTGTAAGTTGATTGCCAGAGGGAACCAAATGTCAAAATTACAAGAAAAAAATGAAGTTTCCCACACTCAGTATTTTTCCTGTGCTGCCTAAAGCCAATATTATAGCCAAGAAGGCTGTTAGATTTAATTTTTTAACACTTTTTTTTTTTTTTTTTGGAAGCACGAGCCAGAGGCTGGACATGACTGAGCAATATGTGCTGGCAGCACAAAAAGTCAACTGTGCCCTGGGCTGCAACAAAACCAGTGGGGCCACTGGGTTGAGGGAGGGGATTCTGCCTCTCTGCTCTGCTCTGTGAGACCCCACCTGGAAAGCTGCATCCAGCTGTGGAATCCTCAGCACAGGAAGGATGTTGAGCTGTTGGAGTGAGTCTAGAGGAGGCCACCAAGATCCTCCAAGGGCTGGAGCTGCTCTGCTCTGGAGACAGACTGAGAGGGCTGGGGATGTTCAGTCTGGGGAAAAGTAGGTTCTGGGGTGACATAATTGCAGCTCTTCAGTACCTGGAAGGCCTACAAGAGATCTGGAGAGGGGCTGTTTACAGGGGCATGGACTGACAGCACCTGGGGGAAATGGATCCTGACTGACAGAGGGTGAATTTAGATTGGAGATCAGGAAGAAATTCTTCCCTGTGAGGGTGGGGAGGCCCTGGCACAGGGTGTCCAGAGAAACTGTAGCTGCTCCAACCCTGGCAGTGTTCCAGGACAGGTTGGAGGGGTTTGGAGCAACCTGGTGTAGTGGAAGGTGTCCAGCCAATGGCAGAGAGGTGGAACTGGATGATCTCTAAGGTCTCTTCCAACCCATTCTATGATTCTAATGCTTAAGCTTATCTAGTAGTGATGCTCTTCCAAATGCCCTCTGGCTCACTGACAGTGGTAGACTCTAAAAATGGGCTTTTCCCAGAGGAAAAACTGCTTCACTTGCCCTGAAGTTTTCTGGATCTCCTCTCTCTTTGAAAACAATGCAAAAAACCTGCTTGCCATATTTTCATGTTCTCTTTGGACATTTTTATCATTGTGGTGCAAACCTGTGGGTGAATCAGCAATATCTGCAGAGATGTCCCGTCCAGAACTTGTTCTAGAAGCTGCTCTCTCCTCAGCTGAAGTGCTGTACCTGGTGCATCTGCTGGGATGGAAAAGGTCCTTGCTGGTCATCACAGATGCAATTCTGACTGTGGTGTAGCTGTTTTCCAAAAGCAGCTCATGCTAGAGCCTGAAGCAGGAGAACTGCCCTGGAGGTTGTGTATTTACCCTGTCTCTTCAAGCAGGAGCACCTCCACTGATTGCATCTGAGAGTTCCTTCTGTAACTGCTCTCAAAAACTTTCAGTTCCTCATGATCTGAAACCTTCCTGGGCTGCACAGGAAACTATCCCAGTGCCTTCTGCCTCCTCTAGGGCCAGGGTGGCATCAGCTTGGGAGCCTTGGGTGTTCCACAGGGGGAAGGGACATTCTTTGGAGGAAAACAGACCTCCCTGTATTGTAAATGAGGAGGCATACTCCTTTATTCCATTTTCAGATTAAGCAATTTATTAATTTTGTGTTGAGCAAAATGCAGGCAAGGCAGCTCTGGGTGCACGGGGAGTCACTGCTCCACCAACATGCACACCAGCTGTTAATTTTGCAGGTATTTATAGGTCTTCATGTTAGTAGTCTCCTCCCAGTTTCTATTCCCTGTTGTGAGGCTTAGTTTCTACTCTTTGTTGTGATGTTTAGTTTCCATTCCTTGTTGTGATGTCTAGTTTTCATTCATAGTTTCTGGTGGTCACTGGGGGGTTGGAGTCCTTATCCTTCATCCTTATCTGACCTCTGGTTCCTTTTCATGGCACTTTTCCCTTGCTTGCAGCTTCACACAGTTACATCTTTGCTTAACCACTCCACTCAGTGACCACAACATTTTGTTCAGTTATCATTCCTTTAGTTTCACCTGGCAGTTTCTTGAAATTTGTCTTTGTATTGGTCCCATGTCACAATCTCATCATTATACATATCTTTTTCTGACATGAATTGTAGCTTAATTTCTCACACCTATGACTGACAATCCAAGTTTTCATTGCAGCTTTTCCTAGAAATCCTGCCCCAAGTGTGGATGAGGCAGCAGCCGGGACATGGGTGGGATGATGGGCAGAGCAATAGGAGAGCTCTCTGCTCCTGCCTTTCCCTGCAGCTTCCAGGGGCAGCTGGCACCTGAGCCGGCTCTGGTAAAGCTGCAGGAGGTTATCAGGAGCTGTGTAATCATCCCCAGCCTTTCCCTGCTGGAGCCAAGCCCCGGCTGTGCCGCTGAGAAGCTCCTGACAGGGAGGTTGGTCCTGGCGCTGCTGCGGAGCTGCTGCCCCCCTCCTGCTTTAATAACACACCACAACTCCAGCAAATGGTTGGTTTGGATCCTTGCTCGCTCTGCCACAGCCTCAGAAGCTTTCAGGAGTGCAGGTTGTGCTGTGGTTCACTCTGCAGAAGGCTGGCGTTTAGCCACCAGCCTCGGGTGCCCCTGCAAGGAAGGAAGGAAGGAGCAGGAGCATCTCCTGGGCTCGGGGAGGGTGACAGTCAAACTAACCTGTGTTCCTTGACATTTAATTATGTCTCCACTCAGTGCACAGAGTCCAAACTTTCTGGCTGCTCTCCTGGGTGGGTGAATAGTTTTGGAGTCATGTATTCACAGTAAAGAGAGGGAAGGACTTGTGTTGGTCCTTCTGCAGCATAAGAGTGAAGGGTGGGGTAGGTCTAAAAATCATCCTCCAGTGGAGTGAGATGTCTGGGGAGGATTTTTCCTGTCTCTGCTTGGAGGGAACTCATCTGTCACAGGAGAAGAGACACAGTGGCAGGTAAAGAAAGGAGAGACCTTGAAGGCAAGGACATTTCTAGCATTAGTTATAGCACACATGGCCCAATCCTCCTCAAGCAGAGGCTGGAGCCAGCAGATTGATGCTGATTTATGACTGCAGTGGCTCTGCCCCAAATTCTGCACTACTTTGAGAGGTTTAACTTTTAATACACTTTTGAAAACTTTCTGATTGACTTTCAGGTGCATCCTTGGTGGCACCACCTTCTAGAAACAGAGAGAAATCATTTAATGTGCAAGGAAACCCCATTAGCTCTTGGATCAGAGTCTGCTGCCTCACCTGCCTCTGCAGAACCTCCCCATTTCTCTTTTTTTCTTTAAATATTTTATGACATTATATATTTTGTGTCCTGCTCAATGCTATAGAGGGTCTTTTGTCCTGATGTTTCTGTTGCTGCCTGCAAAGGCAGACACCAGGAGTCAGCACACCTCCTCCTCTGGCCTTTCTGGAGCAGGTCACGTTGAGGCAGGAAAACTTTGGTTGGAAAGAGAGCTTGACAATGATTTTTGACATTTTTCTGTGTCTGCCTGCATCAGCCTGGCACTGCTGTGTCCTCTCTGACCTAGATTTCCCTGCTGTCCCCTGGGCATTAGATTTGATCCTGATTTATGGCCAGTAATGCCTTGTCTCCAGACTCTATTTGTTGGCTCCCAGGGCCTCGTACTTCCTTCTCTGGTGACAGTTTTATGCAGGTTTAACTCTTGTGCCTTTGGTAGAGTCACTCCTGATTTACCCCCAGCCCACAGTGCCTGACAGCTGGTTTTCTCCCTGAATTACTGTGCCTGACACATCACTGGAGGTGTCAGGCATTGCCACAAAATTAATTTTCCTCTCGAGAGCCCTCAGTGATTTCAGCTGAACCTCTTTGCAATTGTCTCTCTGTCACCCTGGAAGATTCATGTAGCTGGAGTGGCCTCAGCCTTGGGGGATGGGGAGCCAAGTCCAAGTGCAAGACAACACTTTCTGCCTTTTCTCTCATTTTTTATACGTGGCTTTCCATGACATTTTCAAGATTTCTTGTGGCAGGTATGAGTGGCATAGAGAGAACTCAGCAGTCCCTCCAGAGGTGTATCAGATTCTTACTAAAAAAGCTTATATTTCAGCAAAGCTCTTCTCCAACACTGGGTTTTCCCTCCCTGTGGAACAGACTGAAGCTCCAGTGCAGTGATTTCTGTCCCAGGTTTATCTCAGCATCAAAAGCAATCTGGCATTGGAATTTCTCCCTTTTCCAGGCTGAGTTGGAGCCTGTAGCTCTGTGGCTGGGGATTGACTTGGAGCAATCATGAAAAGCTGAATTTACAAGGAGCTGGGACCCAGCAAAAATGGGGCTGGATGGGCTGGAGGTGCCTGGGACAGGGCATTCCTGGGATGGAATCTGGCCAGGAGAGAAGGTGGTTCTGCAAGGGAGATTGCAGGACAACCTGGTCTGCCCTAAGGGATAAAGCAGTGAGCAGCTGAATTTCCTGAATCATGCTGGAAATGGGATTTTGGTATTTTAAAACTTAAAAGAAGAATGAGACTTAGCCAAACACATCCAGATTCTGTGAGATGCTTTGTGAGTCTATTGCTCTAGAGGGAGTTGGGTCCCATTTCAGGTAATGGAAAAGCATCATTTAGGTGCTAATTCACTTAGTGCTTGGAGTATTTTTGTCGTGGAGTTCAGTGAAGTTTTATCATTCCAGGGAAAATGTGACTACAGTGAAATAAGAAAGAATTAATCTTATAAGTGGGTTTAATTATCCTCAGGAAATTGCACTTGAAGGTATTTTAGGTAGTATCATGGTGTCATTGAAACCTATCAACCAGCCATGTTACTATCACTGGAGTGAAAACCTTTTCATAAGGACCAGATTTTTGTTAACTCACTAAATGATTTTTTTTTTAATAATGCTGGATATCTAACAGCATTTGCAAATTTGTGCACATTTCAAACCTCCTTGTCAGGCCTCCTTTTAAAATGCTCAGTATTTTTCATGCTGTCCAGAGTACTGTGGAGGGCTGTCACAGACCTTATGCCAGGGTTTTACTGCCAGGTCAAATTGGATCTCTCTGAGATCATTTATTGAAGCAGAAAGCCCCGAGGGCCTGTGGGGGTGGGAAATGCTGAATGATTTACCATGGGTTCACTTTGCACACTGATGGTTGGCTTTGGGGCACCTGCTCAGCATCCCCTGCCTGATGCTGTGAGCCCTGGAGTGCTCTGGGTGCCCCTGGGAGCTGAGGATATTCAACATCACCAAACCAAGCTCTGCTCCCCTGTTTGACTTGGCTTGGTCTGGGGTGCACTGTGACACCCTCAGTGTCTACTCAGCAGCAGAAAGGTGGACCCTGGTATCTTTTTGGAGAGGCACTGACAGGGAAACAGTAGCTGCTGTGGTGCAGCATCTGTGGACAAAAAAGAGATGCTGTTAATAATCCTGCTAGGATGGACCTTCTTAATCTTTTTAAAAGCTCAGCACTCTTTCCTACACATCCATCCCATAGATAAGGCTGTAGCACTCCACAGCAGAGCCAGGACCTGTTCCATGCCTGCCCAGATGTTGGAAGAAACCAGGAGCTGGCTGGGGCAACAGGAAGAACCCCAGGCAGGGTCTTGGGAAGAACCTTAAAGTGATGGTGACCTTCTACCAGCTGCTGAGGGGAGCTTCTCAACCTGGCAAACTGATGCTCCCAGAAGTGTCAGGGCCTCTAAGGGTTGGATCCTGAAAGGGATTTGTCCCCTGCTCCAGTCTTTGTGCTTACAAGAAGGTGGGGAATTGATAAAGGTTTCTTATCCTCAGCAGCCGAGGTTTTTGGGGGCTGGGATCCCAGCTGACCCCCATTCATTCCCCCAGATATTTATCATGTGGAGGACTGAGGTTGGGTATCCCTGCATCTGGAAGCTGCAATGCCTTGTTTACTATAGACAGCTAAAGCTGTGGAAAAGTGCAACTCCAGCTGGGAGGCTGTAGTAACTCATTTCCTCTGCAAAATGACCTGGAGGAGAGGTTTTACATGCACCAAAGCTTATCACTAACTTGTTTGAATTTAGGACTCGCTTCCATCTCAGGGGGGTGATGAATCAGAAGCCACTCCAATGAAATCCACTGAGTAATCAGAGTGTCTGTAGGATTAAGCCTGTTTTTTTCCACACTGTCCTCTTGCCCTCCTACGTGTGCAGGTGACAGCACCTGCCATGGCAATGTTTGCTGTGATGCTGGGGGATGTGCAGAGGAAAAGTGAATAACCAGCACAGCTGAGGCACTGACTCACTCCTGTCCCCGGGCGCTGAGGCTCAGGCTGTCAGCTGCTGGAGCCTCCCTGCTGCTCTGTGTTTCCCCAGCACATTCGGGACCATGCAGAGAACCACGGGGAGAAAAAACAGAGTGGGCTCATGTACCCTCCCCATACATATGGTTTTCCTGTAGCATACACTGCTTTAAAAGTATCTGGCCACCCTCAGGGATATTTGAGTGTACTGCACCACGTAATTAAAGATTAGTTCTCCCCTCTCTTCTTCTGAAAAATTATTAATTTTGAGCAAACCAGTGACACGCAATAAATACAGAACCTTGCACTGAGGGGTTGCCAGCTGTTTTGGG
The DNA here is from genome assembly GCA_037834095.1 of Argya squamiceps. Classification (NCBI taxonomy): domain Eukaryota; kingdom Metazoa; phylum Chordata; class Aves; order Passeriformes; family Leiothrichidae; genus Argya; species Argya squamiceps. Next base: position 57,056,103 of record JBBMKD010000216.1, read on the forward strand.
GAACTGAAATTTCATGTCACAGGCTCATGGAACGGTTTGAGCTCAAAGGGACCTTAAAGATCATCTTGTTCAACTGAATCCCCAAACCACTCTCGGGGTGTGGCCATTCATGTCTGTCAGTGCCATTTGTGGGGATGGATCTTTGTTGCAGACAGGATTATATGAGAGTTCTGGAGGAAAGGAAGGTGCCAGCCTGTGAAGTGGGTCCGGGGATCCCGAGCTAAAACAAAGAGCACCATCTCCTGGCAGCTGGGAATAGCTGGCGCTGCTTCCAGGGATGCACGCCCCGTTGCAGTTCTGCTGCAGGCAGCTTGCTGCTCTCTCTGCCTAGCCCAGAGCACCTGGAGGTGGGATAGCTCAGGGCCGACAGCTGGCTCTGAGAAAGGTTAATCCAGGGCTGTTATCCACAGCACAGTGATGCCTCTGCTCGGCGTGAGAGCCCTCAGCCATTTGGGGCTCAAGCTCTACTCCAGCTGACACAAAATTGCTAAACTACTTTTGAGTTTTGTTTGGAAGTGTTTGAGGTTGGAAAATTCACGCAGAAGGGTCTTGCAGAGCTCAGAGCATGACTCCCAAGTGGTACACTCAAATGTCCTTGAGGGTGGCCAGATTATTTAAAATATGATTTGGGTTGGGGTTGAGAGATGCCTCTGCCACTCGTGCAAGCTGCCTTTGCCACTACCAGGCAGGTACAACTCAAGGACATTCAGAAACCTGGAGCTTTCCTGAGGTTTGGGTTGAACTTGAAAACAAGCAGAGAGGGGAAAAACAGCTTGGTCTGGATCCAAGAAAATGGTGTGCTTTGAATTTGGAGACAGACTTGGGGCTGCTGGTCTGTCTGGGTATGGTAGAGAGGAATGGAAAAGTGATGTAAGGCTGAACATCTGCACAAAGTAGTGTATGGATGCAGATGAGAATGCAGTAAGATATTATGAGCTTTAAAAAGGAAAGTAACTGAGTTGGGGAGCTAAAAGGACACAATGAGACATTATGTATCAGAGTCAAAAAATAGGAAGAAGTCTTTCCCTTTTTCCCCCTCATTTTTTAAGTGTAAGTGAGGAATAAAAAGAAGCCAAGGTCAAGCAAAGGCTTTTTACTAGTAGCTGATGACAAAGTTGTAAATTTGGTACAGAAAAAAAGGCAGGGCTGTTTAATAACCACTTTTGTTGTGCATGTGGAAGAAAGTAGGAAGATGCATTTTCCTAATGGTCATGGCTGAGTAATAAAAATGAAATTATATCTCTAGCTGATTAATTACTACAGGTCAGGGATTATTGAAATGGGACAGGGTGGACATGGAAGAGAGCTGGGAAGACCCTGCTTCTGAGAGCTTTCATCCCTCCAGCACTGGGGCAGCCAGTAATGACTCTTGAAGCTCAATGCCCAAAGCAAAAAGTCAGAGCCAACTATTTAAAAGGCTTACAGGAATTTGCTGGAAGCTGCTTGCTCCCACTATTCTGCTTTTGTCTGAAAAGGTCGCTGAAACCTTGATTCCTCCTGTTACAACCAAGAAGATTTTGTCTTCTCTGCACAGCTCCAGGCTGTAAAAACTGCATCACCTAATTAAAGATTAGTTCTCCCCACTCTTCTTCTGAAAAATTACTAATTTTAAGCAAATCAGTGACACGCAATAAATACAGAACCTTGCACTGAGGGGTTGCCAGCTGTTTTGGGGAACTGAAATGTCACGTCACAGAATCATGGAAATGTTTGAGTTGAAAGGCACCTTAAAGATCATCTTGTTCCAATCCTCCTGCTGTGGGCAGGGACACCTTCCACTAGACCAGGTCCCTCAAATGGCAGTCTGTCTGTGCCAGTGAAGATCACCAGAGCTGCATGTGAAGCTTGACAGGTTAATATGAAATAAGGTTATTTTATTGAGAGTTGAGCACAATATTCTGAAGTGATCAATTTTAATCAGGCCAAAAATACTCTAGTTGGGGAAAAAAAAGAATCAGTTTTATTTAAATCAGTTCCTTTTCTTGACTGTGATCCTTAGCTAACTTTTTGTTCCCTGTTCCAATGTGTTGGAGCAGTGCAGCTTCCCGTGATCCAAATTGGTCTTCAGCTGCCTTTCTTAAATTAAAAGCTCCTCTGCGTGGAACCGATGATTTCTAAATTATTTCCTGTGTCAATTGCTAAACAGCTCTAAATCCAGTTCCGTAGGAGAGGATTTCTGGAGCATTCACTTATTCTGAGCAAACAAAACAGTAATTTTCCAATATTCTTTTTTTTTCTCCTTTGCAGTTGATGAAAACACATGTAACTTGCTGAGCATCTCAGCTGGGCTGCAGTGATTGAATCAGTTTCATTAGTTCTTAGCTGGTCGCAGGAAGTGAAATTATTTCCCCAGGGCTCGGGTTACAGGAAAGCACAACTGCTGCTCTCAGGAGCTGAATAGCTTTCCTTCACCTGAATTGGCAGGCAAGTTTTTGGGCAGTTTTGAGTGAAATCCAGATTAAAACCTCCCCTGGCCTTTGTAACAAGGGTAAATTCAGACCTGATAGTGTCATCTGTTACCGGTGCTATTCAAGGCTTCTCCTTCCCACGGATATTGAACCAAATAAACTTAGAAGTCAGAGAGGGCATTGCTTAATCACCAGGCTCTGAGTACACCATTCTTCAGCAAAAATCTGCTCAGCTATTATCAGTTTCCATGTCTTTAATAGCCAGTCTAATAGCTGAGAGATTCACGCTTCCCAAATGAGAGGCAGTTTTAGCAAGGGCTTTAAATCAATCCCAGTGGAAACAGGGAGTTACATTAAATCCTATTAATTAGGCAATTTCAGCTGTCTTCAGTGCTTTTGACTCTGCTGTCCCCTTGAGAGTTGGGATCCCCATATGTCCTGCTAATGTGAACCTCCCTTTGCTCACATACTCTGTAACTCTCTCCTCCTCAACCCCAGTAGCAAATGCTTATTCTGGTTTCATTTTTATTTGCAAAACTGCTGCAGGAAAAAACAAAAAGGTTTATGATTGGCAGCAATTCCATTCTAAATCAGCTCCTGTGTTAACATCTGCTGCAGTACCAGGTTTGTACTATTTGAAATTGTGATGTTTTGTGTCCATGACTATTTCAGGGTTATTTTTCTTTCTGATGAGGAGTAACCTGAAGAATAGGATGGTATTTTATCAACCTCTCTTTATCACCGTGGCTCTCCTGTGAGCTGCCCTGGCTATAGCTCCTGCTATGAAGCACCTGACACAAATGCATTAGAAACCATTTCCCTTCTCTGTTGAGCAGCATTGCTAAGAGCTGCAAATGCTTGTGCATCTGGCTCGCATGTACTATGGACAAAGCACAAATGAAAGCTGTGAACAGCATCTGTGAATATTGCCTTGGCAGTGGCTTCAATCTCCTTTGACTCTGTTTGTGCTCTCTCTCTCCTAGCAATAGTGGGATGTTTGTAGGAATGGATTTTTGCCCTCTGATGGTGTTGTGACAGCGTTTTCCTCGTGAGCAGAAAGTATCCCACAGCCATCTTGAGCTGGTCCACTGCCACTCAGAGTCAGTGGGACTTTTCTAGTGAATTCAGTGGGCTTTGGGTCAGGTCCAGGAGGCACTGAGGAAGCATTTAACGAAAGAGCAGCCCTGAAATCCCGTGATTTAGACAGCCACTCACCCAGCACAAATAGTAAATTACAAACAGCAGATACTGGCAGCAACAGGCATGAATAGTCTGTAGTCAGCAATTAACAGTCTGGAATATGTTGGTGTAAACAATGCACCAGATAATTCCAGCTAACCAACACATTTGTGAAAATCCAAGCCTGTTTATGGATAATTTTCAAAAAGGCAAGTTCAGCAAGAAGAGCACTTGCAAGGAAGAAGACCTTTCCCTTTTTGCTTACTGCTTATTTAGAAATGTGTTCTGAGTATGAGCTTGCAAGGTACTGGATGACCTTAGGTAGAACCTGGGTGTTGGGCAGCCCAGTTTCTCCCTTATTCTGCTTTGGTTTTGCTGTGGTTTTCCACTTGGGCTTCATTCTCACGTAGCTTTGCTGTTGGGACTGAGTTATTTGGAGCAGAGAGGATGGGAACTGCCTGCAGCAGCTTACAAAAGCATCTTGCAGTCCTGAGAGAGCTGGCAGGAAAACAAAAGGTGAAATTTGGAGTAGGTAAATGTAAAGGTGCATAGATAGAGAAGGGGGAAATAAGCCCCATGTTCACATCTCCACAATGACCCTCACCACTCTGAGGCACGGGCTTGCCTAGATGATACATGTTTCTATGAAAAGTTCTATGCCGGGTTACACAGCAGTGAGAACACCCAGCTGAAGGCTGGGAATGACTGGGAATGGATGATTTTCCACCTGCTGGCTGCAGCACCCGTTGCTCTGTGCTCTCCTGTGGCAAAGGCTGCTACAAATCCCTGGCTGTGGGGATGGAGCTGCTGCCAGCAGCATTGTGTGTGCAGGAGCAGATTAGCAGGGAGGACTGGTGAGGAGCAGCAGCATCCAAGACCAGGGAGGATGGGGACACAGGAGCAGGTAGCACAAGGAGGCTGAAAAGCAAGAAGTGGCATTTTTGGGTTGCTTTTCCCCTGTGCTATCAGGTTTCCCCTTGTAATAGGAGGGGCATTTTGTTCCCAGCCCAGAGGCAATCCTGGGAAAAATTGCTTGCAAGACATCACAACCCTGAACAATGCAGAAATACAATGAAGGAAATTATCACTCTGCCTTTGTGCAGGGCTTGGGGGGCATGTGTGTGTCAAATCCAGTGAGGTTGTGCAGTAAAATAAAGCCTTCAGTTACACCCTCACAACTCTGAAGTACGACAGGCCAGAAAATACTGCTTCAAGACTCACTAAACGAGCTGCACGTGCCTGATGCATGGAGGGCTGTGGGGAAAAGCAGTTGTGGTGGTGTTTAGAGATGGTATCATTCTCTGTGTGTGCAAGGAGGAAGGAAATACCCAAATGCAAGCAGCTCAGGAGCTTTCTCATGGACATCTTCCAGCTTCTGGCTTTGCAGCTGCAGCAATGTCCCTTTAGTATTAGGATGAAGTCTGCACTGTGTGTGGTAGCCCAGGCATGTGTGGAGCAGGTGAGGAGCCTCACCTCCCTTGCAGGTGATGAGCAGAGGTGGGAGAAAGGCAGCCAGCCCTTGTGATGCTTCAGCACACGAGGGGTTAAACAGGCTGCTCCCTCCCATAGGCACCAGCTCCTACAGACATTGGCTTTGTTCCTGCTCATCCCATTCCCTCAGCCCCCACAGAAATCCGTCTCTCCCACCTCCCTCGTGGGGGATCTCACTGTTCCCATCATTTTTGTATGAATGCTGCAGAGAGAGAGTGGCTGCTGTTTCTGATTTAATTAGCATCATCCCCGGGAACTGAGAGCGTGGCAGAGGGAATTAGAGGCAGTGCATGAAAATGATGCATGGGTTTAACCACCTCTGTGCCAGCATGATTTCTAGAGGATCCACACGGGCTACAGCTTTCTGAATATGTGGAAATCACTACATGAGGATGCTGAGTCTCTGCCTTGGTGTTTCACAAATTTAGGGTGGCTGCTCTTAAGAGAAAATGTAATCTAAATCTGCTTGCCAACTTTCCCTCTCAATTTCTGTTCAGCATATTTTTTTTTCATAATGAAAAGTTTCCTTAGGATGAAATTCCTCCACTTCTATGAATTTAAAAATAAATATTGGTTTAGAATTGGACATTAGATTTCTTTTAAGTGTATTGAATACTGAGCCCCTGGGCTGGATTGTGAGGGATGTTGTGAGGTTGCAATCACAGGAAGTCTTTTTTTACAGGCTGGGCAAACATTGCCAAGGGATGCTTAGTTACTATCAGGATCTCTATAGCTATTTTAAGATGGAACAGCAGCTGGAAGCCTTGTGTGACAGATGTGCCACTATATTGCCCAAAGGTATAGAAAGGGACAGTCCCCAAGAGCTTGCAAGCAAAGTCAAGTCTGGTTCACGAACCAAATCTAAAATCAGCAGGGGGTGAGCGTGGCTTTGCAGAAAGCTCGATGCAGAAAGCATCCAGGCATTTGTGTCTTACTGTGCCTCGTTTTTGTGTGTTTGCTTCAGGTGTCACAGGCTCGTCACATCTCTTTGACTACGGCTCCACTGCCAACGGAGGGGACAACTCCTTCTACACCTCTCTGATCTCCGACGTCCACTACACCACCCCGCGGGACTCCACCTATTTCACGGGCATCTATCAGCAGGAAAACACCCCCATTTCCTGTTCGGGCAGCACGGAGGGCTTTAACGCCCTGGGGCATCCTGTTCAAGATGTGACTGGGTTTGAATCCCGCGGCTTGTTTAGCTCAGACTCGGGAATAGAGATGACTCCCGCAGAGTCCACTGAAGTCGACAAAACCTTAGCAGATCCCATGAAAGTAGAAGCTTACAAATACATGGACATGAGTAGGTCAGAAGAAATAAAGTACCCAGAGAAACATGACTCTGACTCAGAAGATGAGAGCCCAGGCCTTAGTGACAAGTACCGGGGCACACCCGCGGGGTCCAACCACGCCGCCGAACCTCCACGGACGCCTTTGGAGAGCACAAAGGCAGCCAAGGAACAAGACCTGCTGGAAGACAGAAAGCCTGAGGGTCAGCACAGTCCCTCTGTGGCTACAACCCCTGTCAAGATCACCCTCACTGAGACAGAAAGCACCAAGGAAGCTGCCAGCAAAGAGCCAAGCCCGACCCAGCCGGACACCGGCCTGAAGCCAAGCCATGAGGTGGTGCCGACGGTGACGGTGTCAGAGCCAGAGGATGACAGCCCAGGATCTGTCACACCACCCTCCTCTGGCACAGGTAATGCTGCTGGTGGTGCAGGGCACTGAGGGCTTTGCTGTTCAAGAAGTGGTTGCAGTTGTGCCCTGCACATTGGAGAATTACCATGGATTTTTGGGGTGGCTGTAACAGGGTGTGAGAGGGCACTGACAAGTCTCGGTGCTGGAGGTGTTTGTGCAGCCAAAGTGAAGGGGGAGGCAAACTGTGCTCCCCATCACAACACCCTGCTCAGGGTGAGTCCTTGCTGTATGGGAAGGGATCCAGGCCTGCTGAGCCCAGTGCTCAGGGATCTCTCCCCGAGGGGAAGCAGTGTGCCTGTGGGCATCACCGGGGTATCTTCATCAAGGCCATGGTTTGGGCTGAATCCTGGTGGTTTGGGGGTCTCTTGGTCACCCTGGCTGCCCTGATTCCCCAGGGGAAATGAGGTGTGTGAGATCAGGGCAATGCAACTGACTGGGTTCATATTATTAACATTTTAATGGCTGGCTTAATATCTCTTTGTCCCTGCAGGAAATAAGGCTAAATTATTAAAAATTAGTGCTGTTTTCATGTCAAAGTGCTGCTTTTATAAAGTGCTAACGAGGGAAATGCTGTCACTTCATTTACAAAGGGGACTGGAGGGACAAAGGGCCAGTTTTTTTAAAAGACTTCTGATTGCTATTGGGGGGTCACCAAAACCCCATGTTTATACATTTTCCTATTGTCTGATAACTGCAGTAGTGCATAATACCTATTCCTCATTTTTCCTATTGTACACCGCTAAGATATAAAAATAGCATAGTCCTGTAGAAAGGGCTAAAGTTCTGGGACAGAAATCAGAATTTTTAGACTGAAAATTAAATTTCAGTGTCCTGGAATCCTTTAATCAAAATCCTTTAACAATGAACATTTGACAAAGAACATCCCCAAACTGAAACTTCTATTGCTTCAATTTCATTTAGAAGCATTTAAAAAAAAAACAATTAGAATTTCCTTAAAATGGTAGTCTGGCACCCACACGAATACCTCCCCTTGGAGAAATATTTGGTTCCTACAGAAAAGTGAGGGAGCATTGTGCACTTCCACATAGGAAAAGGAGATAGAGTCCACCACAGCTGTTAATTTATCCTGGAATTATTTAATGAATAGACTTTAGAGCCACATTTTTCTTCTTTTATTTGACTGAGTGAAGTCACACACTGCTCCTGAGAGGTGCCACTGTTCATCACTTTTTTCTACAAGGTAATTAAGGACTTCAGGCACTGTTACTTACTGAGTCCAGGTGACTGTTCAAGGCTACCTTGGGGATGCTCGGTATCTGTATCCCATCAAAACTTCTTATCCATCCTGCTAAGGAAAGAAGAAGGCATCTTCTTCTAGAGGCTGGCTCCCAAGGGGTGCTTCCTCTGGATTTTTCCCCCTTTTCCTGCAGCTGGGAATGTTCCATGCCCAGACCCCACATTCATAAATGATGAGGAAATTTAAAACCTGCCCTTGCTATTCCCATGCAGTGACCCAGTGAAGTCATGGCTCCTGGGTACCCCTCAAGCATTCTGGCAAAGCTGCCAGTCACCACCCCCCTGTTGGAATTCTCACTGAGCCGGGTGTTTTTTAGCTCCACGAGGGTCCAACACACTCTGAGGGTGTCCAGCACCTCACAGAAATGGCTAAAAATAGTTTGCAAGACGGCACGATTGAATGTGTCTTGAAAAAGCAAAAAGGTTTTAATTAAAGAAGAAAATAATACAAAACCAAAGAACAAAAGCCATGCACAGTGTAGGGACAGGTCCCTTACACCTGCTACAATACCCCAAAAATGCACCAAGAGGCCTCGTGCTCTTCCTTAAATATTGAACAATCTAGGTGGGTTTTTTTGCAACCAGCCCAATAGAAAATAACTGCATTTCTGAGAAACAACTAAGAGACCTATCAGTGTTTTTGTCTTGGTATTGAGCCAATTACTGCCAGGCGAGCATAGAAACTTCTAATTTTTCCTTTAAAAGGTCCTGGGATGAAACTGAGACCCTTTTCCTTATATAGAAAACATCTACCTGGTGCAGTGCAACAACCCCTTGCTTGGATCAAGACTTTAAAAAACGTTTTGCTTTTAATCTCTGGCTTTCATCTTTCTGGGGAAGGAAGACATGCTCTGTCTCTGCACTGGTGCTGAAAGGCCGTGGGTATTTATCCCAGTGCCAGCAGTAAATGTGACACCCTGCTGCTGGCCACAAAGGACTGTTTTATTCCCGAGGTGAATGCCAGAGTTGGGAGTTACACACTGCCAGCACAGGGAGGAGCAGGGTGAAGCCCAGGGATGGCCCTGTTGCTGTGCTACAAGGGCTGGAAGTCACATGCCTGTTTAGATTTGTGCTGAGTTCAGTTGTGGCTTGGGGAGAAAATGCTCACATGTGGTGATGCAGGACAGCAGTGCAGCTTCCTGCAGCCAGAGAAGGATGCACAAGCTCCCAATGCACCAGAAATTTCCCAGCATCCAGACAGGAGTGTGTTGTAACAGTGCCAGCACCTTAATCCTGTCTGTGGCCACAATCTGGGGTGCAGAAGGATTTTCTTGTGTCACCTGCAGCCACAGGGCTGGAAACCTCCCTCCACTCCACTGTGGTACCCAGCCCTGGGGATATCTGCAGGCACTGTCCTGTCATGGACCTCTTCACCAGCTGGAGGAAACTTGGGGATTTATTTTCGTGGTGGCTTTCTTGACTCCTCACAACCTGCAGTGCAACTCAGTGACCCCCATCACATTAATAATGACTTTAAATTAGGGAATTAACACATAAATTAGGATCCCAGATGACAAATTTCCGTGTGTGCTTGATGGCTGTTTTGATGTGACTGGGGAATTGCAGTCAGAAAATGGAGACTAGGTTGTTAATCTTTTTGTTTTGTTTCAAATTGTGGGTGACAAGGTAGTTGTTATTTTTGTTACTATATTTCATAGTGATATTAAAAATTACAGTCGAAAAAATTGGTTTCATTCTTGGACCCAACTGAGCTAAAAGCAGAGAATTCACCACCCACACCCTGAGAAAAAAAACCAAACAAATCCCAAATTAATAAAAAAAACTAGTCACCAACCAACCAACAAAAAAAAAAAAAAAAAAAAAAAAAAAAAATCTGATCCTAAATGTTCCACACCTGAAAGTTAGAGTTGGGCAAAACTACAGGTGGCTTGCTAGGATCAGCAGAACCCACGAGCCCCATGTGTGTATTTGTCCCCAGAACAGATGAATATCTGTTGGTGACAGTCTGATGTTGTCATGTGTGTCCTGAGCCCGTGTTGCTCTTGACTGATGATTTTCCTGGTGAAAACCACGTTGTTGAGCCACTGGTCAAGCAGTGACCAGCATTGCCTTATACCTCAGCTTTTTCTTCTTCAGTAAATGATGCTTCTTTTATAAGGGCTACCTACATGGGAAATGCTGTGTAAGGTCAAGCTGTTATTACTGTTAGTCATGCCAGGCTGGGAGACTTTGTGCCTGTGCTAGAGGGATACGTGCTGCTGTGAAGTCTATTGTGTTTGTTGCCTAAGTTGCTGGAAAAAAAGCATTATTAATTTTTTTTATTATTATTTTTTTTCTCCTGTACGGCAGAACCGTCCGGCTCAGAGTCGCAGGGCAAAGGCAGCCTGTCGGAGGACGAGCTCATCAGTGCCATCAAGGAAGCCAAGAGCTTTTCCTTCGAGCCCCCGGAGGCGCAGCGATCCCCGGCCCCTCCCGCGGAGAAGCGGGACCAGCGGGCCAAGCCCGGCCGCCCTCCCTCCTCCTCCTCGCACGGCGACAACGAAGCCAGCAGCGCCGAGTCCGGCGACTCGGAGATCGAGCTGGTCTCGGAGGACCCCCTGGCCGCCGAGGAGGTGCTGCACTCCAACTACATGACCTTCAGCCACATCGGGGGGCCGCCGCCGTCGCCCGCCTCGCCCTCCATCCAGTACAGCATCCTGCGGGAGGAGCGGGAGGCCGAGCTGGACAGCGAGCTCATCATCGAGTCCTGCGACGCCTCCTCCGCCTCCGAGGAGAGCCCCAAGAGGGAGCAGGACTCTCCTCTGATGAAGCCCAAGGTGATGGACATTATCAAGGAAGAGAACAACTCCCGCGCCGACGCCTCGGATTACGAGGCCGGTAAAATGACGGAGAGCAGGATGAACAGGGAAAACCTGGCCGAGTCCTCGTCCTACCTGAAAAGCTCCTTTGTCGCGCCAAAAATCGGCGCGGAGCCCCCGACCTCTGCCGTCAGCACCGAGGAGCTGAAGGAGAGAGTGACCCTGAAGAAACCCATCGAAGAAACTGTTGTTAACCAAAGTAAAGTGTCTTCCAAGGACTTTGGCAAAAAAAGTCCGCTGGCTTCGTTCCTACTGCCGTTTTTAAATAAGCAGAAAGGTAAATGCAGATGTTACGTTGGTTTTTGCAGCGCTGCTGAGAGGAGGGGGAGGGAGAAGTGCCTGCTCCTTGCAGGGGAGATGTTTGAAGTGTGGAGCAGGGCGAGCTGCTGGCACAGGACACCCTCAGGTGGAAGCTGGGCATGACTGTGACAATCCACACATCATCACCGACCTGCCCATCCTCTTAGGGAAAAAATAAAGACCAGCAACAATAATTTTTAGGCTTAAGCATAGATACAGGATGGTGCAGGAAGTTCAGTACCATAAGGCTGATTGGTACATCAGGCATCTGGAGGACAAAGAGGAACAAATTATCGTCTTACCTTTTAAATACTACTTGCCTTGTCCCAGGGAAGGGGTGCAATCAGGGATGTGGTTCTGCACCTCTCAGAAGTGTAAGGATAAAGATTTTCAGGATGCATGTATGGAAAAAAAAAAAGAAAAAAGAAAAAAAAAGGCAGGATTTGGAGGAGAGGAGTTTGGTTTGGTGAGTTTGGGTGTTTCTGGAAATGTTCAAGGCCAGGCTGGATGGGGCTTTGAGCAATCTGGTCCAGTGGAAGATGTCCCTGTCTGTGGATGTAGGGTTGGAACTATAGAATATTTAAGGTCACTTCCAACCCAAGCCATTCAGTGATACTGAAGCTGGTGCAGTTTAAACAAATCTCTCTCATGGTGGCTGACACCCTCCATTCCTAATTGTGAGGATGCTTCCAGTGCAGGGAAGTGGGTGGCTCTTCCCAGCTCTGCAGGATTTAGGGGACATCCTGTGTGCTCCTCTGAGATCTCCTTCCTGAATCCAGCAGTGTGAGGAGGAAAGGCAGGACACTTGCAGGTGAGCTTAAGTTGTCTCCCCATAGGATCCCTTCAAAGCCAGTGCAGAACCAGCCAGGTCCAGGCTTGCTGTGCCAGGCCCTGTGATCTAACAGGACCCACCAAACCTTTAGAGACACCACCAGGTTTTAGTCTGAGCTGAACCCTGAGCACCAAGTGGCAGCATGTGGTCACTGCTATAGCCTGGAAGGGGCTTGGGTCACAAACTACACAAAAAAGTATTATTCTTTGTGAGATGCCAGCTTTAAGTAGCATTTTGTGTGCCCTGGCTTTGTAGACTGGTGTGGGAGGGAGGGACACTGGGACTGCCCCACACCTGCCCTGCTGCCCCTCTGCCGTCCCCCTGGCTGGGCTGGAGGGCAGTGACAGCCCACCTCACTTGCCAGATGTATTGTTTTTGGAACTCAGAGAGCTGCTGCTTCCTTGCAAACAGCTGGATAGAGACTGGAGGAGGGTAAGAATCCCTCCCCACTCTGCTTAAAGAGCATCTTTTTCCTCTGTCCACCTTCGTGCAGGCACATGTCCCACATGATGGCCCAGAGATGTGGCAGGCATGTGTGGGTGGCACACTGAAAACCCATTTCCTCTGTGCTGTCAGCCCAAGCATGCAAGTCTGGTCAGGAAACAGCCTGAACTATCATGATGTGCTGAGGGCTGCAAGATCTGCAGCACAAACAAAATATGTTAATACTGATTCTGAGTGCTAATGCACTAATGACATTAACAGTCTGAATAAGAAACATGATTATTGCTTGTAAGTGTGTTTTCCTGGCAGACTCTCAGAGCTCCCAATGTCATGCTGTGCATCTCATCTCCCTCACAAATAGTCTGAGCTCAAACCATTTCTTTCCCACTTACCAAGTTCCCATTTTTAGACAAGCCTCTGCCCAAATCCTGCAAGTTGTAGGGCTGATTAAATTAACTTTAAACTCTGCTCCTTCAGTCTAGCATTGGGTCTCTGCAATCCCAGTGTGTGTGTGTGTGTGTGTTGTTCTGGAGAAAGCAGTAAAAATTTGATCTTGGATTTGGGGAAGTGGTTGGAGACTATCACGTGGACAACTAGTGCTCTGTACCTCAATTTTAAGATTTCAGGGTCTGTTACAATTTTTAGTACCCCTCAATCATATTCAGATTTTTTTGGCCTAAGTTTCGTGCCTCTCTTTATTTCTGTCATTGCCTAAAGTGATGCTAACATACTTGTTCTCATATGGTGGTAAGAGAAAATCCCTGTGTACATGAGCAGACTTTGTCTCTGTGTGCATATTTTCTATCTTTATTCCCCTAGGACAGCAGAGGCAGGAACTTTACCTCTCAAGACAGCCAATTACTGCTTGGTGGTGCAAAGAGGACTAATTCAGTGTGTGCTTTTTCGCTCTCAAGACACCCTGGTGCCTAAGGCAAGGAAAACAAAAACATAGAGCCTCTTGAGAGTAGTGGTGAAACTTGTGTATCTTTTTTTAAAGCTGATTTCTAGATATGGGGAGGTGGGTTCAAGATTAAAAAGTTTGGATGATGGTAGGATTCAGTTTACAATATCTTCCAGTCACAGGTGTGTTGCTGTATTTGGGCAATATTTAAATTGTTATGTTAAATGTGGTATATGGGGCTCTCCTGGGAATGGAGAGCTGGTCCCTCTCTGGGAGAATCTACATGAAACCCACAAGAAATCATGTGAAAGCCAGCATTTTATCAGTTATCAGAGGTGAACTGAGGGGTGTTTAACTGGCTTGGTGGAACCAGAGCATCCCTGTGGGTCCTCCCAAGGCACATTGTCCAACAGGGAAATGATGTGGCAGAGCACATCCACTGGGACAAGGGGCTGCTTTCATGGCATCAACTTGAGGTCTTGGCAGAGTTTGACATCACAGTATCACATTTGTGCCATGTGCCAGCTCAGAGGCACCTGGCAGGCATTTGGCATGGGCCACACTCACCCAAAGTGACAAGAACAGGGGGAGGATGGCAGTGACACACAACAGAGGTGCAGCAGAGTGATGTCACCCAGAGCAGGAGCAGTCATCATTCACTAATTAGGAGAATTATCTTAGTCACAGTTATCTATCATTAAGAGAATGCTAACAAGATGCAACTATGCACTTGTTAAATATAGAAAACCTTGATTGTTTCCTATTACTTACTTGTTACACAAGATCAAATGAAGCTGTTCAACACACCAGGCTGTGTTTTTGACACTCTACCGTAGATCTTCTGTGGCCCTTGGCCAGCTCATAGCCAGCTATATGTAATTTTAAAACAGTCACTCATCAGTTTCAATGGAAGCCTGAACTATTTCACAGCGTGGCACTGTGATCCCACCAGGTGTTTCTTCACCCCTATCCATGGCATTAATGCATTTTGCATTGCTCATCAGAAGAGTTTGCTCTGAGCTGGCGAGACAAAAAATTGATTTTGGGTGCAGGAAAGGCTGTGCAGAGGAAAAGCCCAGCGTTCAGCCCAGCCCCAGGAACAGTCTTGCTGGTTGTGTTGCTGCCAGCCTGTGGCCTCTGAATCTCTCTGTTGTGTCTGCTGGGCGTGCTGAAAGCACAGCCATCCCCCTGAACAACAAGGAGGAGCACAGCAAGTGCGGGTGTGGTTTGCACAGCGATCTCTGCTTAACGTCTGTTGCCATCCAGTGGCAGTAACAAAAACGGGCAGAGACTTCCCACCTCCATTTTGCTGGAGCTGTCAGGATTTGATGGAGTGGAGCTATTCCCACGCTGTTGATCACCAAGCAGCCTGTCCTGCTTTTCTGCATGGTCAGAGCGATGGCTTTGCTTGGTTGGCTTTGGCCCGAGGTGTGCAGTTGTTACCTGTGTTAGTGCTGCCAACTCCTCCTCCTGCAGAGCTCAGAGGGGAAGGCAGAGCTGCAGCCAAGCAGCCCTCACATCACTCCTGGCATCTCCTCCCTGGGGTGGGCACAGCCCTTACACAACAGGGCTTGGAGCATATCTGACTGTGGCACTGCAGGAAGGGAGGGTGCCAGATCAGTTTCGTCTTCCTTTTTATTTTTTTTTTTTTAATTCTTATGTGCTGGACTTGCACGTGGTTTGGGCACACAGGGAATTTCAGAAAAGATTTGCTGTGCTGGAAACATGAATCCTTTGGCCTGGGGCATTTAGGAAGAAGCCCAAAAGGAGCCTGGAGCAAGGCAAGCTGAGAACGAGCTCTTTGGCTGAGTCTTTTCCTGTCTTCTCTTGTGGTGCCTTTTGGCCACTCTCAGCCAGGGCGGCCTGGCTTACCTTGTGCTGGTGTCCCACAGCCTGAGGACCTGGTCCTGGGAGGAGATCATGCTGGAGGATCATGTCTCTCCCCACCCCCAGTATTAGAAGATTCCTTCTTCTTGATCCATTTAATTAAATATGCAGGAACTTGTTACTCTTCAGATCAGATGCCTGATCTCAAGACATAAAAAAGAAAGAAAGAGATGTGTAAAACGTTCATGTAATGGTTATTTTAGTTTTCTTTTTGCTTTATGGCAGAATTTCAGTTAAGAAAAGGAAGGCCCAGGCCTGGGGCTGTGGGCTGTCACTCACTGGTTGGATGACACAATGGGCAGGACCCAGGCTCCAGGCAGGATCCTGCTGGACACACAGTCAAATAAAATTAATCATTTCAAGTGCATTATTCTGCAGCACAGTCCTGTGCCAACCTGCCATGAAGCATCTTGATTTTTATGCCTTATGAAAGCCTTTCACAGCACTACTCCAGTCAGTCCCCTACAAACGTGTGTCCTTACCACACACCCTTGGTGGCTGCTGTGGCTCTGAGCACCCATGAGGGACACCAAGGTTCAGGGCCACCCATCCCTGTGTAGTACCCTGGTGTCTCTTAGGAACTGTCACAAGCTGCAGTCAGGATGACTTCTGGTTTTGGGATGGCATTGGAAAATCCCTGGGTTGAAGAAGGTGTCTTCCCTCCTTCCTGGTGCGTCATGTGCTGTCCCATGGTGTCCAGGGCTATCCACAGTGGACAAACACTAAGCAGTGTGGGCTTTTCCCCCTTTGGTGTCACAGACAAACTGATTTTACAGAGTTTCTCAAAGAAATAAATGTTTTTCCAGCAGAGATCTGGGAAAGACCTGAATTTGTTGGGAATGCTTTTCTCTTCAGCTAAACATCATCTGCATTGAGTTAGCACATCCCTGCTGTTGGAGGAGCTGCTACTGAGGCATTTTTCTGTGGGAAGGGGATGTTTGGTTGGGTGCTTTAGCAATGAAGCTCGTTTGTCATCTGCATTCTCTCACCAGGCTGGCTCTGCAATCAGCAGCAAGCCAGGCCAAGGCTTAAGCATACGGTAATGTTAGTTTAATATTTTAGTGCCATCTGCTGTAAGTGCCTGCACACTCTGGCCCATCTGTTTTCTGTGCTGCAGTTTGCTTTTTATGGGGCTCTGGTAGCTTTGCATCCTTTGGAAAACCCCTGCTTGGAAAAGGTGTAGGGGAGAGGGATGTCCTGCCTGGGGGTGGAGTGTCGGCACCTTGTGATGCTCTAGGAGGAGTGGGATAAAAACCTGTCCAGAGAAGTAAACATGTGAATCTAGTCCTGGTCTTGCCATGAAATCCTGGAGTAGCTTGGTGAACCTCTGTGGACTTTCCTCCCAGATGGAACGATTCAGGTGGGAATTCAGAGGCCTGTGAAGGCCTCTGGTCCAACCCCTTGCTTTCAAAGCAGTTTGGCTAGGTGGCTCCTCTGCCATCTTTGTCATCTCTGGCCTCCTGTGCCACCTCTGTCCATCCCCTCAGCCAAGGCAGAGGTTTGGGGGAGCTGAGAGTTGGAGCCTGCAAGGCTGGGTCAGTCCTGTGCTGCCACCTCGGCGCCGTTTCCTGTGGGCAGAGCAGGGTAAAGGAGAGATCCCACTCAATGCAGCTCAGACAGAGGGCTGGCAGCAGCTCCACGAGGTCCCAAGAGCCCATCTCCTGGCCCACAGCCACCATTCCTGGTAGAACACTCTTGACAGATGCTTGTGATTCATATGGAAAGGCCTCTGTTGGCAGATCCTCCACGAGTTCCCAGGTGTCTCTCAAAAACTGTTAACACTCTTCCATCCTACTTCAGGCTAAGCAATTCTGGTTTCCTCTTTTTTATTTCCTCTGTGGTTATGTTTTTGAGCTTCCTGAACTGTCTTTTTCCCTCTGTTCTTTCCTACCATTGGGTCCCAGACATCATCTCCAGCCACTACAATTGGAGGAGTTTCCCCATACCAGCACTGACTCTTCCTCTGGCCATGGAGAAGGAGAGGGAACTTCAGAGATGCACGTTTCTGCCCCACCTCCCCACTTCTGGCCATTTCATGCAGTTCAGCTGCCACCTGGCAGCTTGTCACCCATCAGGCTGTGGTAACTCAGCCAGAGCTGAGCTGGAGAAAGCTGGAGATGTGCAGGCCATGGTGGTGGAAGTGAGCAGCGTCCATGCCAGCGGGTCTGTGCTGTGCAGGATTTGTCCTTCACTCCTTCTCTTTTTCAGGAACCAAAGACTGAGTTTGGCCCCTTCTGGCCTCAGGAGTGGTTGCAGTGTCACCTGTCCCCTCTGCAGAGGGGACACAAAGAGCTGAAAAATAGTCATGTGCTGATTTTGGAGTTCTTCCTGGAGTCCTGGTTTGATGGGAGCATAGCAGGGTCTCCTAAGTGAGGAGCAGTCACTTAGAGGAGATGCCTGCACCCTGGCAAGGATCAGAACAAAGCAAAGAACAGAGGATTTTCTCCCTAGATAATGGAGATTGGGCAGTGGCTGGGATCAGTGGTGATTACTGCAATAATCCCTCTCACAGTGAGCACCGTGTACACACACCAGAGCATGACCTTTACATGACCTTCAGAAATGTCTCAGTGAATCTCACCCCTTCATTCCACAACCTGTGTTATATACCCTGAGTATTTGGCCTGCTTCACCTCTACCATCTCTTTTTTTTCCCTGATTTTTTGTCTCTGTTGGTGAAAATGACTCCTCATCTATTGGGTAAGGTCAAACTTTTAATCCATTTGTGTCAAAGCCTCTTAAACATGGGGCCTGGATGCTCAGAGGGGCTGTAGAAATTGGGCATAGCTCTAACGTGGGAGGATCACATGTCTTCTCCTGGGACTGCTGTCTACTCCACTGCCTGTGAGTGTTAAGTGCTGAGCTATAAAAAATTACAGGCTTTATCCTTCCATTTTTATATATCTTCCCTCTCAGAGCAAGGGACAGAAGAAGAGCTGTCATCAGTCCCAGCACTCAGACAGAAGTGTATTTTCCTGGCAGGTATGACAGAATGATGATATATTATATATGGTGATGTTTATAAAATCTTCCTGCCAGGTCAAGATTACATAGTGACCCGTAGAAAAACCAACAAAACAAACAAACAAACCAACCCCCAGAAAGCTCAAACAAACCAACCCCCTGAAAGCTACTTGTTTAACTGTATGCAGGGACCTGATGGTTGTGTCAGATATTTTAGTGTCAAGGCCATGAATAGCAAAGTCCAGGCCAAGCACAGAGAGCTGGGAGATATCTGTAGCCAAACAAGAACCTGCTAACAAGAGGAATGGAGAGAAAAGATGTGTTATGTGCAAAGACTTGTCTCTGTGAGCCCACACCTTGCTATATCCATATTTATGTCATGCCAGATCAAGCTGAGCACCCAAAGTTGGCTCAGTTCTGCTCCTGGGAAAGGCTGCAAGGAGAAAACTGCTCTTCTCATGAGTGATTTTTTCTGTTAATTCAGGCACACCTCAAGTGCAGAATCACTCATAGTTTATACACATTTTAAAAGCCAAAATCTTGACACAGAGTCCCTTTTGGTGTCTCTTTGTGTCAGGGATCAATGACTCAGCTTTCAGACAAGGCTGTGACACTGACAGTCTGATGGTGGCCAGATTTTGCAGATGCCTGGATGTAGGGATGCTTTGCCTGGATGTTCCAGCAGATCTGAGAGATTTCATGGACAAAGAAACATCTAGCACCTATGAGATAGCAACAATGGATTTTCTGTGGCTGACATAATGCATAGTGAGAAGTGAAGTTTACTCTGGGCACACAGAAACAGGAAAAAACCCAAACTCTAAGTCATAAATAACGAAGGGGTAAAAGTTATGTAACCTCTAAGGGTTTTTGTAAATTACATTAAAAGGTCTTTCATAGAATCACAGAATGATTTGGGTTGGAAAGGATCATAAAGGGTTATTCCAACCCCCTGTTCCAGGGATGGGGCATCCATACCAATTCAAGGTTTTAGCTCAGAAGGTGCTTAGAGAAGTTTATACAGTGGAATACAGATTAGGTGAAGGAAAAAAATTTAAAAAATCAAATATTTCTTCTGTTAACACAGAATATTTTTCTTATTAATACAGTTTTCTCATAAATTTAGTGTTTTGCAGGGAACTCCTGGAATGTTTTGTTTTCTGATCTAGAAATGCTGCTTCTTAACCTCTGCAATGCTCTGTGAGCTGGGAATTATGGTTTTTTCACCAGTTTCATTGGTTAATTCATTTGAAGAGTTTGGACTCATTCCAGGTCAGATTTAAATCTAAGATTAAGTTCCAGTGATACAAAATGCACTTCTAGGTCTCAATGAGAGGTGGAATACAAATTCCTGAACCTGTTTACTCTAATTCCTCAGATGTTCAGCAGAATAAGGACTTCCTTGGGTATTGCTATTTGTGTCTGGCAGATAGCATGAAGTTAAAATTAATGTATTTGACTGTAGTGAAGGGTGGGCATGTGATAGATTTCCATTGGGAATAAAACCTGGAAGTGGATATTGATTTTCTTGGTGTTTTTTCCTTAGCTTCCAAGGGTACACTGCTGATTGGGACATAACAGCTACATTGACTGAAAAGGGGAATTATTTTTTTGTTTTCCTTGGGGAGCTGCTGTGTTCATGTCAGTTCAGAACAATATAGAAATTAAGGGACATGCAATGATCCAACATTCAATCCAAAGGGCTTGAATCCCCCCTGAAGGAAGCATCTCGTGTCCTCATCACTTTAGCTCTTGATCTTACCTTGGTTACCACATTCCTTTGTTTTATGCCTCTGCAGTATATTTTTTTTCTGTCTCTCCTGACCTTTACACAACCTGGGCAATTTAGCCTGCAATTTTTTCCCAGAGAGATGTCACAAATACCCTCTTTCCCCTCTGGTTCTGAGAACAGCTCAGTGGTTTCATGAGAGCTCTGGTGGTGAGAGGTTATTCTGGTGCTCTGGTTCTGCTGTGTTTCATTTGTGTGTGAGGAATACAAACAAGTATGGAAAAAAAAACCCTAATGCACACAGAAGACAGATTGGTTTTGTTGCCAATAATCTCCTGCCCCCACCACGGGGCCAGCCTACCTGTGGTGGGGATATATGGGGAGGTCAGGGCTGCTTAAATCAGCTGTAGAAATGAAGGTGAAGGTTTTTCTTTTCAGTGGTGATGACCAGTTTCACAAGTGCTCTGGGTCTGGGAGGGTCCAGCTGAGCCTTGTTGCTGAAAATTTGGCATACAAAGCTCCTTGTGATTCTGAAATAGGTGTTTCTCCACTCAGGATGGCTGAGTGATTGTTTCCTGCGTGTTCAGAGCTCAGAAGACACAAAACATGACAGATTTGCAGCTACCCTACACAGCAGTGAATATTTTGTGGGGAAAAATCCCTGCCAGTTGGGTTGCTTTGGTGCCAGAACCTCTGTTTTTAGGCTTTATCTTCCTTGCAGCTTCTACTTGACTCACTGTTCAAGTCTGTGCACTGAAAGCCCTTTGATATCACCTGCTCAGAGAAACCCTTTCCCAGCTGGTGCCAGGAGATTTTATATGGAATTAGTCCTTCAACACTTTCCTGCAACTCTCCAGCTTCACTGGAAAAGATGTACAGGATTTCTCCCAGTTCATATCAAAATAATTCACAACTCAGTTCATGAAAGTGCAAGCTACAGCAAGAGGTGACCTCAGGAATCCTCTGAGCTGAGGTAACTTGAGAGTCACTAAAAGGACACAGATAATCAGTGTTACCTTTGCAAAAAAGCCATGTCTTAGAAAGGGAGATATAAGGCTTCCAAGACAGCAAATTGAGCTTTCCTTAAGGATTTGTCATTAGACTATCCAGACTGCCAGGTAATGTAGGAATCTCAGTAAAGACTGTCCTCTTTCAAACTGGATCCTAAAGAATAATTTGCCAGGGAAACAGCTTTTGATGTTGCTACATTATCCATCTGGGATGAGAGCAACACATTTCATACAAATGAGCAAAGTGTAATTTTTTAAATAGCTTCTTATCTTTTGAATAGAAGGTGCAATGAGACTGCAAAATTCAAGGGATAAAACTAATTCAAATTTCCAAGGTTTGGTACCACCATAGCCTGGCTGGTACAAGATTAAAATCCTCTAACAATACCAGAGGCACTGTTTTCTGAGCAGCTCCCATAAAAGCAGCCCAGGATCTCTGCTCCCTCAGTGTGTGCAGGCATTGCACAGACAGATTTTCTGCTCTCTTTTAGGGGTAGAGACAGTTCCTCACAGAGGAGTGTGTGAGGGGGTCCTTGGAAACACCCTCATGAAATGCTGAGAGCATGAACAAAGCAAGGTCTGTATCTGAGCAACCAGCCAGGTAGGGGAGCCTGAAGAAAAGCCAGCAGAGATTAATAGCCAGGATTTCTGAAGGTCACTTTATCAGCTAATGTGGCATTGAAACACTGAAACACAAACAGCTGGGCTTTCTTGCCTAGGTTAAGTGTAAGAGTTGTTTCAAAGAATTGGAAGTGACATCCCAAAGAGGGAGAACAGGCTGTCTTCCCTGGTTTTTTTGGGATTCCTGCCCTGGTGCTTTGCTGCTGCAAAAACAGGGCCATGTTTCACCCTTAGCTGAAAGTGAAAGGCTTATTGCTCCAACCAGGGAGTGATAAAATGAGTGAGATTTAATAAAAGCCATAGTAGCAATTGTGCCTTCTGAAATGAGCACTCACCTTACCCTTCATGTGCACAATTATTGCAGCTGGATGTCACACACTGACTCCACTACACGTGCACACCCCTTCTGTCTTGAAAAGCTGCTGGAAAAGGACTGGCATGGGCTAATTTATTGTGTGAGTAATTGATTTGTTGGGTGTGATAAATTGCTTTCACTGCAGTAACACCAGGAACACACAACAAAGCTGGGAAATTACCTCAGTTTTTTTTCTGAATTCTGTTTTGTGAGATCATCTCTCTTGCATGGTTATTGAACCTTATATCAAATAGATGTCTGTAAAAAAAAATAGCTATTTTTTTCCATCATTAACAGAGGCAGTGAGCAGGAGCAGCAAGGCATCCAGCAGAATGATTAGCAGCACACCATTCCTATCAAAGAGGGAATTTCCATATATATTGTTATATTTCCATATAACTGTGGCACTGTGCTTTTTACTTGTAGATCTTGCTCCCCCAGCAGCAATGAAGGGGAGATTATGTTGGAATGAAGCTTAAATGGAGAAAACCACCAAAGAGCTGATCCTGCTAAGAGCTGAAACAGCTTTGGCACGTGTTTACTGTTGCTGAATTATTCATTGAGCTGCCTGGGCAAGCTGACATTGCAAAGGGAAATAAATGAGGGTGCTGGAGGAAAAATGCTGTAGGATGTGTTAGCCAAGTGTCCCGGTGTCACAGAGCTCACAGGGAATCAGGGCAGTGTCCCTCCCTGAAGTGCCAGCAGCTGTCAGGTGCAAGCCTTTTGTGAAGGAGAGAGTGGATGTTTTGGCTGTGCATACAGACTTTAGTGATGTTTGTGGGTCCAGATCAGCTCAGTTTGGGATGTGAGACCTTCCCTTTGAGGGGAGGAATTGCAAAGAGCAGGCAATGGCCAGCAGGCCACTGCTCAGGGCCAGAGGTGTTGATAGGACAACTCATGGAGCATGTGGAGCCACACAGACTGAAATACTAACCTTTGTCAGACACACCTGTCTGGGGAACATGCCGTTGTTTGGCTCTTTTAAAGGAGTCTTGCTTCCTTCTGTTCCTGCACCACTTGTTAATTTATATCCCTGTTTTCCCTCAGTGCTTCTTCTCAGGTTAGAGTCCCCTTTCCCTGACCAGTCTGGGCAGCTGTCTGGAGCTATTCCCCCTCTTCCCTCCACTTTAAATCCCACAGAAAGAGAGCAACAATGGCTCATCAAACTCTTCTGCATTACAGCACTGCATGTGAAGGAAGGGAGGGAACTGAGGCCTGTTCCTCAGCATGGTTGGGATCTGGCACTTCTCGGGGACAGTCTGAGCAGGGGCATTGCCTTTGCAGTGTTTGATGCCTTGGGAAGGCTGACCTGGAACAGAGACTGGACAGAGCTAGAGAATAAAGTAAATATTTATTGAAAGGCCTCCAAGATTCACCTTGGGCAGGACAGGGCCTGGCCAGGGCTACACCCAAGGTGGACTTAGAATGGTCACAAAATGACTGACAGGTCACGAGGTCTTACATTTTTTAAGTTTTGATCCATTTGCATATTGGGGTTTAATTGTCCAATTACAGCTTCAGGTTGTGAGGTCCCATCCTTATTGTTTTCTCTCTTCAGTCCACTGTTGGTTGTGCTTTTGGGCCTGAAACTTGTGCCCATTGTCCTTGGTTCTCAGCAAGAAAAGGATTTGTCTCCCTGCTCTGTGAAGAGAGCTGACTAACACTTAATATGAGGCTCAGAACTACAGCCCTAGGCAGCACAGAATCTGAAAAATATGAAAGCCAAAACTTAAGGCATCATGTTCACTGCACTACAACCCACAGCAACAGCTAAGAGGAGTGGGATGGGCAGTGGTCACTTTGCTTATGCTCGATGCTACATGGAGGGGGTTAAAAAGATCAATGTGATAATCATGGCCTCACAGGCCTGTCTGTGCTGTGGTTTGAATCCTGCCCAGGGAGCAGAATCATTTCCTGGCACCTCTGTGTCTGCTAAGAGTAGAAATGTTGCCTCAAACACTGTGTAAATATCTCTGTTACATATAGCTGTGCTCTCCTGGGTATTCTGTAAGGAAGTATTCAGAGCACTTGGCTTCAGCTCCTGTTGCTGTTGCACTGATTTGGAGATGCTGGCAGATGAGATTTTCAGGATTTATTCAGATGAGAGCTTTGCTTTTGCCCTGTGGGCAAGGCAGTTCAGAGCTGCAGACTCTATTTGTGGAGCTGAGTAAGGCATAGACCCAGATCATACCTGTATGTATAACCCTCTGCCTGCAGATTTAAAAAATCAGGGTTTGAACCTTTCCAGAAAGGTGAGATTGCAAAACACTTTCAGCTGTCACCCCTACAGGATCTCACTTTTGCTGACCAGAGTGAAGAAAGTGTAAAATGCTGAGGCATCTCCTATGTATCCTTTTAGCATATTTCGACCCGAAATAGGAGGAGAGGGGATGTAAATATTTACTGGAATTGTGTATCAGAGAGCACCCAGGGATCTGCATTTGGATAATCTGCATTGCAAGGGAAGTCAAGGGAATAGCAGATGACTTTGAAAGGCCACAGTGCTGGATGTGTTTCTTA
Source organism: Argya squamiceps (assembly GCA_037834095.1). Lineage (NCBI taxonomy): Eukaryota > Metazoa > Chordata > Aves > Passeriformes > Leiothrichidae > Argya > Argya squamiceps. Next base: position 57,080,521 of record JBBMKD010000216.1, read on the forward strand.
ACACACACAAATTGCTCCCTGATTTCTCAGGAAAAAGAAATCTCTGGGCTGATTATCGTTCTTAGATCTTATTTTAGCTGTAGAGCCTGGAGACCCAGTCAAGATTGGGATATTTTGTTAGCCAAGATCAGAGGAGGCAGTAAGGTCCTGTCCTTGGAGAACTTGCAGGATGAATCTCAGTGTGAGGAGGATTATTAAATGCAGGATTTGCAACCCTTTTGTGTTGTCTGAGGGTCAGCCCTGCTTTGCCTGGTGCCTGTTCCTTTTTTCAGAAGTTTTGGGTGGAAAGGTGAGGGAGAGGGGAGAAAAACAAGGGGTCTGCTGGGCCTGCTCTGCTTTCTCCCCAAACCTTTTCCCTACTTTGATGCATTTGAAAGGTGAGAATTGACAAACTCATGTGTTAGTGAGTTACTACATGCCTGACAATGCCAGTGAGCCCCATGTACCCCGACAGCATCTGTCCCATCACAGAGAGGAAGGATGAGGAAACCTGCCTAACATTTGCTTTATAACACAGCCATACAGAACTTTGCCCACTGAGTTGAACAAAGAGATGTGTCTCTCTTCCTTTTCAGGAACTGTTTTGGCCCATGGCCTGCAGGTAGCATAAACACAGGCCATTATTTCCAATCCCCACACCCCAGGTCTCTGATCAGTCTGATTCGAAGCTGCTCCCATTCCCATTTTATTTGAACTCAGCTTTAAGTATAGCTCATGGAGAAGGATGCAGAGAGGGTTTGGTAGGAGATGAAGCAGAGCCAGTCCCTGTGATCACAAGACTCCTCCTGCCACATACTATAAATGATGCTTCTGCTGTGTATTAGAGGAACTACACATGGGCCTGAGGACCAAGTGCTCTGCTTCAATTATTCATCATTAGCAGTAGCTATTATTATTTAAGAGCCTGACATATTAACTGCTGGCCAGTGCCTTTCCTTGATTGCTACCATCCAGTATCCTCCTGTTTTTGCTCTTGGGCCAAAGCAAAACTCTTCTCCATCAATCCACCTCCAGCCCTTTGCCATATCCCACTCATCCAACCCCCTGGACCTCCTCTCCAGGCTCTTGCTTGCAGTTATCCATACCAAGCCAGACAGTGCTTTGCTGCTGGTGTTAAACCCAAGTTTGTGCTGGGTTTCCCATCAATATCCCCCTGAGTGTGACTCAGAGGCTTCATTCATGGGAACAGTTCCCACCGGCGGTGCCAGCACGCCTTACTATCATCCCCATTTCTCCCTGAGAGGCACAGGCCTTGTTTACTCCTCTTTTAATAACACAGATGGTTTTAATAGTTCTCTGTCTTCACCCCCAGTTCTTTCTCCTTGTCTGTAGTCTGTTTAATGCTTCCTTCTAAGTGATGGCTTTGTCACTTAATCTCATTAAAACTTCTCTCCATTGAACTCCGTGAGCTGCTTATCAGACCGTAAGGCTGATCTTCCATTTGTAATTAATTTGTTCTGTGCCTCCTACAATTTGGCATCGTTAGATAATGGCACCACCCTCAAGGTCACTGATACACAGCAGGAGGTAAACACCCATGACTCCAGCACAGGCTGTCCTGCTGGCCTCCTCCTTCCTCCTCCTCCCTTTGACACGTGGCTTGATTTTATTGACATGTTTCTCCCTTTCCCTCAGCCAATTTCTGATGATGCTTCCTGTCCAGCCTGTGCTGCTGTGTGACTGCAGATCAATATCTCTGGCTGTCTAGAAGCAAATGCTTTTCTGATATCCTCCTAGTGCATCTGCACCAGTTTTCTGCTCATCTTTCAGTTCCTTCCTTCTTGGTCCAAGAATTTATTTGCAGCGCTCTTCAATTCCTTACATGTTTTTAAAACTTGCAGATCCTTTTGATAGAATCCTAGAGTCACAGAATAGTTAGGTTTGGAAGGGACCTTAAAGATCTCCCAGTTCCAACCCCCTGCCATGGCCAGGGACACCTTCCACTAGACCAGGCTGCTCAAAGCCCCATCCTGCTTGGTCTTGAACACTCCCAGGCATGTCCTGGTGGGTTTGGAGTTGGGGATAGGATACAGGTGCCTTTCATCTTCAGGCTTTTGGGCCCAGTGGACACTCAGTGGCTCACTTATTAATAGCATAGGTAGAAACAACCCACAAATCACTATTATAGTTTATCAAATCATAATAATGCACAAACCATTATTATGATTTGACATCCATATTTTTGAAAAAAAAAAAAAAAAAAAGAGGAAAATCCCAGATTATCACAGTTCATGGCACCAGCCAGTACTACCAGGCAATTTCCACTGGTGATATGAAGAATACTGAGCACTAGCCAGAGATGAAAACCAATCCAGTGCACCCTCCCTTTAAGCCATGTGTTCACAGGCTTCTAAAGGAGGAAGGATACCTTCTGTGGTACTCCCATCTGCTCACTGGGGTGTGCTGGTATTGAATTGTCTGGGACCTTTACAGGCTCTGGAAATAGGGTCAGTCCTGGTACAAGCTCAATCTCTTCATTTTCCCCAGTTGATTTATTTTTATCTCTCATATTTCCCTGTTTGCATGTAGCTTCTAAGAAATTCAAATGGATTTGATCCATTCTTCCAATTTTTGCTGTTGTCTGCCTGAAAACAATCTACTAAACTTAAGTCCTAGATGCAAACAGAGCTGTCATTAGATCATAGGTATCGTTATTCAATGCAGTATTGACCACAGTATTCAGAAATTCAGCATTCAGGCAGCTACACAGAACAGCTCCAAATCCATTGCACACAAAGCTGTGGGGAGGAAATCTCCCAAACACTAAAAAACTCAGGATTTTTAACTCCCTGGAGCCTACAACTCTGTTTCCTAATTGGCAGTTTTTTTAAGTGTGCCTAATTTCTCTTGCCTGATTGTCAAGAAGGAAAAAAAACTCAAACCTACTGGTGAGATATTCTGCAGCCTTTTGGGACAAGGCAGGCTGCTGTTAAAGAGATACATGTTTTTCTGAGACGGGGATAAGTGCAGGAAGGACATTTTGTATTTGATCCTGTAATGGCTGCACAGAGATCAGCCCTGGTGCCACGCTGGGAGCTGGCACCAGGCCACCAGGTAGGTCCAGCTTAGTCACTCCAGAGCAGCTACAATCAAGTCACCCAGTGCCACATTTTTGCCAAGAGGCAGCTCTTTACCTGGGGATAAATGGTAATTACTCCCAGTAAAAAGTGCCTGGCTCAGCAGCAAGATGTATTTGCAACTGGTTTGCAAAGTGTTCAGAGCTGTGTGTTTTCTTTGGATGTGGTGATGCCTCAAGATGCTCGTTTAAGGCCAGGAAAACTTCATGGTTGTAGTCAGAAACAAGTTTATGCTCAGAGGACATGTTGATAAGACAAGTGACTGATGACAGGTTGACTTCAGGAGACTCACTCCTGAGATCAGAATCAGGTTTGATCAACAGATAAACTTTTCCTAAACAATCCATATTTCCTAAACCATCCTTGGTGTGGTCCCTCTCACTCCTCCAAACCATGCTGAAAACATGTTTTTTATTCCATTTATATAACTGCCTTTGTTTGCTGTGCTGCCATTCCCTGTGCTCACACAATCACTACACCAGTGTGACCAACAAAAGAGCAAAAATCATTTTATTTGGCGTATCCTCTGTTTCCTCTGAGAATGAGCCCAAGTTTGGTTTCATTCAGCTGTGATGCACTTGAAACCCTGTCCCTGAAGAGAATGCTGCAGCACTAAATACCAGCTATCTACTATCAGAAGGGATGTTTAAAATTTCAGGTGTTTTTTTTATTTTTAATGATCCATTTGTCTTTTCAGGCTCGTGAGCAGGCAGTGAGATTGCTGTGATTTGCAGCCACAGGCTGCCCGTTCCCTCCTCTGCTTCCATGGAAACACATGCAGGATGAGGCAGAACCAGGCAGGGACTTAAAAAGTACATGATTTCCAAACTATTTGCTTTTCCTTGCAAGGAGCCCTTTACCTCCTGTTTTTACAAAACTCTGTGTGAGGAGGAAATCTCTCTAGGGAGAGGCAGCTTTTTGAGGTGTCTGGTGTTGATGCACAGGTTTGAAAGTATCATCCCTGAGCATGTGAATGTGCTGCTCAGAGGTGAAATGCATGAGAGACAGAGCAGGGACATTTTGGAGCTGGTGTCACTCTGGCTGCGGCATTTGGGATCAGAAGAATTCTGCTTTTATGTAGCCTCTTTACTTTCATCTCCTCCCTGGAGAGGTGAAGATTGTACCTTCTTCTGTACTTCAGGACCCCAAAGATACCCAATTTGCACATGTAATAGCTCCATGTGTGATGTGGGCAGCCCCTTTCCTCCCTAGTAAAAACCTCTCTCTCTCAGAGTAAAAACCAGATTATTTGCAGTTTGATGGTAAAATGAGGCAGGGCTGGGAAAAGGGCAGCAGAGCTGCATCATAGCTCAGTACAACTTTCTGGTGTGTTTTGTGTGGGGAATTGATTCAGAAAGAAATTGTGGGAGAAAATGGACCTAAAGTGAGAGCCACCAGCTCTTCCTATAGCCCCCATGCAGCAGTCTCCTGTTAGAGGGGCTGTGACCCTGCAGGGACATCAGCTGCTCTGTCACCCAGTGCCAAGCTGGAATCCCACTGCTGTGGGAGCCAGATCCTGCCTTGGGGGCCAGATCCTGCTGTGGTGGCTGAGTTTGCAGCATCTGAGCCTCACCCCTGGCACATCTGGTATCTTCTAGTTGCCTCCTGTTTGTCAGTAAGAGGGAAAAAAAAAAAACCCTTTTAGATGTGGTGACTCTAATGAGGCACTGCAGGGAAACGAGTTGCTGGGTGCTACATTTGCAGGATGTCTTCCCTGCATGGAAAAAAAATGCATTTTATCTTCCATCACTGGTAAATCTTTCATATTTTGAAGGCTGCTCGTGTCTGTGGCAGCCTCAGCACAAAGCAGGGCAGAAACCTTTTTTACAGAACAAGCCCCAGACCACGCCCTTTCAGCTGCAGGAAAGGCTGGAAGAAGCCTCATCACAAAGCCCTGTCTCAGGCATCAAGAAGTAAAAGTAAATGTCACTCCATGGCTGGCTGATGATGCCACAAGATTCACACTAATCAGAGCCCCTCATTAATTATTTAGCTTCAGGGAAATGTGCCAAAGGGTTCTGACACTTTGGATGTACAAAGTAATTGCCACGTTTACTTCCCAGCTAATGGGGAGGCCAAAATAAATTATACCTGGCTGTGTTGTTGTGTGTGTATGGGCAGGGGCAGGACCTTCCTGCCCTTGCATGTGATTCCATCCATACCCCAGAGCCCACAGAGCTCCCCAGTGTCTCAGAGGGCTCAGGGTTGTCCCCCTGTGTGTCAGCATGGGCTGGACATGTCACCACGCTCAGCCACGGCCATCTCCATCCTTCCCTCCATGCATCATGTCTCCATGTGCCTTCTGCTCACTCCAGGGCTGCTCTGGCTCCTCCAGCCAACAAAGGGGCTGCTGGTGGGTTGGTTCTGAGTTGCCAGAGCAGGAGTGGACCTTCTGTTGGGAGCAGTGCAGAGCCACATCCTGCACACAGGGCTCAGCTCCCTCCCCACTGCTGAACAAACCAGCAGCTCCCCCTGCTCCAGGATAAGTAGGTCTCCACTGCAGGTTTGCAACCTGAGAAAAACAAACAAATGCAGAGCAGCGTGGCTATATTTATCTGAAATTTAGAAGCTGTGGTTCACAGGGAACTTTGATCACTTTAAATGTCAGGCAGTCTGGGAAAAGAATGAGGAGGGGAAAAAAGCACAGTTAAAAAGAAAGTGTTTTGGAAAAGGTAAGAGCTGCTGCTGCTGCTTCCAAAACAAAGGTCTTCTCTTCTGGCCCCCAGTATTATTCATCCTAATCTTGAGGGCTGGTGTCTCTCAGCTTTAAGCTGGGGGTGCTCAGAGGCTGAGATTTCCAAAGCTGGACCAGCTGGACTCAGAGCCCTGCCCAGAATCCAGCAAATCCATATTCAGAATTCACATCTGCTGCACCTGTGAAAGAGGAGGTTCATCCAAAACAAACTACGACAATTGAGTTTGGGGGTTGGGTTTTTTTTTGGTTTGCAAACCAAAATAAGATTGTGGTTTTCTTGAGTTTATAATAATTTGAAATTAATGTCATGCCATTATGGTTTATCTCTGATTCATCAGCAAGACATTAATTTTAAGTACCTGGCATTTGAAATTCAAGAACCTCACACGGGACACAAGGGATATTGTGCTTTGGATCATTTATTAAGAATGAACCAGCTGATATAATACAATGAGGTATCTGGTGGTAGCTGTCTCAGTCAGGGAGTTTCATCAAAGCCCCATGTACTTAAATGTTTGCAAGGAGGGAAACATTTGAGGAAAGCAGTTCTGAAATCCCAGCAGACCTTCTGTGAATCTTGCCCAGACCTATTTTACAGTTCTCTTTGGAAATCCCCCATTTCTGCAAAAGCCAAACCTGTTGCAAAGGAATTCACTATTCATGGAGAATATGCAGTTTGCTTCCTTCCACCTCACATTGCTCTGGGATACAACTGTTTCTGTATCTCTGCAAATCTGCAGTTATCCTGAAATTCTTGATGCTTCTACCACATCCATGTGCTGTTACCACAGCAGAGTAGTTAAATGTGCTGTCAATAAGGAAAACACCTTCCCTTGTTTAGTTTTGTCCAGTGGACTTTCAAGCTACTTATTAATTGATGAATATGGAAAAATAATTCTATTTTTCATGGATATATTCAAATCCACCCTATACCTTCTGTTTTGCTCACACTCATCCCAGGATAGAGAGCTCTCAGTGTTTCTGCAGAAGCAATCAGGAAAATGTGGTTTGTGGTGTTTAACAATATCTTCAGAGAAATCTGAATTCCTCAGGCTTTTTCGTTTGGTTTTCTAAATGTGAAATAGTTTTGCTGATCTATCTTTAATCCTTTAGCTTTGAGAATGGGAAATTAAATTGTCTTTTCTCAGATACTTGATGTCAGCATCCAAATCAAGACTTTTCTCATTGTGTGAAGAGAGGGAGTGAGGTTATATGATAGTCAAGTGCTCAGAGATAGGATCTGTTCTTCAGAGAGAAACTCATTTCTGCAAATTCAGTGGGTTCAGCCGGGTTCTGTGTTTTTTTCTTCTCATTTTCCTCATTTTGCATCTGTTAGAATAAGATAACTGGTTTTAGGGATGACTGATCTTAAGTTCCTAATGAGCTAGCTCCAGGGTGTGCATTTTCATGGCATATTCTGCTTATTGGATGCTGGAAGCTTGCTTGACCTTGCTTATGGTATCTTCCATAAGATACATGTGATCTGTCCTCTTCCCTTTGCCCCCTGTGAGGGGATGTGCTGGAGCAGGGCCAGCCCCCACTACTCAAACCATTTCTGCTTTTCTGTGTTGCTTCACTTCCAATTGATGTCCTAAAACACCACACAAAACCATTTTCCCTGTTTCCCCAGCAAACACAACTCTGACCACTTTTTTCAGCCAACACTTCTGGCACATCATTTCCTGATCTAATTCTTCTAATTGCCCTGGGGGCCCATAATAACATTTAAAACTCAGAGTGCTTCTTTGCTGTCCAAAGCATTTCTCCAGCCAGTGCCCACACAGACTCTCAACAGAACCTTGCCCTTGTTTTCCCCTTCTCACAGCCTTGCACTGGCACTTCTGCCTCACACATCACTATTTTATGTCCTTCACTGCTCCTTTTGGGTTCTTTTCCCCCACTTTGTGCCACGCAGCACCACTGCAATAAGCAGCCACGCTGCCTCCTCCATCTCTTTTGCACTTTTAGGCTGTGTTTGCTCAGGACAGGAGCAGCTGCTTTTTCACCTCCCCCTGTCTGACCTGTGCTTCATTTCTCTTTAACCTCAGCCAGGATTTTCCCATATTAACAGCCAGCTTCCCAGTCTGGGTACAATTGGAGCTGTCTCCTTGCAGAGAGCATCTTGGTACCCAGGTGTCTCTCATCCATGGAGCAGGCTGTTGAATCCAGCAGTGTGTCAGTGATTTGTTTCTGTTTTCCAGGGAAAGCTGGGGTTGCCATGACAATTGTGTGCTGGCCAGAGCCAGTGCATGGCTGCAGTATCCACACACCTCCAGCACTAATGCCTTTTATCCTCCCTGCAGGGCAGGGTGGGGGATGTAAAGATGCCCGTGGTGAGATGCTTGAAGCAGCTCTCCAGCACGGAGAGAAGCTCAGGCCTTTCTGGGGAGCACCTTTCCCCAAAGAATATTATTTTTTGGGAGCATCTGAAGCTGGGGAAAGGGGCTTGATCTGCATTAAGTTATTCTGTGCCTTCTCCCCTGGCCTGAACTGGGCTGGCAGCAGGACTGCCAGGTACAGGAGCAGGGGAGCCAGCAGAAATGCTGCAAACCCCAGCTCATTCTCAAGCACCCCTGGCTGCTTGTGAGCATCCCAAACTCAATTAAAGGCTTTGTGGCACTGCTGCAAATCTAGCCTCAGTCTCGTGAGCCTCTGCCTGCAGGCTGCTGGTTTAATTTGCAGCCACATTTGCAAAATCTGTGGTTACATTTTGCACTTGGGCAGAGCATCCCAACCTCTGAATCAGCACCTGGAGCTTCAAAATTTGGGTCTGATCCCAGCAGAGCTGGAGCAAAGGATGGCCCTGCAAGCTGGAAGCAAACCTTTGGCATTTTTGTGGGAATATCTTTCCTGGGGTTGCACCAGAGCTGCCCGAACTCAGGACTTGGATGTGCAGAGGAGCAAAGGGCAGGGCAGGACTTTCCCCTGGTGGCTTGTGACACATACTAGACCTTGCTTCAAGAATTTGCTAAAAATGCAGCATCATCATCTCTTTGGGGCATGTTTAGCCAAAGAGGAGAGTCCTCTGTGCCCCTTACACACCACCAGGCAGGATTTCACCATTTCCAGCAGCAGTGAAATCCAAATTCATCTTCACAGCCTTGCTTGATCTCCCCTGGTCCAAGATTGCAGCCAGCAACACCAGCCTTGCAAATTGTGTTGCAGAAATGAGTGAGGCTCCTTTGTTGGAGCCACAGATGTTGTGCTGGGTGCTGCAGAAACAAAGCTCAGAAAGCAGACGATGCCCCAAATTTAACTAGACCAAGCAGAGACCTCAGAGAGATGATTCCCAAGGTCACACAGGAAGCCTGTGGCCGACGTGGGGACTGAACAGAGATCTCCTGAGGCTCAGCCACTCTGAGGTCTCAGCACTGTCTTCTCTTTTGTCTTCCAGTACATTAAGAAGATCAGTTAATGAAATGGAATTAATAATGCCAGCTGCAGCACCAGCAATGCTGTAGGAGAGAAAAATTTCACAGCACAGGCTTTAAAAACAGAAGGCTTGAAAATGGGAATAAGCTGCAAGCACTTCCCTTTGTAATGGGGGAGTGCAGGAGGTCAGAGAGAGTTTTAGGGTCTCTTCAGCTTTACTGATCAAACCTTAAAGGAGGAATGAAGATGTAGCAACTACCTCCCCCAGAGGAGAGAATCTCATGATTTTAAGGTTCCCAGCAACTGAAAAAAGTAGTCCCACTGGAAAGAATCAAAAGACTTTTCTAGGTCAATGGCAGGAATAGAGCTTTTATTTCTATGAACCTCACAGTTCAAAAATAACATTAAAGAACCAAGAGAAATTATCCACCTCTGGAGAACCAGGAGTAAATCAAAACTGATTGTTATGTGTGAGTTGTGCTGCTGCCTGCAGTAATCAGGGAGCTCAAATGGCACCACAGGAGTCCCAGCCATCTCTGGGATGGCTGCTGAAGGAGGTCTGTGCCGTGTTCACTGAGGCACATCAGAGGCTCAAAACACAAAATTGTTTCTTAACACCACCACTGAATGTGAGGAGTTCCCCCCAAAGGCTCATTTATTTGGATTCAAGGAAAGGCCACCTCGTTCCCAGGGAAGGAAGCAAGGACAAAGTTTGTGTCACCTGGGTCTTTTTACCTACTCATTTGGCTTTTTTGACGAAAATCTTATGATAATAAGGTCTTATATATGGTTATTATATAGTTATTGATGGTTGTTTACAGTTATATATAGTTATTATACAATCATCTTACACAGTTGGGACTCTTGAACCTGGAGAAGGGAAGGGGAGGCCTCAGAGCACCTTCCAGTGCCTGAAGGGACTCTGAGAGAGGGACTTTAGACAAGGGCATGGGGTGACAGGAGAAAGGGGAATGGCTTCATCTGACAGCAGGCAGGTGTGGATTAGATGTTGGAAAGAAAATCTGCCCTGTAAGGCTGGTGAGGCCCTGGCACAGGTTGCTCAGAGAAGCTGTGGCTGCCCCATCCCTGGAAGTGTTCAAGGCCAGGTTGGATGGGGCTCTGATCAGCCTGGTCTAGTGGAAGGTGTCCATGCCCATGGCAGGGATTGGGAACTGGATGATCTTTAAAGTCCCTTTGAATTTACACTTCCATGATTAGATATATCCATATATATCTATATACAGATATATACATCTGTAATCTCAACCCTTGAGCAAAGATGGGCATGAAGAACAGTTTTGCTGAGCAGAAACAGAGGCAGCAGAACAGAAGCTTAGCACGTCTCAAAATCACACTTCTTGTCCTTGTGAACAACCCAAATATTTTGACTGATGATTAAAAAAAAAAAAACTATAAATCCAGGCATTTCAAGACTTACAAAGAAATTGCAGAGAGGCTGGAACATTATGTGACATGCCCAGACATGGAGCTTCTTTTGTTGTGATTGTTCAGCTTCAAACTTTAATTCTGCCAGTTTAAGACCATATTGTCTTTTTTTACCAGCTTATTGATTCCTTTTGTGGTCTGAAGACCTGAGGGAGAAAAAAAGGTAATTCATCATTGCATTACATCTTCTGAGAGAAAACAGCAAAGACCTGGGGCAAAAGACAGCAAGGACAGAGCTGTCTCTGTGCTTCCTGCACTGTGAGAAGTGATGGACCTGAAAGAGCCATCAGCATCTCCCAGCTCATGGCCTTGCCATTTGAGCTGCCTCTGAGCAGCTCTGCAGACCAGAAAATGTGCAAGAATGAGCACAAGACAGTGAAAAGGATGAGAGCAGAGCCAGCCTTTGGCCCATCCTTCTGCTATTGACAGCCTCCTCATAAAAATGTAATTGCTGGCTGCCCTTGCTTGGAGTGCTTAGGCAAAAATTCCCCGTTGCTCTTTAGAGCTTCGAGACATATTAATGCAACTTTTAAAATAGCATCCTCTCTATTTTTGTTGCTAATGCTAAGAACAAATTATCTTAGAAAAATAACCCAAATGATCTCCCTTTAATGCTATTGTTCTCCTAAAGTGCTAAGTGTCAGGATCCTTCAGCACCACGTGGCAGATCTGGTGTTGCCCTCAATGTGTCCCACGGAGCCTTGACGTGGAGTGATGCAGGAAAATGGAGTCAGTCCAAAGTGCCTTCAAAGTCACTGCACTCCAAACAGTGGTTTCAGCTCTGTCTTTGGATTTTTGTTCTTTAAATAATCTTTGAAACCAGCTGGCTTCCACCCCTGTCCCCCAGCGGGGTTGTTAAGGGATGGCCCCAAAGTTTAGTCCCTGTGGTAGAACAGTGGGTGCTTCTGAGCTCTTATGGACTGTTATGGTCCATTCAAGTACATTTATCTAAAAGGCCTTAAATGTTGCTGCCTCTGAGCTCATCAGAGCTCATCAGTGGTGCACAGTGGGTTGGGTCACTGAGGGAGACAGAGTGGGGCTGGAGCACACGTCCTCCTGCAGGATTTCCTGTGTCCCTGCAAGGTGGACAACCCTGTGTGGCCACACAGCATGGCAGGGTGTTCCTGTCCTCTGCAGAGCTCAGTCTCATTTGGCCATCCAGAGGTGGATGCTCTGTGCCTGGAATTGTTCAAAGCCAGACTGGATGGGGCTTTAAGAATCTTTTTCTAGTGGATGGCATCCCTGCCCGTGGGCAAAGGGTTTGGAACTAGATGACCTTTAAGGTCCCAAATCATTCTATGATTCTGTGATTCTGTGGTCTCAGATGGAGTTGGAGGCATGGAAAGGAATGAGGTGGACAGCAATGTGTTCACTTGGCCAGTGGTTTCCTGCTGTGATCCCATGGGTAACTTTATTTTACTGAGTCCTTACCCCACACATCTTGCACACACAGGTCATTATCTCCAGCAGAGCTACATAACAGGCAAGTGTTGATGAGCCTTCCCACCAGCACTGAGCTTCATGTGATCTCACCAACACATCTCAAGATCTGTAATAATTTCAGTAACACCCACAGGAGGCTTCCAATAGACAGTGCTCTGAAGGGAAGTAAATTCCACTTACTACTTTTCATCCTGCTCCTATTCATGATCACAGGAAAGCTCTCCTCCAACAGTGAACTTTCCTGCAGCTGATGCCAAGATCTCTGTGCATATCTCACCCTTCTAAGATCCAGGCAGTGCAATGTTTATTTGGGCCTTCCATCCTGCTCTTGGTTTAGTTCTGTGTCAGAGAAGCAGTTCTTGACCTCAGGACTGATGGCCAAGTGCTTAGTCCTAATTCTGACTCACTACTTACTGAATGCATAGTTTAAAATCCCATTGTGGAAATGCATTTTTTATCAATGGCCATTTTAGTGCTGGATCCACCCAGCTCTGATTGGGATTTTGTTCAATTTCTGTAGTCACACATAGAGGTGCCCCTGTCCCCCACCTGCCTCAGGTCCTGGGACAAGTGAGTGCACACTGGAAACTCTTCTCAGCCCATGTGCATTTTCTAAGTGTCTTCATCTCCCTGTTCCAGTTCAGATCTGTTTCTGACACAAATGCAGTGTTCTTGTTACTGCTGGTAAAGCGATGGGTTCTGGTGCCTGTGGATTAAAATAGTTCTGGAAGTAGTGTGGGAGAGTCTAATCACATGGGCCAGGTCTGAAGAGACACTTCTCCAAAGGGGAGTAAGAATTTAAACAGGAAGCCTGATGGTCTGGTTCGTTTTGGTAGCCTGAAAGACGGAATGGAAACATCAAGTCTGAGGCAAGAAAAATTTCTACCAGCAATGAAGGCAAGGAGAAATCATTAGTGAGATGTTAAATGTACATGGAGCACTTTTCTGTCCAAAGGGAATTTGTCCTTCGTACTTGACTGAGAAATTTGGGTTACAGTGAGACCAAACAGATCTTTTTCCTTCTCACTGCTGTGTTGCTGGTGGTGTGCACCCAGTAGCCATGAATTTGACCTGTGCACCATGTTTGGGGTGAATGTGGCTATTCCAGGGACAGGGATGTAGAAGTTTTATGTGAATTATGTCCCTGTTTTATACATACTGCTTGTAAATACTTCATATTATGGCTCGGTGCTGGAAACCCCATTGTAGAGCTACAAAGAGTTTGCAGGGCAAAATGTATCAATAGGGATATTTTCTGCTCTTGCAAAGGGTCTAAACCAATCAGTCCATGCTTAGAAATCATCCCTTGCCAACCTCTTTCTTCCCCCCCCCCTTTTTTTTTTTTTTTAGCAAAGCCAGGAAGAACACAAAATCCAGATTTGTAAAATTATAGATGGTTTAGTCTTACCATATGCAATGACAGCTGAAGCCAGTGCTGCCCCAGTTGGTTAAGGATTTCCCTGTTAGGGGAATGAAGATGCTGCATTCAAGCCTAAGCAAGTGTTTTTGGGGATCTCAGGGATGGTTTACAAACATGAACAATAGCTGTTGGCCTCTGTAATCCCAGCAGAGTTTCCTAATGAAAGAGTAAGATAATACTATGGTGAATCTCCTTAAATTTTGGCTTTCTGCTGTAAGATGTGTTACCTGAGGGAAGGATAAGTGACCTACTACTGCCAGTTGGAGATGTTTGTTAACTCAGGTATTAAAGATCTTTTATTTTTGGAGCCAAAAGAGCAGAGGGGTTCAAACTCTGCTCCCCATGCTGATGAGTATGTGACCCTCTGTGTTGGTGTCTGTTCCCACATAAAAAAAGCAAAATTCAGTAAAACACAGCAAAAGTGAAATTATTTCATGAAATGCCATGATCTAGAGGTTTAAATCCAGCCTCAGAGCTGAGAGGTGCCCAGCTGGGGTCATTCTGCCCAAAATGACTGGACATACTCTGATATAATGGTCACTCTTCAGTGAAATGGGGTGAGTTTTTGGGGAGTTTCTTAATATTACCAGCCACCCCAAAATCTGAAAATGCAAACAGGTTGAATGGGAGAGGATTTTCATTCCCAGTTTTTGCCAAGTACAACCATTGCATGGTCATGATGTCTCTGCAAGGCTATTCATAGTAGTTTATTGGTGGGGAAACTGAGGCAGGGGCTGTGTCCTGCTAGGGAAGGATTGGTGGGGCCCATGTTGAAATTCAGTTATTAGTGGGCCTTTCACAAATTGTCCTGTATTTCTGCATACTTACACCTCAAATCCTGATTTATGCAGCGTTTTGGGCAACAAGAGGAGGCAGCACTCGTTCCCTGCACACCCAAACCTGGGTAGTCCTCAGCATCCTGGTGTGGCAGGGTTTGGCATGGGGAGGGTCACACGGATTTAACAAAAAAAAGTAGCAAAATAGGGGTTGCTCTGCAAGGCTTGGGTCCTGATCTTGTTTATTTTCTTGCCTGCTCCCGACCCCACCCAGCTGGGCAGAGGAGAGGGAGGCATGAAAACCTGGAGGGGTTGGGTGAAATTTGGCCTTCAGATGAAAAAAATAAGAAAGAAAAGAAAAGAAGAAAGAAAAAGGAAAAAAAGGAAGAAAACACCAGATTCCATCACTGTCAAGAAATTTCTGGAACACGAACAGTCACAGCCATACTGACACATAGCTGTTCACCCCCCACCCCCCTCCCTCCTTTTACCCGCACCCAATTTGTTTTTATTTCTTTGCCATCAGGTTGCCTTAACCATTTCCATGGCTTTAGGAGGCTAAGCCGCCCGAGCGCAAGCTTTTGATTTGAAAAGGGACCCGCATCCCCTTTTCAAAGGAGCCTGCTCCCTAGGGCAACCACATCACACTGCTGATTTGCTGCAGTGGAGACCGCAGCGCGTACAATATGCCCTCCCCCTCCGCCTGTGCTGCTTACAGCATCAGTCAGGAGCCGAGCGGGGAGACGGCGGCGGTACCCACCAACCCACCCATGCTCGGGAATGCCTGACTGCTAACGCAGTGCCTCCGACCACAAGGACCGGGCAAAACCCCTCCAGCTCTCCCCGAGATGCAAGCCAGTGCCGATTCCACCAAGATGGACTGTCTTTGGAGCAACTGGAAATGTCAGGGTATTCTATCTATTCTGGTGTTGCATGCTAGGACTGCATGGCAGAGGAGGAGGCAAAGGCAGGATCCATCCATTTAATTTTTTTTTTTATTGTTCACCTGTGTGTGGGCCTTTGCATGCTGTTTCCGCTCCCTCTCCGCCAAAGCTTTTCTTTGGGGATAATTTAAGAAAGAAAGATTAAAACCCTCTATTTGTTGGAATGCATTTCTCCCATCTCCAGGCATCTCACCCTGCAAGCATTCAGGATACAGGTCCTCCCTTTCCCACCTCACAGCTCATTCCCAAAGCATCCGCCCTTGCCCCTTAGCGGCGTCATTCCTCATCCTCGACTCTCTCCGTCGGGATATCGCTGCCATGGTTTCCTACCTTTTGGGGCTTTAGGGAAAGCCGGGTGGCGGTGCCTCGGTGCCCGCCGGGGCTGGCGGAGGGTTTGCAGGTGGTGGCTTTGGGCTCCCGGGTGCCTCCTGCCCACGGACACACCCAGAGCCGGGCTTAGCCTTGTGGCACACAAAGAAAACGCGGCGAGGAGGGCGACAGAGCCGGGGATGGCCCCCCGCTTCCTACTTTCCTCTTAGATTGTTTGTTTTTTAAAAAAAAACCAAACCCACAATGATCTTTTCATGATGCTCCCGAGCACTCGTTCCGGGGGGTATAAAATAATTGCGGTGATGTTGTCTCGCTGCTGCGTAGGCGAAGGGAACAATGGCATCTCCCTTTTATTTTGGGGTTGATTTTCAGCGTATTTTGAGCGGGTCGGTGTCTGCGCTGGGTGGGGCTGGCCACCTTCCCGGGTGCCTTGGACAGGCTTTTCAGCCATTTTTAGTCGGCTTCACACTTCCCGGCCAGCATCCAGCCTTTGTTTTGATAAAAGACAGTCTCTGTGACGCTGCTCAGTGGGCAGATTAGAGGGAGAAAAGCCAGCGGCTGATCCTGCCCGGGCAGGCTGGGGCTGCTTCGGGCAGGCTTTGTTTGGATGTATTCTTTTTTTTCTTTTTTTTTTAATTTTAAGGTGCGTGTTTACGCTGAATAGTCAGTTCGTGGTGCTGATGCTCCCAGCAGGGTCCCTGGGAGAGAGATTACTCCATAGCATCATCTCATTAAAGGGTCCAGGATGCTTGCAGACATAGTTCCATAAACGCAGCTCGATGCAACAGAAGCTGGAAAACCTTCTTAAAGTGGTTTTTTTTTGTAGAGGGATGGGGATGGAGAGACCTTTCAGACGCTTGTCTCTAGGGAGCTTGATATTTTTGCAATCTCAATTCAGCATCTAATTGTATTTAGGAACTGAGGGGTTTTTTTAAGGAAGATGAGTAGCTGGAAAGTAAACATGCACCTGTTAAATGCCAGGCTCCAGCAGCTCTGGCTTTCCACACCGAAATGAAGGGCAAGGCTTTTCCATGCGTTTGTGGGGTTCATTAAGCTTAAAAGAGAGTCACAACCAAACTTCAGGGTCTTTTCATCTGAGCTTTGCAGATGAACTTCCTCGTAGGGTGGGGTTTGGGTTTGGGTTTTTCTTCAGAAATGCTCAGTATTTTGCTGATTCTTATAGAAATATTGACTTGCTGAGTCAGATTGCTGAACCACCTGTTTTTAGAACCAAACTGAGTATTTTCCTTCCCATCAGAAAAAAATCATAAATTAAAAAAAAGGAGAATAATGAAGGGCATGATGCTATTGTTTAATTAATAATTAATAATAATAGTGGGGTTTCTCTCCTTCAGTGCTTTCCTTTTTGAAAGTGGGGTAGATTTGATGAAAATTGAATGGCACAATATGTCCCATGCTGGTTTGAAAAACAATCCCAGGTCTGAAAAAATCAACGCAGTTAAAATAAATCACTTGCCTCACTTCCACAGCATTTGCATATTTTTTTCTTTTCCTTGGGTGGTGCTTTATGATTCCAAAATGATCCTGCAGAAAACATTAAATAGCCATAGCATATTATTTCTGTCATCAAAATTCTTTGATCATTCCCAGATAAAATAGAGGAAATTTAAAATTCAGGAGAATGAAGACTAAAGACGATCCATTGATTCCTTTAATATCTATTATTCATGTTGTCTCTGTCTCAACCTGGAATATCAGTTACGTGCAAATCTGGAGTTGTATAATTTTGCCAGCTTGATTGTCAATGGAATTATGGTTCCTCCCTGAAAAGTCTGGAATGTGTCTGTGAGTGTAACAGATGCAGAGAGAAACCTCAGTAAATACAGAGCCTATTTTATGGAAATTATGGAGATTCAACAATGAGGTTAACAAAAGTTTTGATTACTCAACAACCAAGCCTGCAACTAGCTGTATCGTTGAATTGATCCTATAGTACTTAAAAATTTTACACTTTACTGGTGTAAAATTGGGTGGGGATCATGAGAAGCTGCAAAGGGTCCTTGGTGAAGCTTTGACTTTGCCCCACTCATTCGAGGTGCTGTTGTTTCCCTTGCAGTGAATCAACTGCTGCTGCTGCATGCATTTAAAAATACTGGTTTTTACCTGCCCATCCTGCAGGTACAGCAGGATTAGGGCAAGGGTAGATCACGATCCAGCCCTTGTGTGAGCAGGACAGTATTTCACCCCTGCTGGGCGTCTCCTTCATTCAGAACATTAACATGGGTGGCTTTGGGGGATTGCGGTGACTTCCACGCCCAAGTCATCTCCGCACTGGAAGGTGATGCATTTGAAGCAGGCTGGGATGGAGCCATGCATAATTCATGAGTGTGAGGAGAAATGTCCCCCCTGGGCGTGCTGGTGGCCTTGGAGGAGCAGCCTGTAGCCTGTGCCAGCCGTGTGTGTGACACCAGGGTGTGACACAGTGCTCAGCTTCCCTCTAGGAGCTGCTGGGTGAGGGCAGCCTGCAGCGTCAGGTGAAGGAGCAGGTCCCCCTGCCTTCCCCAGGGACTCAGCTCAGCAGGACACAGGTTCACACCCTGCTAGAGAGGTTCTCTGGATTAGGAAGGACATAAAACCGCAGAATACCCTGAGTTAGGAGGGTCAAGGTTTGTCAAAGTCCAGTTTCTGGTGTCCTGCACAGGACACCCCAACAATCCCACCCTGTGGCTGAGAGCATTGTCCAAACACTCCCTGAGCTCTGTTAGGTTTGGTGCTGTGAGCACTGCCCTGGGGAGCCTGTTCAGTGCCCAAACACCCTCTGGGTGAAGAATCTTTTCCAGATATCCAGCCTAAACCTCCCTTGACACAGCTCCAGCCATTCCCTGAGGTCCTGTCACTGGGCACCACAGAGGAGAGATCAGGAGATCAGTGCCCAGGTTTGCACCCCAGCTTGGAGGAGTTGTTTGGTGTCAGTACACTGGTCCTCATGAATATTCCCTTTTCCACTCTTCCTTCTACATGCCAGCTCCTGGCTGGTTATAAGTGCCAGGCTTGCTCCTGCAGCTTCAGTCTTCTGCAGGACTTATTAAAAAAGAAAAACGTAAAGATTGAGAGGCACAGGCCTGTGAAGTGTTCATAGAAATGATCCTAAATGTTCCCCACACTATAGTTATAACTTAATGTGGGAAAGGACTGCAGACTTCATCAAATCCATCTAGCTGACATAACTCTGCTGGGACTGCAGTTATTGATTATCATTTTCTTGGCAGCTGTTTTCAGAGAGCCAGCTTCCTTACTTGACTGATACATCCATTGGTTTCCAAAGGGTGATGGGATGCTGCAGGAACTGTTCATGGCCATGTTCCTCACTTTAAGACTGATAAAGAATTTCGATGGCAATAATACAGTTGCCTGCTGTCAATCTGTAATCTTATTGACAGTTGTGAAGTCTGCCTAATTACAGCTTTATAATGAGAATGAAACTTCAGCCAGTTGGTACCTTCAGTGCTTTACTGAAAATATTGTGGGCTGATCTCTCAGCTGGGATCCACTTGATAAAGATCTGCCTCAGTATTTGGTTCTTATGTTGGATCTTGATGGGGCTAAAACCTTGGTTTTAGCCTTCCCCAGGCTAAAAATGCTCCTGAATCCATTCTTGTTAGGATCTGGAAACACTGGGCTTTGGGGGTTAAACGTAAAATTGAGTTAAGTTGAGTTGAGTTGGCTAAACCAACTCAACACCTGCTGTAACCAATTTAGCTCATAGTTTCATAAAAATGTACCAACTTATGGGGAGTTTATTGCTTAATTTCACAGATGATTTCCTGTGAAATTTGAAGAAAATTTGTCAAGATCGTTTACCACTTTCAGATTTGCTTTTTTTTTTTTTTTGGTCACTGATGCAGAAATTGTATCAATTCTTCTTCCAGCACTTTCCTGTTGATGGCAAAAAAACCCCCCAATAAATCTGTAAGAAAATGTGCTCTGCACACCTGCTGTGCCACCACAGAATCACAGAATGGTTTGGGATGGAAGGGACCTTAAAGACCACCCAGTTCCAACCTCCCTTCCATGGACAGGGACACCTTCCACCAGACCAGGTTGCTCAGAGCCATGTCTTTTAAGAACTGGCAGACAATATTCTTTCATTGTCAGAACGAGGTAAAAATTCCCCCAAAGTAAGAGTATATTGAGGTATTCCCTGAGGATTAATTTAAATTCTGTCAAGGTGGTGATGGGGGGCAATAGCTGAAGGCAGTATTGGAGGGCTGCTTTTGTTTTCATGAGGCCTCTGGGAAGTGAGTTCTGGTGAGGCTTTTATGATATTAGAAGAGTTGCTTTCTCCACATCATATTTAATTATAAATAACATAAGTCTGGACGACTCATTTGGAAAATCTGCAGATTTTCAAATGTTCGGATAGAGTCTGAGAGAGAGTCCAGGTCTATTCCTTTGGTCCAGGAGCATCTTGGGAAAATCTTAACATTTCCATAGCATTATGTGCACTCAGAGCCTGACTTCAGGGGCTCTGCTTGGTCTCCTTGGTTTCTGCCCATTTAAGGTGAGAGCCATAACGTCCTCCCCAGAAACTGGCCAAGGCAGGCAGTGATGCAGTTTGATGAGCAGGAATTGTGTGTTTCTCCTGCTCAGTCTTAAAGTATCTCTCAAATGACCATGAAAATGACAACAGCATAATCATTATTAGCAGCACCAATCACATAATAATTAATAATTAATGATAATAAATGCTACAGTAGACTCGTGTGTGGTGTGGTTGCAGGGTTGATTCTTTCCTGACAATCCTCTCCTGTCTACCCAAGCCTGCTCTGGTGCCTCACATAAGGCAATCCATCAATACTTTTTTGTCACATCTTGATCTTACAGATGTTGTAGGATATAACATGGAGGGCACCTTGTATCAAGGTTTCCATTTTCTCTGATCCTAGGCTTGTTCCAGGTCTCCTCTCATCAGACTCTGGGGACTAAGAAGGTCTGAATTTTCAAGTTAAACCTTGAAACAGGTGGATGATAAAGTTATAAAGCTGAACTGAGGACAGGAAGTTAATGGTCAGAGTGTGTACAAGAGGCAGAAGTATGGAAAGATTCCTCAAGGGTGGAGATGAGGGATCAGGAGATATTCCTCATGAAACAGCACAGATATTCTCTCTTGGCTCTGGTGTTCATCACAGCAGTCTCCTGAAGGCAGCAGACTGCTCAATAAACTCTCTATCCATCTGTATTACATTAGAATCAAATCTGTTGTGTGGAGAGGAGCAATGTCCACATTGGATCCTTCATTGGAGAGGAGAGGGAAGGGCTGGTCCTGCAGCCTGTGGTTAAACCTGCACACTGGGCTTGCTTTGAGTGTGAGCAGTATTTATTTCTACTCAAAACCTACAGCATTGTCTCTGTTGTCAAATATTTTTGTGACAGCACTGTAAACAAGACTGTTCTTCTTAAATTGTGTTTCTTGGGTTTTTTTCACTCCCAGAAAGTCTGATAAATGCCTTATGAGGTCATTTATATTTATGAAGTTGTAGTATACAGTGTACAGAAGTAAATGCTGTGTACAGAGAGGTTTTTCTCACTTTTCTTAAAAACTATTATTAGATAGGGAGTGAAGCAGCACAACCCATTGATTTTTACCTCCTAAGCAGGCCTGGTGGTACCTCCATGGTGGGAAGGGCAGCTTGATCCCTTCCAAAGGTGTTAGTAGTGTAGTACAGAGAATACAACCTTTTATATAATCATCAAGGCCCATGGGCTTCATTTGAAGGCTGGGTACCAGGGCTATGCTCACACTTTTTGTGTGAGCAAAAAGCAGCCTTTTCATTTCTATGGAAATGCTGCTTTTTGTATGATCGTTTTTCACACAGTTGTTGCAGTAGAGGAAAACTTGCAAAGTCAGAAGGAGAGAACAGAGATTTTCAGAGGAGAAGCTGTGGAAGCTTTAAATTGTCCAATCTCTGCTTGGTTGATCATTGATTTCCATTCTAAAAGGCTTTCCTTTGAGACATGGCATGGAAAAATACCCATTTTTCTTACAAAAGTATTTTTGGAGAACATAACCATGCAGGAGGACATTTTAGTTACAGGTTGGTTTGGATCCTCTGTTCTTCCTCTGAGATCTCTGCTCAGGAGGCTGGGCCTGCAGCTGCCCCACACCATGAAAACTCCCAAAGCCCAGTGTTTCCAGATCCTAACAAGAATGGATTCAGGAGCATTTTTAACCTTGGCACTGCCTTTCCCAGCCCCCATATTTCTCTTCTGGCTTTTTTGATACCAAGCACTGAGGAGCAGAAACATTTTCTGCTGCAAGCCTTGGTAAGAGCTGTGGGAGTTTTTGGACAGCAGTGAGCCATTACTTGCTGCCACAAGCACTGCCTGCTGCTGCTGTTTCTTATATTTGTGAGGTTTAATTTTATTTTGCCCCACAACATGGGTATTTACCAGCTGTTCCTATTAACAGGTGGTTTCTTGTACCATAGAGTTCACCTTTGCTAGTCTGTGACTTGTCCCCGAGTGCAGGATCCCATTAGTTTGGTAAATGAGGTTCTGCCATCAAAGTGTGGCTTTAAAGCACTGGTTTTTGGCACCCTTGAACAATCTTGCCACTAGAAGACTGCTTGAGTAACATTTTGCAAGTTCTGCTGTGAGTTCAAAAGCACAAGCAGGCGACACTTGCAGATAAACACCTCATCAGACACTCTTCTCCAGAAAAAATCTTCAAAGGCAGTGCCAGTGACCTGCAGTGCTGCTGTCTTAAAGATGGCTGGTAAGTCTTCCTTAATAAATGCAAATAGTTTTGAGTCTGAGGCAGTTCTGGCAAAACCCAGAGTCCTTTTATACCTCCACAAATGACTCAGACCTTTTGGTGAGTTGTACTGCTAAGAGTGCAAAGTGAGTGATGTTGCTTCCCTCCTTCCAGGAGGCTAAAGGGAGACCATGGAAAGCTACAGCAGAACAGCTTCTGCATGTTAATGGGCATGGGCTGGATTTTACAGTAGTGATTTTCAAAACAGAAGGAGCCTGACCCTCAAGTGAAGCCAAGGCTGATTTTAATGCCCAAGCCCCTTTTGCAAACCCTCGCTGCAAACTGGCTGGTTTGAAGTTGGCGTTTTGGCTCTCGGGAGTGGATCTGGCTTAGCCAAACAGCCTGAGCCCCTGTCCAATTGCATGCACATCACACATCCACAGCCTCACGTGGCACCAGCCTCCTTGCCTCATGAATATTCAGTGTGCATTGCTCAGAATTGTGCCATTGTGGTGGGCTCTGGGCTGCACCCTGCACACACAGAGCCCTTCCCAGTGAAACGCCCGGACCCTGCACCACACTAGGATCATTTATCCTTTCCCTTCTGATTGACCAAAGCAGTCAATTATTATGTGGTTAATTCATGCTGTGAGGTATCCTCTTGTCCTTTAGTTTATCTGGGGAGTGCTGTGCCCACCTTAGAGCTGTCTCAGCCTGGCTGGGCGTGGGGCTGGCGCGTGCTGGCGAGTGGCTCTGCAGAGGAGTGTGTGTGTGAAAGCTCCAGCTCAGCTCCTGGCCCTGTCATCCTCATTCCCACTGAGTCCCCCTGTGCTGGGGAGGCTGCTCTGAGCCTGGCTGGTTGTCTCTGCAGTGTGCCAAGGGGAGGGATACAGGCAGCTGCCCTTCAGCAAAGGCTCAGGCACTGGTTATGCTCAGTGACCTGTTGGGAGACATTAAACCCATGGGGTCGGAGAGTGTTTAGGAGGAGTTTTTTGGTGTCCTAATCAGTTTTACATGAATATAGGGTGAGATAAAACTCAAAGCAGACATTAAAATGTGGTGGAGAACCTCATCTTTATCTTTCATTCCTGTTTAGAATAAAAAAGAAAGGGTGTGAGGAAGGTTGATGCAAATCTGGGTTCACCTGATGGTCAGTGAGAAAATCTCTTATTCTTTTGCTCCTTGGTCTCTATTTACAGCACCAGACAGTGATGTGACAGGTACTTTGGCTCTGCTGTAAATGGTTACAGGAGAAAATGGCACTCTGAGGAAGCCAGGCAAAAGATCCAAGCTGGGGCATTCTGCACCCAGAGCAGCTCTCCCTGCTTTTTAGGGAGATTTGTTTAGATAAGGAAATGTAGGAGAAAAATGTGTTTGACTACTGTCTCAGCAAGCAAGCATTTCTTTACCAACAGAGTGGTCAAACTCTGGAACTGGCTTCTAGAGAGTGTGAATGCCCCAAACCTGTCAGTGTTTCAGGGGCATTTGGAAAATGCCCTCAAAAAACATGCTTTAGCTTTTGGTCAGCCCTGAATTGGTCAGGCTGTTAGAGTAGGTGATGGTTGTAGGTGCCTCACAACTTAAGTAGTCAGTTCTGTTCTTGTTCTTGTTCTTGTTCTATTCTATTCTATTCTATTCTATTCTATTCTATTCTATTCTATTCTATTCTATTCTATTCTATTCTATTCCAATAATGTAAAAAAGCCTTTGAAGTGACTGAAGCTGCAGCTGAAAGAGGAAACATGGCTCTGACAGGTGTAGCTCAGGTGTTTTTAGCAGCATCTAAACTCCAGGGGAGCTGATACAGCTCAAATCCCTGAGGCCTGTCAGCCAAAGTCTTCCCAAGTCTTCACTGATTTCTAGTTCTGGATTCTCCTTCTTCCCCTCCCCTGCCCAAGGAGCTGTGAAGTTCACCTCCCTCCTGTATCACCTTTTGCAAAGAGGTTTGGCTCAGCCCCTTCTCCTTAAGGGAGAGGAGGAGGAATGGCTACAGGAGCATCAAATCCCACCCAAGCAGCTGGACAGGGCAGCACTGCTGCAGCTCCCTTTCCCTTCGAGGGAGATGAGGGGAAAGCAGATGTTCCTCCTGCCCTTGAGAATCCTGACAGACCTGGCAGGCTGTGGGTGAGGGGAATGTGCTCCCAGGCTGGACGTGGGCACTGGGAGAGCCATGTAAAAATCATTGAACTCGTCTCCCCTTTTCTATGCTGAGATTTTCCAACTAGCAGTTGGCACTTTTTTTTTCCATGCACATGGGAATATTTGCCTCAGGTCTAAAAGACACAGGATCCCTCTCTCCCAGCTCTCCTTTGGCTGGAGAAAGAGGCCAGATGCTTTTCCATCTCCTCCCTGGCACATGCACTTGTTCCCAGAACTGTGTCACTTGGCCTCTGTCCATCTCTACTCTGATCCTTTCCCTACCTGATACAGCTGAGTAAATATCCCAGTCATTCCATGGCAGGAACAGATGACTTTCAGGACATACACATACCTGGTCAACTCTGTCTTGAGCAACTCAGCATTTTCCCTTTTGAGGGGAATGAGAAAATGCAGTTTGGCATCTCTCTGCATGAGAATGCAACCCACTGCCAGTCTGCAGGAGTATGAGCTTGAAGATCATCAGAAGAAAAAGGCTTAGTTGGTCATTTTGGATCTTTTCTTTAATTGGGATAAGGGATAATTGAACTCAGGGAACTCTGTTGGAGTTCAGTTTGTGGTTTTTGGCTCAGTTCTCATTTATTTGCCTCCCTACTGCCTGTGTCCCAGGGAGTGTTTTCCCCTTGGCACTTGTCCTTTTTCTGCCATCAGCAGATGATGTGCCACATACACCAGCTCACCTGTGCTTATTTAATTAAATGTTGAGGTTTTGTGTGTTAGAAAACTTGAGTATCCCTAAGTCAGATTTGTGTAAATTTCCAGTACAGTCCTCTATCAGAATAATTTTTGAGCACAGAAAGTATCAGGTTGTGAGTAATCACAGAATCTTAGAATGGGTTGGGTTGGAAGCAACCTTAAAAATCATCTCATCCCACCCCTCCTGCCATGGGCAGGGACATCTTCCACTTGTTCTAAGCCCCATCCAGCCTGGTCTTGAACACTTGCAGGGATGGGGCAGCCCCAGCTTCTGTAGGAACCCTGTGCCAGGGCCTCACCATCCTCACAGAAAATACAACACCTCCTGTCCAAGTGCTCAACGGTGACTGCACCCAGTTGTTGTGCTGCAGGATATTGAAGTACCTTTACTGAAAAAGAATGTGAAAAATGGCCAAAGCTGCACGCTTGTGTTGTGGATGCCATTTTGTGAGGATGGTTTGCAAGGATGGAGTTGCTCCAGCACCACGTCACTGTGAGCATCCATGGAGCTCCAGCTGTGTCTACTGCTAAACCTCCTCATCCATGTGCTCTGACAATGCTGGAACTGCATTTTGGAGCATCCCCCACTCCCTGCCCTGGGGTTTCTGCAGGAAGCAGGCGTGGGCATGTATCTGTAAAAGACTGGTCCCTGTTTGGTGGGGTCAGCCCCCAGGATCCCAAAACAGGCACCAAGGTCCCTTTGTGCCGTGGCTTTCATGCAGTCCATAGGATCCAGTCCTGTGTGCTCATGATCACAGGTCTGGTGCTGAACGCTTAAAAATACTAAAAGGTTATTTTATAGTGTAAAGTGATGGAGAATATACTTGGATGTGAATGATGCATGAAGAGAGGAGAGCTCAGTAATACAGCAGCAATTTTTGCATTCAAGCCCATCTGTAAGGCAAGGCTAATATGTGTAATAGTAATGAGTAATATAACTCATTGACTCAAGGCAAGCATGCCAGTGATGACTCAGAATTTTTGGAGATTAGATGATAAGGTCTAAGAGGCTGGATTAATTTTGTTTCTTTTAGTATGGGTGACTTCTTTTTTTTTCCCCTGACAGATTGCAGTTTTTCCTGAATTTACTCTTTGTTCAGAATGATTTGACAAGTGGCATCTCTCAAATCTGTTTGGCTGGTGGTGTGTTCAAGCTGTTCTTGAGGACTTGTGCAGTGTGTGAAATTAAAGCTGTTTTGTTTAGGTTGTCATGAGCATGTTCTCTGGCTGGATGAAGAGTCCTCTCAGAAGCAGGTTGTGGGTGTAAACAGATTAAATTCACCTTTGTGGACTAGATATCCACAATTCTTTTGTAAAATTTTGCTATTTTCATGGCTGTCTCCGATGCTGAAATTTTTTGCTGGAGAGATTGAAATAAAATACACAAAGTGGGTGGAAAAGCACTGGAAAAATTAACTGCTTCACAAATGTAAAAATGCACTAGTTGAAAATGGTCTTATGCACTTGTTTTGTTCTAACCAGCACCTCCCATGGACAGGGGAAGTTATATAACAAGCAGAAAGGGTTGGTTTTTGTTGGTTTTTTTAGTATTTCTGAGATGGTTGGATTGAGTAGCGAGAGAGATTTATTCTGTCTTTGAAGGCCTTATCTGAAAAGTGGTTTCCTACTCATGGAACTATTAAGCAGTGGTAAAACCAAACTTATGAAATAACAAAATTAAATTGTCAGAACTTTGAATGGGAAAGCCGTTCATTGTGGCTAGCCCCAAACTTTCTCATTCATTTATCAACAACCAAAACTGGAAAACACTTTGATCAAGCTTTTGGCATTTGAACTTGTGAAAAAAAAAAAAAAAACCAAATAAAAAATTGGAATTTCAGACTAAATGCAAGGCAGGTTGAAATCTTCCATACAGCCCTAGCAACAACACAAACCCCAGCTCACACTTGCCTTGTTGCTGCAAGAGACCCACCCATCGTGCTGCGGGTGGAGATACTCACCCATCTTATCTAACCCAAGGAAAACAAGGATTTCAACCAGGTCATCAGCTGCAGTTTCCTCAGCACGTCACTCCAGCCCCTTCTCTGCTCCTGCTTGAGGAGATCCTGTTGCTGCTGCTGTGAGCAGAGGTGTGGGGAACACTAAAAGTAAAAAGGATTTTTAGGAGCTGAAAGAGCAGGTCTCAGATGAAAAAAGCTGAGAACTCAGAATCTGCTGCTATTAAGAAATTTGAAACTAGAAAAGATACAGTAGCATAGCAAAGAAGGACATGGGAAACAAAGGCTGAGTTTCTAGGTTTGGCTTGAATAAATCTTAACACTGCAGAAGATATATGCCTGACAAGATAGTAGAAGGTTTCAAGCTTAATAATGGAATATTATTTTTTGTTAATAGAAAGCAAGCATTGTTTTAAGCAGGTATACATGTGCTGTCTGCGATTGGTTAGAACAATTGTCTGTAAGCTTTAGCAATATGTTATTGGCTGAAAAACTTCTAAAATGCTGTGTAATGAAGAAATTTGGGGCTGCTGCTGGCAGGCTGTGAGTTGTTGCTATTTCCCAGTTATCTCTACCCCTGTAATGAGACTGATACTTCATTAAAGATTGAGAACAGTTACTCCGGGGTACACAGAGACATCCCTGCTGCCCTCGCCCTCATGCAAGGACTCCGAGGCTCACACAGTGCCCCAGAGAGGCCTTTCCAGCTCCTGCCTTTAACAATTTGGTCTTATCCCCCCAGCTATCGACCTGTTGTACTGGCGTGACATCAAGCAGACGGGGATCGTGTTCGGCAGCCTCCTGCTGCTGCTCTTCTCCCTGACCCAGTTCAGCGTCGTCAGCGTCGTGGCCTACCTGGCCCTGGCCGGCCTCTCGGCCACCATCAGCTTCAGAATCTACAAATCCGTCCTACAGGCCGTGCAGAAGACGGACGAGGGCCACCCCTTCAAGTGAGTGGCTTTTGTGCCACGTGGAATTCCCTTCTTTGCTCATAAATAATAATATTTTCACAGTGTGTTGTAAGGTTCTGTCGGCTCAGATCCCAGAGAGAGAGAGCGAAACAATACGCCGCAAAAATTGTCATCTTCTAAGATGATGGGATATTTTTTTTTCCCTCAAAAAGATACAGGAAATTTTAAGCAGAGAAAAGGGGGTTCTTTAGAGCTAGTGGTAATATATACCTGCAAGGGAAAAGAGCATTGTTTCATATCATTACGATTTGGGACAGCTCAAATAACTGTTGCTTGCAGGACACGAAAGAAAGATGAGAGACTCCAAATATTTCAGAAGGCAAAGAGCATGGAAAAAAGCTTTATTGTCTAATTCTTACTACCTTTTATAAGGTGTTCCCATACAGACTTAACATGATTGGTGAATAGGAATGACACCTCACTAATCCCACTGGTTAAACAAGAGAAACAGCAAAACACCACCTGGACAAAGATTGTTTTAGAAAGGATAGTTTTTGCCAAGATTGTTTTGAGTAGAAGCTTCCTTGAAAAATTTTTCCTTGGGAAAAAGTTAGCAGTTGCTAGCAGGCTAAAATCTCTCAGACCCAAAAATATCACACCCACAAAATAGTGACACATAGAACTCTGGTTTCTTCAGAGGGCTTATAGCAAAAGTTTATTGAGAGACAGACTCTTTAATAGAGTGTTTGGGTATAATCAGTATGATTGGTCATTTAGAGCAACACTTCTCAACTGTTTCTTACAAGTAAACAAGAGGTTAGAAAAACATCAGCTGCTTACAGTTTTCCACCTTAATGGTTTTTCACCTTCCAAGGATTGTTTTGATTCGTCTTTACAATTTCCCAGGCCACTGTGAGAAAGTTCTGTATTTGGCTTTCTCACAGGCCCAAGATATTGCCTGGAGCCTAAAAATCTACGTTCTGAGCACTGTAGGTCAGTTTGCACAGTTTCTGAGCACAATCTATTTGGCATAGAAGGAAACTCTCCCTTTTCTCCAGCAACCTGATGTCTAAGCGATGGTGCCCATGCCAATGATACTCTCCCACTCTCCACAGGGTCTGGGGGGTTTGCTCCACAAGAACAGTGATCCCTTCTCTTCTGCTGTGCCAACCAGTTGGTAAATCAGGCCATGGAACTGGTGTGGTTTACAAACACACACACACTAAAAAAGAATCTTGTTGGGGTGCTGCTCCTTCTTCTTCACTTGGGTCATTTCTGAGCAGCCACTCAGGATGCTGCTCAGAGAACAGCACAGAAATTTGTGGGGAAAACTCAAAGGTCAGGTTTGTATTCACCTTTGGGTGAGAAAAAGAGAATCCCATCAAGACCAGGCTCTGAGGGGGAAGAGGGTGAGGCTGGAGGCAAATAGCCCCAGCTCAGCATCACTCAGAGAGGTGGGTGATGCAGGGTGAAGAGGGTGTGCTGGTGGCTCTGTGCCTGCAGGAAGGGGAACATGTTGCTCCAGCACAAAGAAATGAGGTCTGGGAAGGAGGGAATGATGGGGTGGATGGGTAAGAGCATGAACAGCAGGGGAAACTTCCCAGGTTTGTAACAGGACCTGTGTTTCTGGCAGAGCCTACTTGGAGATGGAGATGAATCTTTCACAGGACCAGATCCAGAAATACACAGATTGTCTCCAGCTATACGTCAACAGCACAGTCAAAGAGCTGAGGAGACTCTTTCTCGTTCAGGACCTCGTGGATTCTTTAAAAGTAGGATTGCTTTAAATATTTTTAACCCCTCTCTAGAGGATCAATCTACATTTCAAAGAGCTGCTTCCCATGTTGACAGGGTTGTCATGAAACCTAGTTTTTTGTAGCTCCAAATATGAAAGCTGCTCTGCTTTTTGATTTAAAAGCTGTTTCCAGCACTTTAGAGGTTTGGCATTTGAATGCATTGATAGGTAATAGAGGATGTATAAATTTGCAGAACCAGCTTAGCTCCACCTCAGTTCTAGAAGCATCCCAGCATTATGCTTTCTATGGCTTTGCTATAAAATAATGTTCCCCTCTGTTAATCTGGATTTCCTCTGGTGGCATTTCCTGCTGTGGAACATCTTCTTTCACTCCCTGCTGAAATAACTATTGATTTTTAGCCTTACACTCAAGCAGGTGTCCTTTAGAGCAAAGGAAGGATCGTTAAGAGATCAGATATAGGTTAGGCTCCTAAATTAATAAAGAATTTTAGGAAAATATACCAATTTTTCAGGCTCAAGTGTTACCAGTCCCTGGGATTATCACTTCAGGGCTCTGTTTAACCTCTTTGGGATGACCACTGCCATGATAAAAAATTGGGTGCAGAAATCTGCCTATGCCATTCTCAATAGAGAGTCCTACATGGATGCAGTTTAAGCCCTAAATAGACATGAAAGCTGAGCTGAGAGGGCAAGAAGCAGAAGGGAGAATGGGGTTTATACACCTAGAAAAACTACCTAGTTCCTAATGTGCCTTAACTACTTCCTTCCACATTAAAAAAAGCTAATGTGCTGTTTTATTAGCTAGTTAAGCAAACTACTTTCTTCTTATGCTGGCACTAGAGGTGATGTAATGATCCATCTTTAATTTAGTTTGCAGTACTAATGTGGCTGCTGACTTACGTGGGAGCCCTCTTCAATGGCCTGACTCTTCTGATAATGGGTAAAAATCAACATTTCTTTTAAAAATCTGTTTTTAACTTGAACTCCCTCTGGATTTCAGCTCAGACAAAACAGCCCATCCCTGGCATGCCTTCCCCTCAGTTAAACCACCAACATTTATTTCCCTTCCTAGTAAATATTAATTGTTCTGTTATGCTGTCCCTCCTGCTAGAGCTGCTTCGCAGTTTATGGTTTTGCAGCTCCCAGTCCCAGAGCAGTGGGGGGAATTCCATATTTGGGAGGCTTGAGCAAAGTGCATTTTTAATACAACAGCTCCCTGGTGGATCAGCTGACCAAGTGGCACGATAATGTGTTTGCCACCAAAGTAGGTCTCTCCTCTGGAGGACTCTGATCCGCAGGAACATAACGCTGTGCTCTTTTTCTCCTCAGCTGTGGTGTCTATGTTTACTCTCCCCGTTGTATATGACAAGTACCAGGTAGGTCTGTCTGCAGGGTGCATTTGGGGGTGCCTTGGGTGGCTCTGCCTGGTTGTTGCCTCGTTGACTGGGTCTCCTCTTGCTCTTTGCAGGCACAGATTGATCAGTACTTGGGGCTGGTGCGGACCCACATAAACACGGTGGTGGCAAAGTGAGTTCAGCAGCTGACTGTGTCAGGTTGTGGTGCCCTTGGGGGTGGCTGGGACCTGGCTGGTCCTGGGGACACTGTGTCCTATCAGTGGTGTCCTCCTCAGATCCTGAAATGTGGGAGGTTGGGGGAGGGCAGATCCCTGGAGAAGTGCAGACCCTCCCAGCTGAGTGCAGAGTAAGGCACTCCATCCTTCTCTCCCCTCTCCTGCCATCTGGGGGAATTGTGGACAGAGCAGCCCAGTCATGGACTGGTGTCCACACTGGTACCTGGCAGGACAAACAGCAGTGGATGAGTTCTCTTCCCCACTGCCCACTCCAAGCCTGTTTTTTTGCATTCAGGGAGTTAATAACATTAATGAACAATTAGGACACGGCCCTGTTACAGAAAGCACATACCTGGAAGCACCGTGATCTTCAGTGTTTTAAGCCCCCATGAAACAGGCAGAAGACCTGAAATTCTGAAATTTTGTACTGAAAATTCATTTTTTAGATTCTATTCCTGGCTTTCTATGTACAATACACCATGGGGGAGAATATCACTGAACATATCCCAAGATTACATGAACCACCAAAAAACAGGCCTGTAGAACCTAGATGGGCATCACTTCTGTTCCTCATGGCACTTTAATTCACTTGTTCAGACAATACACTGAACATGGATTAGAGATTATCCCTGGATAAAAGTCCAAGTGGGGAACCACTGGAATGGAATAACTGTCTCACCATATAATATTTTTCTTTTTCTTCTTTATCTTTTAGGATTCAAGCTAAAATCCCAGGTGCTAAGAGAAAGGCAGAGTAAAGCAGACACCAAGAAATCATTGACTACAGTAGTGCATAATGGGGAAATCTGGAGTGAAAACAGATTCTGTTCTTACACTTTACTGCAAATTTATCATTCCTTTTTTTTTTCTCGACACCATAATCTTAGAGACGTGAAACTCAGAAGCAGTGCTATTCCCCTGCTGCTTCTGCACTTAGAATATTTGCAATCACTTGTGTCAAGCACTAAAGTATAGTAAAAGAGAAAAGTGTACTAGATGTGGTTTTTTGTGTTGCTTATAAAGTGCATGATGGTGAGAGCCTAAATAATATTGACCTCTTTATTTATTTTTCTTTTTTTTTTAGTGTTTTTCCTTCTTCTATTGGCATTGCTTCTATAACTTTTAATGTTACATGTGGCTAGGGGCTTTCCTGCTTAGCGCACTCGATGCAGTAGTTAAAATTGCTTCTCTACGTCACTGGGTTGCTGGTTGGATTCATCTTTATTAACTATATAGAATTGTAGACTGATGTTTTAGTGTTTTCCAGCACAAATAAAATAAACAGTAATCGGTACTTATGGTAATCAGTTTTGTATAACTCAAAAGAAAAAAAGAACAAAAAAAGGCAACAAAACCCAGTACTTTTGTCGTAAAGGATTGACAGGCTGATTTACATGTATGGTAACTGGAAAGTTCCAGCATGTTCAATTTATTACGATTTGTATTACATTCTCTGTAGTTCCTAATGGACTTAATTATGGACTCTGAATATTTGCACTTATGTACTTGATACCGAATGCAGAAATAAATGTTACTAAATGTAAAAAAGTTCTCTGTCTTGTCACCACTGGGATTACCTTGACATTTGGGAACTGGGCACATACTGTGCAAAAAGGAGCATTTTCCCTCTTTCTCTCTCCTCTGGTCATCTGCACACACTTTGCCCTTACATCATGGTGCAGTCCAACGAGTAGTACCTAACTAAGAGTAAGTAGCTCATCTAATGTTTTTACATCTTGATGATCTTTCTTGGAACAAAAGGAAGATATCTGGATATTTTTATATCCACAGTTTGTTTTTGTTGGTGGTGTAGCAAATATCAGGTATATAAACAAGCATCTCTTCCTCCATTTGCTCTCTTCCTCCATTTGCTCTCTGTGCAAACCAGGAGCAGCACAGCACAAAGGGCTTTTCAGCTTCCTTGTCACCAATTGCTCTCTTACCCAAAGCTGTTCTCTGAAATCTGCTTTGAACAATCAATATCAAATGCAGAGGCTGGAAGCTGAAACATTTACTCTGGTTCAAAGGTGAAGGTTTTTAAGAATTGGAATTTGGTGTTTGAGAAGCATCAGAGGAGAGAAATAGCTGTGGAACGTTATACAAAGAGCTTCAAAACAAACGGTTAAGTGGCTGATTTGCCCATTTGTGGAACACACTTGTGGAATTTTTTTTTTTTTTTTTTTTTGTATAAAAATGTGAACATCAAAATATCTTCAGCCAAATGGCTGCTTTTCTCTTTTTTAATCACAAAGGTGTTATTTTATGAAGAATTTCTTTTTATATGAAGACCTGGATTTTGAAACACTTAACCCAACTTTTTAAATTTGATGTCTTTCCTTAGACTCATTCATTAATTCACCTTTGTCTCAGTTCCACATGGCCACAGTGACACCTCTCCAAGGCCAGGCTGCAATTCTGTTTATATCTAAATGTAAAACCCAATGCACATAAGGAATTGGTAGAAACATTGCTAATGCTGTGAGCTAGTTAATACTTGTGACAAGTCTCAAATACCCTTATTTTCACTTAAGCTGTATATCTAAATGTTAAAAATAGTAGGTTGGGTTTTAAATGTCACCTGCAGCTAGATGGGAACATTTTTCCTCAATGAGAAACTAAATGTCTTAAAAGAACATATATTGGTTTTTGATCAAATGGAGTATTTTTGTTTTACCATGTGCAGTTTGCAGCCAGGAGTTAAAATTCAACATGAACCCTCAGCTTTAACTGCCTTGGAGTTCCCTGTGTCTCTGAGGAAGGGAGTGCTGACCATGCAAAGCATCCTTGAGGATAAAGATTGACCACCACAACTCTTATTGCTTACAAGATGAGTGCATGAGCCCAGCATTTTGAAAATGAGCCCATTTAATGTGCCATCCCCCTGGTCCCATAAATGTGTTCTTCCCTCACACCCCCAGTGCAGTAATATCCAAGACTGGCCTTTTGCAATGCTGAACCCTAAGCATAATTTAAAAGCTACATCTCCTGCATATTTGGAAATAAAGCAAAATTAACCTTCTGGAAGAGTACAAGTATTCCCAAGAACCTAAATCAATAGAGACCAAGATTCCCATTCTTGTGTCCCCCAGTATCATCATCTCCCAAGCCCCAGTCCTCAATCATCCTGACTGTACCTGCACACACACCTCTCAAACCCACATCCTTTTCTCACATCCCGCCTTGCCAAGCAAACCTCCCAACTTCCTCAGAGCTGCTCTGGCTTTCCAAATATTTGGCAGTAAAAGCCTGCAAGTGCTGCTGAGCAGCTGGGGTGGCTTAACCTGGTGGGTGGGACCAACTGGGAGAGCCACACTGGGGTGTGGAGGAAGCAGAGGGTTTCAGGCAGGGTTTGAATTGCTGATGCTGCTCATGGCCACCATCCCCTCACTGGGATCACAGCAGCAATTTCTGCGATTCCTTTGAACATGGAAGCTTGGAGAAAGCCAACCTCTGCTGATTCCTGGTCCTGCTACACAGTAAAAGTCCCTGTGTGCATGGGGAGTGAAGGTTTGTGACATCCTCAGTGCCCCTGGTAAGTCTCACTCATAGTGCAGCACTTTTTGGAGGGGTTGGACATCCATTTTTTTGGTTTTAAGATAATGGGGGAAAATAACCAACACTGAGCTCTACTCATTAAAATATTTCAGTATGATTACATAGATGGCTGAAGAAAGCAGAATAACACATTAATGAGTTGTGCCCTGAGATACACAGGCTGTGAAGACCTTTCCTTTCTGATCTTCATCTGCAAGGCAGAAAGCAGCAGTAGGGAAGCTGGACTAGTAAAAGCAGCAAACTTGTGGCCGTTTCTAGGCAGGTGAAGCCTGGGAAGTAGCTCACTCTGCCTGGGTAAAATGGAGGGGAAGGTGTTAAACCAGTGATTTCTCTTCAAAGTGTCCCTTGGGTGAGGAACCTGGACATCAAATCACCAGGGATTCAGGGGTCATCTTTTCTGCCTGCTCCAAAGGCTGCTCTAATGAGATAAGGCAGTGATGGGTGTTTTGAGGACCCACCTCCCCAGGGGAGGTTGTTCAGGTGGTTGGAGGTAGCCGTGTGCCAAATCCCTGGCCTGAGCTGTGCCTCCCTCCTCATCTCTGCATAGTTTGTGATGCTGATGTTCCCCTCCTGGAGAGGAAGCTGGAAGGTCTCCAGGGTGGATGTCACAGGTTTGTTTACATGCAGGGACAGGTACAGACCAGGACTTTCCATGGCTGGGAACTGGCTGGATAATGTAAATTCAACTTTTGATCTGCTCAACGTGGTGCTGCTTTTTGAGGAAGATAACAAGTCCACCTGCTGAGCTGAGCTTTGAAAGCCAGTCCAAATGACTGTGCTAATTTGAACTGAAAGTAATTTAACTCTAACTTGGGGATATGAAATCAGGAGTGCCATGCTGGCAGGTGACAAAACTTTGTCAGAACATCTACATGAGTCTTTTCTCATCCTCTATTCTCCATGGTTTCACTTGTACTTTGCAGAAACTTTATAACCCTGCTCCTAAACTGCTGCCTGTTAAATAAAGGCTCAATAGTTACTTAAGAGTTCTGTCAGAGCTTTTAAATGTCTGTTCCTGTACGTGGAAATGATTATTGCATTGATATTTCATGAAATGTGAATATTCTCTAAGGTCACTGGTTTTGATTCCCTGGTTCTTAGTGTTTCAGCAGCATTCCACTCCTCTACACATTGTATTTTCCTCTGTTACTGATCTCTTCTATGCTCCTTCTGCTCTTTAATATTTATCTAGTGAGAGCATGATCATAAAGCACATGAGTGTCAGGAAGGCCCTGAGACTGGGAGGAGATAAGAATATTATAATATTCTGCGAGCAGCTAATCCATTTCAAGAGAACCTGTCTGCTCCCCCATAGCTTTTGCTCTCTCCCTGCTTGCTTTCAGATGGCAGCTGGCTCCCATCCCTGTCCTGGTGGGTTACAAGTCAGTCAGCTGTGAGCTCACCAGCTTTTCCTTCTCCATATGGGCCCAGGGAAATATGTGACAAACCCGTGTGTTTGCCCAGTGCAGCTTTGAGAAGACCAAGTGTGATTATTTCTTCCTCACTCCTCTTATATTCTCAGGCATAGGATCAAATGATGCTCCATCAGGGAGTGTTCCTGTGGGGTTCCTGGGATGCCAGGAATGAGTGGAGTGAGGCTGCTGGCACAAGGGAGCCTGGTGGGACTGTCCAGCCCTGCAGGACATGTGGTATTTGGGTCAGGGTGAGATATGTCCACTGACAGGAGTCAAAGGCTGCAGTGCCTGGAGCAGAAGGAGGAGTGGGCTCTGCTCGTTTCTGCCAGGCTTCCTTGGTGCTCAGCACCTGCACAGGAGAGAGTGGCAGAGCTCCCTTTTTTTGATATTGAGATATTGAGAGATATTGAGAGATGATATTGAGGGATATTGAGAGATATTGAGAGATACTGAGAGCGGGGGGCCCTTCTCCACAGGTGCACAGGGAAATGGGAGTGGATTCTGAGCAGATAAATGGGCTTGACCTGCTTCTCTCATTTATCTGAACTGCTCATTTCCTTGTCTTTGGTCACAACGGAGGAGCCAGATCACTGTGTGCTGGAGCTCTCCTCTGGTCAGCATCTGATCCAAGTGGCTGCCGTGTCTGCAGCTCCCCTAGAAAGAGTTCTAAATCTATGAGTATGCCAGATTTATAATCTGGGGATACCACCAGGTGTGTGCAAGGCAGAGTGAAGTTACCTGTGCAGTTACTGTTCTGTCCAGCATTCTGGCAATCCCTCTGTGACTGGGACATGCTCATCTCTGCATTGCCCCATTCTCCTCTTCCCTTTAACTGCTTCTGCCCCATCCAAAGCTGGGAGATGCTGCAGGCACCAGGGTCAGGGTTAGAGGATGGATAGAGCTGCAGAAGGAATCTAGGGAAACCAAAAGACCACGGATGCTTATGCTTTCATTCCTTTTCCCTCCTGTCTGCCCCTCCACCAGCAAGTCAAACTCATTTCCCTTGTTCATTGAATATTAAAGAGGTTCAGCCTCAAGGTTGCAATTTATGCCTCCTCATGAGTCTTTTCGTTTCAGCTGAAAAAATAATTCAGTCCAGCGAAGCTAATTGTCATTCACACTAAGGTCCCTGTGCACACGCTTCCCTTTATGAGGGAGCTGTAAAGAGAATTTAGTGATGTTTTTACTTCCTTTGCACAGCCCTCTAATTTAGATGCAGTGATATAAAGTACCCCAGACCAGTATAAAAATCACAGAATTATAGAATCCCAGAATGGTTTGTGTTGGAAGGAACCTTAAAGCTTATCTGATTTCAACCCCCTGCCATGGGCAGGGACACCTTCCACTATCTCAGGTTGCTCTAAGCCCCATCCAACCCGGCTTTGGGCATTTTCAGTGATGGGGCAGCCACAGCTTCTGTGGGCACCCTGTGCCAGGGTCTGAGCACCCTCACAGGGAGGAATTTCTTCCCAATATCCCATCCAGTCCTGCCCTCTATCAGTTTGAAGCCATTCCCCCTCATCCTGTCACTCCAAGCCCTTGCCCAAAGTCTCTCTCTATCTCTCCTTTATTATCTCTTCCTTATGTTCTGGAAGGGGGTCTCAGGTCTCTGTGGAGCCTTCTCCAAGCTGATCAGCCCCAGCTCTCCCAGCCTTTCCTCACAGCAGAGATGCTCTGACCCTCAAAACATCTTTGTGGCCTCCTCTGGACTCACTTCAACAGATTTGTGATCTACAGTATCACCAAAAATTCTTATAACATTCTATAGATGTGTCAAAAACAGCAACAACAACAACAACAACAAAATATGTAACATCCAGGCACTGGAGTGACTTCAATAGCAGATGTCTTTACACAAAATATTCTTCATTTGCCGAGTAAGACATGAGGTCTAATTTCCTAATTCCACAGATGCTTGCTTGGAGAAACCAGCATCCACACAACCATTACACTGAGTGAAAAAGTGTCACTTTTGGCACAGGTTAAACATAATTACTGAACAGTTACCAGCAGAACATCAGCTTGACTTCTCAGTGTTCATCAAATTTGAGGTGCTTAGTTAGGAAGAGGTGGGCTGTATCCTTCTTAGAAGAACCTGCCTCTTGTATTCCTTCTAGCTGGAAATCTTGAAGTCCTGGAAACCTTCTTCACAGCTCTCTCCCCTCAAAAACTGTACAATTTACAACTCTTTCCAGATGAAATACAGAAATATGATGAACCGCAGAGAGAAAACCTCCCAAAAAAACTACACTCTGAGTCTTCACGTGCCAGCTTAAAAAAACCTGAAGGAGTGTAAAATTCTGGTAGTACTACTGTCTCTTTTGAACACCAGACTTTCAGGAAATCAGCTCAATTTTTAATTCTGACATCATCATCTAATCAAGAAGCTCTCTTCATCTCAAGTGTTTCCTCCCACCCACTTTCCCCACAGCAGTCACACGTCTGTGACTCACATACTATACCAATAGTGCAAATTAAAAGAAAACATTTTTCCTGCTGCCATTTAGCCAGGGGTACTCCCACAGCTCCCCAGTCACAAGAGACTTGAGTAAGTCTGCCTTCTAGGGAGAAATGGGGCTGCCTCTGCTGTGCAGGACGAACTGAGGTTCATAACTAAATTTTGCGAAGAAAAAAACAGCCAGAGAAGCCCTTTGTGTCAAGGTGTCATGGGTATGGTGCCATGAGAGAAATTATGAGGGAAGCAGATGAAACCTTGATTAACGACAGATTTTTAAGGAGATCTCCAGGGGCAGATGGGAATTGGTAACATAAAACGAAAATAAAAAGCTACTGAGCTTTGCTAAAGATACAAAGTGGTGAAATGTCAGGAGGGGATGCCACGGGGAAGGAGAGGGGTAATCTTGACACTCATGAGCAGTAAAAATCAGGTTGTGTTTTGCATTGCAGAGTTCTGTCCTGGACTAATAACAGAAATTACCTTGTTGGCTAGAAGGCTGCTGGTTACAAACAAATACTGATGAAAAATTCTGGTTAAACACTGAAAATGCTCAGTGAGGCAGAGAAATGCTGTTAGAGTTATAAAAGGGAGTGTGGGGGGCTGGAGCCCAGAAGAGTTCAGCTTTGTTACTTTTAGCAAACCAGAGGCTGGGAAGGGGGAATAGAATTGCTCTTTACATGTACATTGGGCATAAACACAGGAAGGCTAAGATCTGTCTAAGCTGGTGCTTAATTAAGCTGCTAAATGATGGCATAGGGGAAAAAATTGCATTCCATGGTTTTGTTCTGTATGTTGAAATTTATTATTGCTCAGGGAAATTAACACTGGCTCCCAAACAGGAGTTAGAAACAAGCACTGTGAATCTCTGAGTCATTCAAGGTGGGAAATAAATGCAGAGTGTCTTGCTGATACCATGCACAGGTGGCAATTCCCCATGTGGCTCTCCTTTGTGAAAGGTGAATTTACAAAAAAAGTGAGTTTACTAGAGAGGACTGAGGGGAACTCCACACATTTCCCCCCCACCCCCAGCAGTTGCTGCACCAGTGCATTCAGCCATCAGAGAGTGCCTCTGTTCATTTATCAGGAAAAGAATATTACATGGATGAGGGTATGAGGAAGCAGATCTGCTGCAGTCAGAGAAGCTCTCCCCAGATCACATGAACTCAAAATTTGGCCCATTCTCCTTGGGAAGAAAAGATTGCTCTTGTCATTTGTTATTTACTGGCAATGTCTGTGATTCCAAGAAGAATGTTCCAGGCTCAGAGAGGCAGGCGCTCACCCAGGTACCCGTGGGGCCATCGTTAGGCTTGTGACAAAATTTTAAAAGTCTTGTCAATTCTTCCAAATGCAGATGGTGCTTCATGACTCCTCTTGTTTCCTGGGAGTTAGAAAGATGCTATAAAGGCAGACTGGCTCGTGTCCTCCTCTGTGAATCTGTTTTGCTGTGACATAATTTTGCAGGTGGGGAAAAGGGTAACCAGATCAGATTCAGGTTGTGATGGATAGGTTAATAGAAATGAGTGCAAACAAACCCACAGGGGTTTTCTGATTGGTATAAGTAAATAGAAGTGGGAAAAATATGCTCAAATTCCCTTCATAGTTTTTAATAAACTTGTCAGGATGCAGGTGATTTATGAGAGATGGAAATTTCCATTCACAGTGAACATGCACTTGCTCAGACTGAGAGTTGTAGTGTGAGGAAGGAGGGAGGAGATCCTCCTACACAAAATTACCTCTGCTAACTCAGACCCAGCACCCTGGGCTCTTGCAGGCTGGTGCTGCATTTCCCAGCTACTCTCACCTTCAGGCTGGGCAGGGATTTTTCTGTCCCCGTTTGATGATCATTGCAGTAGCTGAATTTATTTCAGATGCAGGGCAGCAATAAATCCTTACAAGTCTGGGGCTAGAAATCAGAGTATTTCTTAGCTTAAATGTCCCACAGCAGCAGTAAAACCATCCCAGTTCATGACTTATCCTTTGCTTTTGCACTTTATGTGTCTGTACCTTATTTAACACCCTCATCTTTGACAGGAGTTTGAAAGCAAGACCTGCAGATATGGTTTTGTTGGACATGCAGAGGCAGCATGATGGCAAAGCAAAAGGCATTTCTCTAAGAGAGGAGAGAGCCCTGTGGAGGACTGTTTGTGCAGGGGTCACCAGACATCTTCTTTTAACTGTTGAAGAACTGAAATTCCTGTGCAGCTCTGCAGAGCTGTTTGAAGTGAAGCCCTGGCTTGAAATATCTGCTGGAAAAAAAAACAAGTTACTATTTCATATCAGAAGTTCTGATTTTGAGGCTTTTTTACAAAAAAAAAAAAAAAGAAAAGAAAAAAGATTGTATAGTTCATAAAGAAAAAGGAACATTACTATTATTTTTCCATTAAAATCTCTAATTCCATTGATGTATTTGTACAAAGCTGGACCACCACAACTGTGGGACCATAAAATATTAAAAAAAAAAAAAAAAGTGAAGAAAAGGCAAATATTCTACCTAGAAGTATGTTATTGCTTGAAAAGGAACCAACTTATGATTCTTCCTCAAGAATAATTTCTAGTTGAGGGGCTAAACTCACCAGGAGAATGGAGTACTTTGGTATTATAGTGCTGGGTTAATGGTTGGACTTGATGATCCTAGAGATCTTTTCCAACCTCAGCAATTTTGTGATTCTAAATCCATTTGTTTGCTTGACCCAGAGCTGCCTGAATTTCAGTTCTGTACAGAAGTGCAACTTCCAAGTTCACTGAGGCCTGAGTCCTGTTTAAGACTTGAAAAGATATTCAGAAAAAGAGGGCCTCCTCCTCTTCCTAGCAAAGTTTAATTATTAGTTGTTCATTTGGTTGTCATGCAATGAACAGATGAGTTTTTTTCCCCCCCATAAATCCAGGTAAAATAGGTCTCCTGCTCTTACAGGGGTAACTGTGTTCATCCAGATAATGGCATTTTGCCTGCAGGGCAATGAAGACGTGGATCCATCAGTTTTGGGGGTGAACTGGAGACACTTTGCACATTCAAGCCACAGAAGAGCATTGCTCCAGTCCACAAGACTGATTTCCCCCACCCCTTGTAAATGTCAGGAGGAGGGATGGGGAGATGCTCACCTCTCCTGGGATCAGGACCTGTGCCGGTGCCCAACACACAGATCATTTAACACCTGGCTGTTCCTGGCACAGTTCAATCTCCAAGGCAATTTCTCAGAGTGCTGGAGGTGAAGGATGGCCCCACCTTTGCTGATGGTCCCTGGCTGAGCCATAAATCCAGGCTGATTTGGGATGGGGAAGGTCTCCAGGAACAGCCTGGCAAGGTGGCAGCAGCAGTAAATATGATGGAGAGAAAGGAGCCATCTCCTCTCAAGATGATTGTCTCCAGAGGAGAGTTGCACCACTTTTTATTAGACTTCATAGATAATTGAAAAGGGGTTCTTTGTTTCTACCAGCCTGTTTCTCACAGAAATGAGCAGCAGTGCTACCTGATATTCCGTCCTACAGTCACTACTCCATCTTCAGTTTTGAGTTGAGGATATTTGTGTTTAGATCCCCCTGTGATAACTGTAAAACACAGATCATTGCATTTAAACTCATCCAGGGAACAGCCCCAAAATGCAACTCAACTGCAATGTGCAGGCTTGGAAGAGAAAATAAAGTATGTAAGGTTTATTACTAATACTTTTTAAACTTTTGTGTGTTGAAAGTTTGGGATGCCAACATAGTCTCCAAGGCCAGAAATTATTTCTTTTAACTGCTAGAAGTATTGCATGCACTGTGTTTTGTGAAATTATCATCTTGCATTGTACATGTTTCCTCGTGTGGGGATATTTGGAGCTAAGGATTAATAGGGAAAATGGGTCTTATTTTAACTTACAATTTTTAAATTTTTTTTGTATGCTTAAAGATCTGCCTAAGAAAATGCAGTTATCCCCATGGCTACAGTGGCCATGGACTGTCTTTTCCTGTTTTCTGGGGAAATGTAAAAGACAAAAAATCCAAAGGGAAGAGTCTCAGCAAGTGTTTGGTGGGGAAGAGCCATGTGAAGGCCATGTGTTTCTAGATGAGGTGGCTGCCATGGTTATTAGTGCATTTCCTCCTTGTCTTTTTGGTTTTACTCTCACATATGGGGCCATCTGGTTCCTCTGTGGGACTCCCAAGACATTTTGGCAAGCACGTAGGTGAAGATGTCTGGGGTTTTTCCTCTTTGAGCCTTTCTACCACATCTTATTTCTGGAAACCCTGCTGAAAAAAAAGAAAAAAAAAAGAAAAAAAGAAAAAAAAAAAAAAAAAAAAAAAAAGAAAAAAAAAGAGGGCTGCAGCCTTCTACCTGTCACACAAACCTCACTGTCAGCAGTGTTGGTGTTGTAGGGCAGCGTTGGGAAAATCCTCCTTCCCTGACAAGTCTGGTGGCACATTAAGGAAGTGGCTGCACCTTGTGGTTCAGTGGCAGGTGGTGAGAGACAGATGCTCCTTGTCCCCTCTGAGGTGACCACGTGGCCTGGGATCTGAAGACAGAAGGAAATTTAAAATATGGTCAGAGCACAAATTCATTCTTCTGAGCTCTTGAGAGGTCAGAAGCTCTTGAACTGTCATGAATGTTAATTTTTTTTTTTTCCCATGTGCCATATCAGGCAAGAAGTTGGTTGTGGAGCTGTTGGGCTTTCTTGGAAGATAAATGTGGCCTATTGAATGCCATTTATCATGATTGCTGTAAGAAATAGAGCCTGCTGTCAGGGTACCTGGATGGATTACAGGGATGCAAAACTGGAACAATTCAGCAATCAGCACCTCGGTGTGACGGCCTTTCTGAAAGAGATGAAGTAATGGCTAAAAACAGAATAAATTTGTTTCAGAGGCAAGATTAATCATCATGCAGGAGAAGTATTGCTTCAAGTGCAAGCAAGGAAATTGCACTATGAGTAATAAAGTTGCCCAGAGAAAAGAGCACCAAATAAACTAAGTACCAGGAGACAGATTTCAAACAAGTTTTATCTGTCTCTACAATGCCCCTCTTCGAGATGTAGGGGCAGACATGGCTGAGCAATCTCCAGGGATGGATTCCACACTGCCTCTGGTTATCACATCAAATTGTGCAGTTTCAGAACATTCAAAACTTTCCATCGTTATCAAATCTGTTCAAGTGTAATGGAAAGTTATTCCTGTCTAACAAAACTGGTTTCTTATAAATAGTGAGGATTTGGCACAGCTTGTGCTTCTAACATGTAACAGCACAAAATCTTCACTTCTAGAGGCCTCAGCTGTCAGAATAAGGACTCTATGGGATGGGGGCCTGAGCTGCCCTGTTGCCTTTGGGATGAGTTTCAGGGCAATTTGGTTTCAAATGCTGCACATTTATAACGTCCCTCGAAGAGCTTTTAACCAGGAGGTCAGAAAAAGCCATCCACAGATCAAACAAATGGCTTGGGGTGGCAGGAGCTGATTCATGGGATGTAAGATGATCTGGGAACACTTTACCAGCAGCTGTCCGTGATCTCAGCACTCTGCCCTCCTGGCCACTGTCAGGCTGCTGTTCACCCTGTGCCCAAAGGAGCCAGGGGGGTTGAGGAGGGATTTCACCTGGGACAAAGGAGTGACTCTGCTGTGTCCGTGACAAAACAGGGAAGTGATGGAGTCAAAATCCCTGCAGGAATTTAAAAGATATGTGGATGTGGCACTCAGGGACAGGGTTTAGTGGTGGCCTTGGCACTGCTGGGGGAACTGCTGGGCTTGATGATCTTAAAGGT
The DNA here is from genome assembly GCA_037834095.1 of Argya squamiceps. Taxonomy (NCBI): domain Eukaryota; kingdom Metazoa; phylum Chordata; class Aves; order Passeriformes; family Leiothrichidae; genus Argya; species Argya squamiceps. Next base: position 57,124,944 of record JBBMKD010000216.1, read on the forward strand.
CTTTTCCAACCTGAGTAATTCCATGGTTTTTGGGGACATGGTGTGCAAGCAGTGCTCTGCTGAGCAGGGAAGATGAGCTGGTGCTGTTCTGAAGCCAGAAGTTTGTGCCTGTGGCAATGAGTGAGAGAGTCCAGGAGGGATGGAAAAGGATCAGCTGACTTTTTTTTGCAAATCACCTTAATTTTTAAACCACTTTTAAAAGGCTTAAAAGTTTGATTAGGAGAAGAACTTCAGCAGTGAAGAGGTTGGGATAAAAGGCTGGCTGGATTTTGGAGGAGCATGTAGGAAAAAATGGCAAGTCTTTCCAGAGGAATCTTTTTCCTTAATAAACCCCCTATATTTGAGAAAGCTTTACTTCACTAATGTCAGTTTATGGCTGGCATTTATTTTTGGTTTAGAAACAGGCATAGAAGGAAATTGAAAATATCTAAATGCTTTATCTCAAATTTTCTTTCTTCTTTTTTTTTTTTCCTGAATGAGATGTTTACTCTAGGAAACAGATACATTTGTATCTGTAGCTATCTTTGTAGAAGGCAAGTGAAAGAGACCTTTTAGTGCCTTTCAGTCCCTGGAAGAGGCCCCAGGAGACCTGCAGAGGGGCTGTGTACAAGGGCCTGGAGGGATAGCACCAGAGGCAGTGGCTTCCCATTGACAGAAGGCAGCACTTAAATTAGATTTTATCATGTATCTTCATTTGTGCACAATATGCCTTGAATTTTGTGATGTTTCTAGGGAAAATAACTCACAGTTTTATTGATCTGAAGATGGCAAAACAAAATTTGCGATTTCAGACTGCTATTGTTAGAAAGAATTTCCTGGAATTGCTACAAATTGGTGAAGCTGGGGCAAATTCTGCCCTTAACACCCACTCTGCTGTTTCCTGCATATATGGGCTTGTTTTCCAACACCTCTCCTGCTGATATTTCACAGAAAATGCCATGGCAGTAGCTGGTCACCATCAGGGATGAAGATGGGCAGGTAAGGCTGTGAATAAAAGACGCCATGGTCATGGGACAGCTGCTCGTTTTCCAACAAGTTAGTAGATCAAATTAAATCCAGAACTCTCAGCTGGCCAAGGGCCTCGCCTTCACTACAAATTCACTTATTCATGGATTACAAATTTTCTTTTTTCCCCCTCCTATGAGGATTTAGGCTCTGTTACAAAATCAGGGTATTAAAAAAATTTCATGCCGCTGTAACAGGTACAATAATATTTTGGATGAATTCAAATCCCTGCAGTTAATACTCCAGCTCAAGCTAAATTAAAATTTGCAACACAAAGAGTAGCTTCTGGACTAATGTAAATCTCACTTCAGGCTTTGACGAATCCGGATTAGTGTTTTTTGGTTGGAAAAAGACCTAATGAAGGCATGACTGCCTGGAAAAATTCTAAAGATTAGCTACACCCTGCTTAAGGGGAAATTATTTTGATCCACAGTTCTTAATTCAGTTTAATAGCCTCTGTAAACTTCTCTGAATGACTATTTTAAAAGATTTATTCAGCAGAATTGAAGTTGGAAGCATTTTTGTCACTTAAAATTTTACCAGGTCCTGTGGATTTCAGACACTGATTGTGCATCTTCCTCTTCTGTGCACCAGGAGGAGAAGGAGGAGTGTGAAAGATGCTGACCTACTTTAGAACAAGAGAAAACAGCTTTAGCAAATAATTAAAAAAAAAAATCATCCTTCTCTTTCAGAGTAATTCTTGCAGAACAATAGAGCAATATTTGACACTTAGGAACCATACATTCTAATTTCATTGTGTTTTTCATTTAGGAAAAAAATTGGAAAATGAAAGCTCTGCATTCAGATGGGAAATTGTGCAGTGTCTTGAAGGTACTGTTGCTGCTATTAAGAAATTGGTACAGAAAATTTAATATTTAGCCTCAAACATATGGGAATAAATTAGTTGGTAACCGTGGAATTAATCTGTCACAGTTGTACTATTAGAAGTGTTCTCTTGTGTGAATTAAGAAAGAGAGAGAGGAAGGAATTTTGGGGTGATGGGGGGGGTGCTTCCCTGCAGAGGTTTGGCTGTCACAGAAAAAACCAATCTGACTAGGTGTCTTGGGTTGCAGTACGAGCTGTATTCTATTCCCATCTGCTGAAACTGGTTGAAGAAATGTTTTTCTTTATCTTATAACTCCGGGAAGAGGGGGCAGGTGTCTTCTGATAATAGCCCAGCTGTTAAAATCAGGTGGGGCAGTGCAGCCCTAGTTCGTGCCTGAAATGTTTTGGTTTTCTGATTTTTTTTCCCAGGGGATTTTCTGTAAATAAGAGACATGTTTTGTAACTGTAAACTTTGTTTACATTCTTTCCCTAGGAGGGACTTCTTCTTGATGTCCCTCTAATCTGACCAATGTAATTGAAGAAGTTTGTCTTTGTTTCACCAATCGAATTGGTCTGTGTAGAATAATATAAAAGGGAGACATCCCAAAAATAAAAGAGTCATTTTCAGCCTTCTGAGGTTGGAGTCTTGTGTCGTTGTAGTGTACAACAGCTTCAGGGCACTGTTCTTTATCTCTTCCAGGACCCGTCCTCCCTCCAGGGGATCTCTGCTGTCCATGGGCCATCCAGGCTCACTGCAGGGCTGAGACAATTCCATCATCCCATGGGGAGATGCTCCACCCAGGGGGAGGAGCCCAGCATTCCTACCTGGATAAAATCTGAGATTCAGAACAGCAGGACAGCCTGTTTGCACTGGATTCCCAGAGGAAGACCAGACCCATCTCACCCCCACTGGACCTTCAGAGGAAACCTACACCCTTCTACAGGATCATCTGTGCTCCAACAGAACCACATCTGTCACTCCAGGAAGATTTATTTGGACTGCTTCCAACGCCCTGACCAACAGGGTGTCAGGTCGTGTTCTGACTCTGTCACTGTTTTTCTTTTTTTTTGGTGCTACTACATTTTTAATATTCCTAGTAAAAACCTGTTACTCTTATTCCCATATCTTTGCCTGAAAGCCCCTTAATTTCAAAATTATAATAATTCAGAGGGGAGAGGGTTTACCTTCTCCATTCCAAGGGAAGCTCTGTCTTTTCCCTGGCAGACACCTGTCTTTCCAAGCTAAGACACCAGGGAAGATGGCACAGCTGATCCAAGCCTTGGCTCACCTGGAGGGGTTTTAATGGGGGAGCAGAAGATTTATACATTTATACGTTTATACGTTTATACGTTTATACATTTATACATTTATACATTTATACATTTATACATTTATACATTATAGGGGCTGGGGAAATCTGACATGTGCCTACACTTCTGTCAAAGTAAAAAGAGTCAGGGTCTTCTGGTCAGTGAAGTGAATCAGCCTCAGGGCTAAAGTTCTCCTCTAAAACCTGTTGTGATTTCATTGTTTGCTTTTGTGCATATGCCAGGTCTGAACCTGCACTGTCTCAGCAGGAGCACCATGAATATCATATGAAGGCAAAGATCTACTCCTGTAGAGCTTTTTACATCATTTTTTAACACTATCAGTGCAAGGGAGGAAATCCCTGCTCCCCTCCCTGAGTGCTGCTGTGAGGATGCACCCACTGCTGTCAGTGGGGTCTGCAGATGCACAGAGTGCACCAGGAGGGTGGTTTGCCCTGTGACTGAGTGCAAAGTGATTTTTTAAAAATAACTTACCTTTACTGGAGACTTCTGCATAGTTTCATAGAATCACAGAATTAAAAGGGAACCACAAACTCCTGGCCCTACACAGGGCATCCCCAAAAATTCCACCATGGGCCTGAGAGTGCTGCCCAAACATCTCTTGAAGGGTGAGTACTTGATAATAAAAGAGCTGGCAGCAATTATGAACTGGGGATGGCTGATCACAGGCAACTGCTGTAAGACCTCTGAAGCCAAAAGTCCTGGGGTGACTTTTTGATGCTTCTATCCCCAATTGTCTGTTTTGTTTATGCTGTATATTAGGTTATTCACCTTTAAGACTGATTTTGAGAGAAAAGGGGGGGAAAAAAAATAAGCTTTTTTGGCATTTTCCAGCACCAAAAAGACTAAACAAATAAAAAACTAAGCAAGCCAAGCTTCACCCACAGCAAAGACTTCCTCAATTTTACCATCTCCCTTCAAAGCAACAAAAAGTCTTATTATTTCATATTATTCATTCTTTATACTTATAAGCACTTCATTCATTAAATAAATAGTTTTTTCCACTTTTCTCTAAAAAAATTTTCTTCCAAACCAATCAGGGGAGGGGCTGTTTAAGTTTACTTCCCAAAAATACCCTATTCAAATTTCTCCCCAATTTACCCTAAACCAAGACGCCAATAAAGCCAGAATGGCTTCAAACAGAAGGTGTTTTAAAAACATCTCCATAATGCATTTATCTATGCAGGTGTAAAACTTCTAAATCTTCCCTTTCTCCTTCAGTGGGTCTTTAAATCATCTGTTTCAGGCCAGCCCTGCATTAGTCTATCAGAGGAGTGTTTTATGCAAGGTGCTGAAATCATAAAGCTGTTTTCTTTTTCACCACTTCAGCTAATTGAGGATGTAACTCACAGGGAAATTAAAACCTTTTACACATTTATTTTCCACCTCTAAATATTCCACCTTGCCAGGGAAAGGAGAGTAATTTATATGCATGCATGCAGAACTGGCTCTGCAGACAGCAAAGTTCAACAATGTAATTTCTTTCCACAGTGTCTCAGCAGGTGATTGTAACGTCCAGAAAAACTGAAGGAGAAAGATTGAATTGGATTGATGTATAAATTGTGATGCCTCAAAAACCATCTTGTTCCAACTGGAACACTGCAGGGACACCTTCCACTATCCCAGGTTGCTCCAAGTCCCATCCTACCTGGCCTTAGACACTTCCAGGGATGGGGCAGCCACAATTTCTCTGGGCAACCTGTTGAGCAAGGTAAGCAAGCAGAATGATTTACCTAGACATGGAAAATATCCAGTATCAAATAATTTTTAAAAAATTGTAAGGAAAAAGTGCTTTTTCATCAGTTGTATTATTTCATTGTCACTTGTGGGTTTTTTAATTGTCAGAAAGAAATTTGAAGGCTTGAATGTCTAGAAGAGACTATAAATAGCAGCAATCTTTGCTTCAGAATGCAGAATTTTCCAGGAGAGATTGTTGCAGAGATGACAGGTAGTCTTGACTTAACCAGCCCTGAAAAAAACCCAAGAAGAAAAGTGAATTTTATATGCACTTAAACAATTCGAAGTATTCTATAAAATAAATCTTACTGCCAAAATTTATTATTATTATTATTATTAATAATTATTATAACAATAATAGTAATCATTAGTAATTTAATAATAATAGTAACTTATTATATTATTATAATAATATATTCTATAATAATATAATAAGAATAGTAATTTATTAATGGAAGAAGATGGGTGTTTGCTGATGTGTGATACTGTGAGGGTTAATCTCTCACATAAGAGTCTAAATGAGAGGCATCTTCACTGAAGACCCTGCACAAGCACCAGAGAAATGACTGAAGAATTTCAGCCTTTCCTTCTGATCCCAGCTCTGTGCTGCAGCTTCCCTCTGTGTGAGGTGGGGATGATGATACTTAATGGGATGTGACATTTCTTCTGGGTGGGGTTCACCTCTCCAAATGCTTGTCACCTGTCCCTTTTAGGCAGGGAAGAGAAAGAGGCATTTTCAGACATCCTGCATCCTGGAGCAGATGTTTAAAGCAGCTCAGAAGAATCACAGAATGATTTAGGTTGGAAAATACCTCTAAGATCATCAATCCAACCATTCCCCCAGCACTGCCATGGCCACCACTGATCCATGTCCCCAGGCGTCACATTCACACATTTCTTAAATCCCTCCAAGAATGGTGATTCCAGCACTGTCCTGGGCAGCCTGTGCCAGTGCTTGACAACACTTTCAGTGGATAGATTTTTCCCTAATAGCCAATCTAAGCCTCCCCTGGCAGAACTTGAGGCCATTTCCTCTTGTCCTGTCCCTTGTTCCCTGGGAGCAGAGCCCAGCCACATCTGGCTGCTCCACCCTCTTGTCAGGGAGTTGCAGAGAGTGAAAAGTTTCCCTCTGAGCCTTCTCTTCTCCAGGCTGGAGCTGGAGCTCATCACAAGCTGGAAATTCCTCTTTCTCTCCATTGGCTATGACAGGAGGCTGAAACCTCAGCTCAAATTTAGATATCCACATGAAATAAAAGTGGAGCTCTGTTTATCTTTTTTTTTTCCCTCAGGTATGGCTTGACTTGTAGGACGACCAAGACATATTCTGCTACCACCCTTCTTTTGCACTGTGGCCACAAAACAAATTGTTCAGGGAACCGACAGAGATCAAAGTCAGGGTTTCCTTTGCTTGGGAGAAGCAAGGGAGTTGCAGATCTTTATCCAGCAAACCATGGCATTACTGTTAGTGGTGGCACAGGAGGAGAGATGGGAATGTGGCAGGGTGGCCAAGGAGAGCAGGACTGGCTTTTTTTTTTGAATACTGCTGAGTTAGATCAGCTTTAAATTCATCGAGAATTTTTTTCTTTTTTTCTTTTTTTTCTTTTTCTTTTTTACCCCCTCCCTTCTCCAGTTTTGTTTGATGCTTGTTGTTTACTTCCTTTTATGGCCAGTTCCCTGCCTCACCTCTCTCTCTCTGCCCACAGCATGTGTCTGCTTTGCAGCCAGAAGGTTGTTTGGACATTTTCCTCCCATCTTGCACACCCAAAGTGTTTTTTGGGTTTTTTTGTAGGGGTGGATTGACCCTGGGGTGTCTCTTATCTCTGAAGCTGAAGAGATGCTGTAGTACAACACCCCTGCACAGAGGAGCTCCATCCCCAGTGCCTCCATGCTCTTCCCTTTCACACAGCAGTGGCTCTTCTGGGAGAAAAATATTTAATTTCAAGCCAGGTGGTCCTACTCCTTATCCTTGGCTGCCAAAGCTCATCACACAGAAGATTTTTGGGGGAGGAAAGGAGCAATTTTTATCAGTTCACTATATGTCTAGTGAATTTCTTAGATAAACAGCATGAAAAAGAGCAATTCTGTGAGAACACAGCAGGCTTCTTGCCGTTGATAAATGCAGATGACTCAGGGAAAACGTGGTAAGACTAAACTACTGGAATAAGGATGTGATTTCTGGGATGTAAGAATCACAGCTATCCTTTACCAGCTGACAGCAGCAGTAGTAGAGAGCTGGAGATTATAAATCAATCCCTTAATGCTTTATCTTATATATCTAAATAGCTTTTGATACCTAAGAGGCTTCTGCCTGTTTTGCATTTATTTTTTAGCCCTTTTTACTGCTGCACATGAATCTAGTGCTGCTCAGACACATCAGCTGCAGCTTGCTGTGTTTATGGAACTGAATTCTTGTGTGAGAAGCAAATAAACCCTTTGGAAAGAGAGAATGCTGCATCATGGCATGCGTGGAAAATTGCACTGGCCAGAGATTATTGAGGAGAATGGAAATATTTTCAAACCATGGTGAGCAGTGCTTGGCCCTCACCCCTGCAGCTCACTGCTGATGTTCCTAAGCAACTCTCTGCTGCAGCAGCAAGAGGTTTTTAAGATCTTTTTTTTTTCTGGAACAGCAGATCCTGCCTGCTGCTGCCAGCCTTCTACAGCCCTGGCGAGCTCGCTGAGGGAAAACTGGAGTTTTAACAATTAATGTTAAGGAGCTGCTGCAGACAAAAATCATAGAACAGAATCATTAAGGATGGAAAAGCCCTCTAAGATCAACTAATCAACCATTAATTCAGCACTGCTAAGCCCATCATTAAAACATAGCCCTAAATGCCACATCTCCACATCTTTTCAATCCCTCCAGGGATGGTGACTGCAGCACTTCCCTGGGCCTGTGCCTGCTCATCCTCTCAGAAACAACATTTTTATTAATATCCAATCTAAGCCTTCCCTGGCACAACTTGAGGCTGTTCCCTTACCAAAAATCACAGTTTTCAGCTAAAAAAAAAAGGACAGAAGAATAATTCTGAATCAGTAGCTGTGCTAGAGATCCATCTTCTCCTTCAAGAGTTGCTCCAGCAGAGACTTGGGAGATATTTGTTTTCTCCCTGCCAGATTTCATGTCACTGTCACCTTCTGCCACGCTGCTAGAGCTGTCCAAAAATAAATCACAATGCCCCTTCTTTGGGGAAGCCTCTTCCTGCTTTCTTTGTTCTTCCAGTGCTTGCAAGCAACCCTTCCATCTTTAATGAAACTAGTGAGAAACAACTGCATCAGAAAAAGCATCACTTCCTGGAATCTGTTTCACTGGAACACAAAGTCTTAATGGTCTTATCACAGCTACTGATCATGTCATGCTTTATGGTATGTGAATGAATTTTGTTCATGTACGAGTGAGCAAAGATTCATTTCAACAAACACAGAATGGTGGAATCACAGAATGGTTTGGGTTGGAAGGGACCTTCAAGACCATTCTGTTCCAGCAAACCTTCTGTCCCTTCCAACCCAAACCATTCTGTGCTTCTGTGAGTGTGGTTAAAAGGTAAAGGCTTTGAAACCCACGCCCAGTTCTGCAGGTAGTTATATGTATTTCAAAAATGAAATTGCCTTAGAAATTATCTCAGGTGTTGAATTTTGCCTTCTCACATGGAGATGATGTGTTTCCACAGTGGTACAGGCAGAAAAGTGACTCCCTTGGCCTTGGGTTCACATGTGCAGTTTTGATTTCTGTGTGAGTGGAACATACAAATGTATCCACTCACAGATAAGGAATGTGAATTCTTTTCTGTATCAGAACCTCTCAGAATGCCACACCTGTATTGGTGCTTCTTACAGGCTGTGAGACAAACAAGCACACATTTGGAATTCAATCCCTCCAGGCAAACTGCTTAAAATAAAGGCACCTGCATTTCCCAGCAAGCTGTGAGATAAGGTTTTACTTGTTTTTGTATTCTGTCCTACTTTCTGTTGTGTGTATTTGATTTTCTTTCTGAATGATAACAAAAAGACAGATTACCAGATGAAAAATTATTTGGATTTTTTACTAAATCTGGTATAATCAGGTTCCTGCACTGGAATAAAATCACATGAAATTTGATCAGGTCCTAATTTGCATGATATATTAATTAGTTATAGTTTCTTTATCTTGCAGAATTTTGTCATTTGGCACATAGCTGTGGTTTTTGCAGAAAATTCTTTTCTTCCAGCCTAGGTTTTGTGCACATTTAATTTTGGAAAGCTTCAGATGTTTTAATTTAAAGTGTTACACATTGCACAGTACATTGCTCAGTTAATTGCATTAATTTTAATATGGAAGAAAGAAATGAAAAGGGAAAAGAAAAAAACCTTGATGCTCATCTTCCAAGAAAATCTTCCAAGAAAAAGGTTGAATTTGAAAACCCAAGTATAACATTTTTGAACTTCCAGCATTTGATGAATCTGAAATCAGTGGTACATTTTACACAAAATTCTTTGGATTCATTAGTGCAAAGATCAAAATTCAGTTTCATAATTGGTTAAAGTGAGGGGCATTTATAGAGAAATGCAGTCCCTACCTTTTAAGAGAAAATTAGCTTTTTTGATGTCTGACCTTATTAGCTGTTAATTACTTGGTTCTAAAGTCACTTTCAAAACCACAAGGTCTCTGTAGACTGTTTTTACCAGATTCAGGGAACAGTTTGCTACTCTTTTGGTCGATTTATCAAAACATTTTTTGACAAGGAACATTAAAAGGAGTCAGTGAGAGGCTGATTTGGATCGCAGTCCCTCCCATGCCTCTGGTGGAGCTGCTGGGAGGACCAGCTGAAAAGGAGAAATTTAAATCCAAAATTGGATGCAAATTTTGATATGAAATAGGAAGAAAATTAGAAAAGAAGACTGTTCAGGCATTATGAAAGAGTTTGTACTACTCCAGAATTTTAACCTGAGTAAATCCTGCAGTGAGGGTCCCTCAAATAGTAGATTTCACAGGTTCACATCTTAAAGGTTTTTTTCATTACCAAGCTGCATTGGTTATTTTTCTAACTCTTTCTGTGATTAAATGGAATTAAGTACAGAAAATACAGCCTTAACCACTGCTCCTTCAATATTCTTTCTTTACAGGCTGTTGAAATCCTAACTGTGAAATCTCAGAGGGGCTAGAAAACAGTAGATCCTCATGCAGATATTATGAAAACTTTAAAAAAACCCCAACAGTGGCAGTAAAGGGATTCATTATCTGCTGTTTTGGAAATTTCATTTGTTTTGACATATTCTGTTTTATTTTTATAGGCTATATTTAATTCTCATAGCAAAAACCCCAAGCAACTGGGAAAAAAATGGAATTTAAAGAGACAGACATTTTGGCATTCTCAGGAAAGAGAATCTGTGGCACAGAGGTTTCTCCTTTTGAACGCCACCCGAATTGCAAGGCATTGCAAAAGGTGTGAACAAGCAAAATAATCCAAAAATAATCCAAATATTCTGTGGATTTACCTGTGTTACATTCATGGAGCTCGATGTGCAGATCCTCAATTTAGCACTATAATAATAATTTCATAATTATAATTATATATTAGTTGCTTCTCTCTTGATCTGCCTTTTGAAGGGTTGTAGGGCAAAAGTAAGTGGGGAAAAGCTGAGACTCTTCCTGGTGAAGCAAATGCCACTTTTGAACCCCCTTCCCTGTACAATCCCAGCTAAGAATCCCTGCAGAGAAGGAAATATGAGTTCCTGGAAACTCGTGTAAAACCATTGCTCAGAACTCTACTATTTTTCTTGGTGGCAGAACTATTTCATTACTGTCCTCATGAAATGAATGTCGCCATTAATTAACAATGTAATTACTGTAAAAAATGAGCTGCAGCCAGCATCCAGCCCTTGATCTTGTAGGCAGTTATAAATGTCTTATCTTTACTCTTCTGAGCACTAACTTCAGTAGAAATATTTTTTGCTGGGGAAGTTGACCAGGTTGTTTCAAGGGTCCAGGGAGTTTTAAGCTGATGATGACCAGAGAGCTGCAGGCCAGGAATTTCACAGCCTGAGTGGAAGAGAAGCATTCTGGATTTTGTTTGTTTGTTTGTTTGTTTGTTTGTTTCTTTTTTCTTTTTTTTTTTCTTTGTGCTGCATTTTTACAGCTGCTCAGTTGAGTTGAGTTAAAGAAAATATCTCATCAATGTATTTTTTTCTTCACATTTTTTGTCACATGGTCCCCAGTCCTGGTCAAGATGAATTTCTGGTTCTCTATTTGCTTGTTATAAGACTGCTAGGGTGCTGGGGTTTCTTATTCCTTTTTTTCCCCTTTGTTTTTTCCTCACCTTCTCTGTATCAGATTTCTTTCCTCAAACACTTCTCTAGGTAGGCTCATGCTTCTTGTACAACTCCTGTTTTGTGTAGGAAATTTAAAAAAGGAAGCAATTATCCCTTGTATTGAGTGCATCCTGTAAAACACACAAAGGCACAATGTTCACCCAAGAGAGAAGTATGAATCTGTGCTCAAACTTTTATCCTGTAGACCAGCAGGTTGGACTTACCTACCTGAAAGCATCTGTTTCCTCCCTGTGTACTTTTTCTGTGGAAAAATATTACCTCTCCCCACAAAACTGCCATGATTTGTAATTTAAGACCTTGTAGTAGAAATCCTACTAGTTCTCTATGTCCTTGCCTTTTTGCCAGTTTTATTCTCATCAGATTTATTAGAGGGAATTAATGAATAAAGATGGAATGGAATAGAGCTCAAAAGCATGTAGATACAGCTTATATTCACATGAGAGACCTGAAAATTAGAATGCATTACTTTTTCCTTATTTTTTGTTTGGTTGGTTGGTTTGGTTTGGTTTTTTTTGTTTGTTTTGTTCGGTGTTGGCAGGTTTTTTTTGTTTGGTTTGGTTTGGTTTTTTTGTGGTGTTTTGGGTGGTTTTTTTTTTGTTGTTGTTAACAGCCTCCTAAATATGTCTCCATTGGTTTTGTTTATTAGGATGCAGCTTGATTCTGACTTACTGCTTTTACAATCAAAAAATTGCCCAGGAAAAGAAGGATTTCAATAAGGAACCTGGAAAGGTAAGAGAGATATATTTATCCTGGCTCAGAGTTTTTACTACTGAAACCATGGGATAATGTTGAAAGACTTGAGAGGCACTGAGAGGCCTGATGAGCTTGAAGGAGAGGTTTTGTGTGCTGGGATGCAGGGGAAGAGAGGGTGATGAGATTGGGATGTTGGTTTGGGAGGGAATAAATGTGCACTAGGAGCATGGGGCAGACAGATGGATGTGGGAGGATTGTGGGGAGATTTGTCAGCAAGGATGAGGTCAAGTTCCTGGTCTGGAAAACTGAGTGTGCAATTTTCAGAGTCATCCTGGCTGCCTTGCTTTTTTTATGTTAATATTGATTTCCACTGTGTGAGGGGAAGATCTAAATCTGGTGGGGGCTCCACACACGTCTGTCCACGGGGGCTGTGTCCATCACCTCTCCTCCAGCAGTGTACATCTCAAACAAGAGGCTGGGCCATTAAAAACTGCCATGCTGGGATTGGGCAGCACGAGCTGGGAGCCACATTGTCCCCATGCCATGGCCACCCCACCTGCTCTTCTACAGCACTCACAGCCACGACCACCCACATTCCTGTTTCCTGTGTCTCTTCCATTTTCCTGCACTTTCCCCCATTAGCCAGACCCACAGCTCCTGCCTGTCTCCACTGATATTGCATCCCTACCCTCCCATCCTTCATGGTCAAGACTTCCCCATTTTAGGCACTGGTCAAAGTTTTGTCTGAATTATTGCAGTAAATCTGTTGGAGTGAGTGATGGTGGTCAAGACATCCCCCAAGGCTACTGACTGTCACTGCTCCTTACAACAATGAGGAGCTTTTTTTCCCAAAGAAAGTAGGGCACTGAAATGCTGAGTATGATCTGTGCAGCTTTCGAAGATTCCAGGAGCTCCTCTGGTCTGTAGCAGATGCTCTGTCCCTAGGGAAATTGTCTGACCCTTGGTCACCAGTCTGATGTGAGACAGGATAAATCAGGCGCCAGGAGTGCAGGAAATGCACCCTTTGCACGTCTGACCTTAGAAAGGTGGATTTACAGCCAGCCTGGAGGGTTGTTCTCATTCTGCTGGTTGTGCTCCCACATCACAAAGGACAGCCATGGTCGTGTAACTCCTCAAACCTCCCTAAAAATAAGGCTGACATGAGGCTGTCACTGCTGAGGAAACCACTGTGCTGGATTCATTCTCGTACTCCTGGCACCTGAGCTAAGCAGAACATACAAAAGGGATGTCAAATGTACCTTGATATTCTTCTACTCTCTATTTTCCTTAATATGATCCAGTCTAAAAGAGCCCCCCCCCCCCATCTAATACAGTGCTGATGAGACTGTGATCAGAGGATTGCCTTTTCTTTTGTGTCCTGAACAGAACTAGGTATAAAAAGCAATTTTAACTATTTATTTTCACTCAATCACACACTAGTAGCACTTTCTCCCTTTTTAGCTTTTCCTGCTTTGCTTTATTTCATCCTATTTTGATGAAACAGCTGAAGTTGCTTCCTTTTCTCCTCCATTTTTCTTTCAGGGCTTTCAGTACTTCTTCCACTTGCCCTCCACTATTTTCATCTGCAAAATACCTCAGTCTGCATGCTGTGTTATGCAGGTGAAGTGTGTGAGGGGAATAAATTCCTTTGTAGGAACCATGTCAGATCAAGCTCATTCTTCTACTCACTGTAATGTTTGGAGCATAACAGTGATGTAAAATATCAAAGTAATTCACAGAAATGAGGCTCAGCTCACCTTTCTCTGCCTTTCTCACATACCTGTTTCTGCCTAGGGAGCCATTTCCTCTGTTCTACATATTTTACTTTTTCTTCCACTTTTTATACTGACTTTTCTGCTACAGTCCTTTATATTAAAAACAAAACAAAACAAAACAATTTAAAGCTCGTGAGAATATCCAAACATCTATACTTTGAGTTTATCTGATGTTTCTAGTCTTTGATCACAGGAGTGGATAGGACAGGTTTACCTGACTTCAGAGTCTCAGAGGGAACAAAAACAGGGAGTGCAGCACTTGACATTGAAGTGAGTTCAGAGTCTTGTGTTGCTTCTCCTCCTGGGCCCAGTTTCATTCCTTTGTTTGGCTTTATTTCCTGGGTATCATCTTGTCTCTCTGTTCTCCAGGTCTCCCAGCCTGCATAGATTGTTCCTGTCCTCCCTTTCTGTGCTTTTACCTACTGCAGCAAAACAGAGGGGATGTATTTTTCCACTGAAAAGTCATTTTAACTCGTGACTTGTGTTTCTTTGGCCTTAACCAAGATGAGATTCCACAATGCTAAGAGATGCACATACATCAAATTAGACTTTTTTTTGGCCAGAGCTACTTGTGATTATATTTAAGTGCTCATCAGGAATGGGTGAGTGAAGTTGAAATCAGCTCCAGTTCCCAAAATAGCTGTGCTGGGTGAGGCTCAGGGCTGGTCCCACCAAGATCCTGTCTTCTGCAGTGATCAATAGTCCTCCTTGGAGAAGTAATGCAAGAACAGTCAAATATAGAATGACCCTTATTCTGTATCATCTCCATGACAAATGGAGTGTCAGGAACGTCTCTGGATGAGGATGATATCTGCATTTTAATAGCTTTTGATGGAGTTTTATGCTATGCTGGCTCCTCAGTGCAATATTCTCCCATCACTGATTGATTCTTTTAGCTCACATATGCATTTATCCTCCCTAATAACTTATATAATTTATTGAATAAGGACAAGAATTCTCTTGTTTTAAACCTGCTGTCTCAAAAGTTTATTGGTATCTTGTGCTATGAGAAACAGTAACTTATCTCCTCAACTCCTCCAGCAAAGGTGTGTGTGATTTTTACCTTTATGTGCCTTCAACTGCCTTTTTTTCATGCTGAGCAAAAACAGTTGGAAAAATCACCCTAGATAATTGTTACCCATGCTTTACTGACTGAACAGAATAATAATTCCTGTTAGTTTGCAGGAGGTCTGGCCTCATACTGGAATAAATCTGATTTTTCCTGAAGGACTCAGGTGATAGGACAGAGCAAATGCTTATCATATCTGCAGATGACAAACATGATAAGAGTGGGAGCACCCTCTGCAGGGCAGAACTAGAAATTAAGGATTATTTTAGCAAGCCAGAAAATTAATTTAAAGGGAAAAAGGTTCATGATATTTTTTTAAAATCCATGTTTTCACATTTAGGTAGAAACAATTGTTTGTGCAAATCTGTCATGAGGGAGATATTTAAACAGTGATGAACAGAATTAAAGGTGAAAACTTGAACATAAGTCAACAAAGATTTGCAGCAATGAAAGGGGCAACAGTCAGACCGGTGTGTGTGGAAAGGTGGCCTGGCAAAATTTAAGGTGTGTGTTCTCACCTGGAGCTTTGGTATAGGACAGACCTGTAGTTTAAAGGAGGATGCAGATTATATTTAGATTGAAGGGGGGTTCAGTAAAGACGATGAAAAAAAGGTTAAAGAAATGTGCAACTTTTCCATTTAAAACAGGTAAATCTAAGAGAAGGCATGGTGGGAACTATCAAATAAAAATTCCTAGCAAGACAATAAGCTCTTCTCCTTGCCCACTTTCTCAGACAAGTAACTGGGAACAGAACAGGTCTAAGATAAGAAGAAGCACTGTCAGCACAGAGAGTAACCCCTGGAATCAAACTGGGACCAGTTGTCTGAGTTTTGCAGAGCCAGAGTATTTCTGCCACCAGGGTTTTTAAGGACAAATCAAACATCTGTCAGGGGTACTTAGGTCTAATTGATTCTGCTGTACAGCAGAGATGGACTAAGATGACCTTTTGAGATTACTTTCAGTATTCTTTCTTCTACTGTAAAAAGAAGGAGAATTAAACCCAAGCAGGCTAACCCTGGAAGAAACCCAGAGAGATACAAAAGAGAGAAACAAAAGAGAGAAACAAAAGAGAGAAACAAAATTTAAAAAAAAAATGAAGGGAGACCAGTTAAGCCCATCAGTTACTGATTTTGCCCTGCTTTTATTCATAAGTGTAAGTCTAATATTCAGTCTTTACACTGTCTAAAGTGTCTTTTCTGCTTGGCAGAGAAGGGAGATGAAATTGGGAAGGAAACAAAGAGGAGTTTCCAAGGGCAAGGCACTTGCCTGAGGCATAATCAATGTCCTGTGTCTGGTGCATTCAGTCAGGGATTGTAGGAAAAGGCTTCCCTGGCACATGAAGGGGGCTGGGATGCAGGTGAGGTGTGGAACAGGCCTGTGAAATGTGAGATTTATGCTTTGAAATCATTCTGCACATCATTCAGGCCCTTGGCTATCAGCTCTGTCTGATCATATCTGGCTGGAAACAAAGGATTCCCCCAAGATGAAATTTAGTTGGGTAGAGCTGATCCAACGTTATTGAGTTAACACAATTTTGTGGGAGAAAAGGAGGAAGAGTTTCCCTGCCTGAGCGTGACCTGTGCTGCTCTGGCTGCTCTCACCCATTTTATTTGGTGCCACAGACACGAGTGGCTTGTGTTGATTTTGGTAACTCCTAAAATTTGTTCAATGGAGTGAAATGGATGATGTTGTTGAAAGAAAAACTGTCTTTTTAATGTCAGAGGAATACATTAACCTTTGTATTTCATGAGCTAAATCTCATTCTTCCTGATCTCACCAGAAACAGTGAAACTCTTTGAAGAATATTTAGAAAACTGTGGTAATATTCATTTTTTTTTTCACAGAGCAATAATGAAAGAAGATATTTTTGCAGTCAACTCAAGCCAGCATAGGCAAAAGCCCGAATGACCTGACAGTGCTTCATGGTAACATGTTAATAACTACTTCAAAACAAAAAAGTTACTTTTTTTCTTTTTAAGATAATATTTTTAAGAATATCTTTCAATCCTTATATTTTATTTTTTTGGCACAGCAATCTACCCCATTTTAACTCTTAACTCTGTTATAAGTTTTCTGAAGAGATGGTCAGAGGAGATCTTTATTCAAAAGATGAACTTAAATTTTCTGATTTACTGGTTTGCATAAATCTATTTGACTTACCACAAAAAAAACCCAAAATTGCATTTTGCAAATAAGGCACTACCATCTTTGAAGTCATATGAGGCAAATTATTAGATCTGTGTTTTCCAGGAATGTATAAAATCTTGGTTATAAAACCAATTTTTCCTGATATGATTCCTGTTGTTGATCTGATACTCAAGCTTTTCTTAAATCTGTACCTCATAATGTTCTTGATGTTCTCATTCAGCTCATCAGTCTTGTAATATTTTCCAGTTGGGTGTGGCTTTAATTTTTACAGAAACTCAAATAAACTATCAAGTAAATTTTTTCACCAGTTACCCCGTCAGAAAAGCAAACTTTGGGATTTTTTATGCAAGATTGGGTACTTGAAAAATTCCTGCAAAGCCACAGGTCTGGTGGCCAGTCGAGCTGTGGGAAAATAAGATGAGCAAAACAAGTTTAACATTTTGTGAGGGGATTTTCATTTCAAGAAAAAAAATAAATTGTACTCTGTGTCACTACATGAATTTATGAAAAATCAGTGGGAATTATTGAACACAGTGCCAGCTCTAACAAGAAAAATTCAACAATGAGAGGAAAAGATCAGCAGGTTACAATACAAGCTGGAAGGACTGGATACTCTGGTTGTCAAACAATCCTGAATGGGTGATCACTGTAAGATACAATGAACTTTTTTATTTTTCCACGCTTCTTTTTTTCTTCTAATTCCCACAATATATTAATTCTTACTGGTTTCATTAAGCAATGTAGTGATGGAACAAGGAGGAATGGCTTCAAGCTTAAAGAGAAGAGGTTTAGATCGGATTAAGGTTAGGAAGGAATTCTTCCCTGTGAGGGTGGTGAGATCCTGGCACAGGTTGCCCAGAGAAGCTGTGGCTGCTCCATCCCTGGAAGTGTCCAAGGCCAAGTGGGACAGGGCTTGGAATAGTGGAAGATGTCCCTGCCCATGGCAGGGGGTGGGAACTGGATGTTTTTTCAGTCCCTTTCAATCCAAACGATTCTGTGATTCTCTGAGTCTGTAAAACACAAGCAGTGTGTCCAACCTTCCAGCTGCAGACTGAGACCATTTCTTGGAAGAAACAGAAATGCTTTAAGGCATTCCTTAATCATCCTTACATCCACATCCTGAAGAGCTGTGCTAACAGCAGTGAGGGGGCTGTAAAATAGTCTGAGCATCAGTGATCTTCCCAGAACTGAGTGTTTGCTTTTGCACAAAGGATAAATAAAACTAATAAACCCCAACTCCTGCATCTTGTGGCTGGGTGGTTATCACTGCAGGACTGCGTGGTTAATTAATGTTTATGTTCTTTAGAATTTCCATGTGAGCAATTTGTACTGTTGTTTCTGTGGCTGTCATTATATATATATATATATATATATATAATTCCTTTAATGATACTGAGGGAAGATGATAAAAGACTTCATTAATTTGTATTTCACATTCCAGGTTTTGCTGAAGGCTAAGGCTAAGTCCAGCAGAAAGGTCAGTAGTTGAGGTGCCAGGCAAGGTCCCTGGGGTGCACTGCCTTCCTATAATCTTTAATAGAATCCCTCCTTCTGCTTTCCAAACCAACACAGAGTTTTCCATACCTAGAAAAATATGTATTCTTTACCTAGGACTTATTACTTTTCCTTTTAAAAACAAGATCTAGCACATTTAAACCCAATCCACATAGTCCACACAGAAATATACATGAAAGAATAAAGTCCTTAGATGTGGTATTTTAACATGAATTTTAATCCCATACTTTCAGAGCTGTCCTCTAGATCAGTGTCTGCAAATTACACATTGTACACAGCAGTACAGACAGTATTTGATTTAAGAGGATCAGTTACTCCCTTAATCCCTAAATAAAACCTCGCTTCTGCATGCAAGAGTGAGTTTGTTTGCACACAATTTTTAGGTGCAGTGAACCTGTCAAGTGGCATTTCACATTAAAATAAAAAAAAAATCACATAAAGCTATGAGGGTGTATGAGATGTAACAAAAATAAACCTTCTGTGGAGGAGTGACAGCTCGAGGCAGCCTGGCTGAGGTGACACCTTTCAAAGCCTCTGAGCTGCTGGCAGACTCTGTCCTTAGCAGTGTTGGCAGGTGATAGAATGAAAAAAGCATTATCATCACAGTCATATAGAAATATGCACTGTTACAGCCAATGATCCATGTAATTTGAGAGGATCTTCTTGCTCTTGGTTCTGTTTTTGGCCTTTCAGCACTGCTCTGCATCTTCCTCTAGACCCTTCACAGCATCAAGTTTTGGTGACCAACACCAACCCAACTCTCAAGAAAAGAAAATCTTTAATCTATTTAATGCTCTTCATACTTGAAGCACACAGAACATAAACTCCACCTTAGAGATAATTTTAGTGCATTTCTTCTCCTTTTACAGTTCATTTCTTCTCCAGCAGTCTCAAACATCATGAGGGATCATGCACATGTTTTATCTTTTGATGTTAGGAAGAAAACAGTCTGTTTCCACTGGTGGGGGATAGAAGCTAGAGTATGTGATGAAAAAAATCAAGTTCTCTGGTATATTCGAGCTCTATTTTTTTATTAAAGTCTATTGAAAACCAGGCTCTATTGTTTTATTCAAATACTGTGTTAGGAAATGAACAATACACAAGCAAACCATTGTACTAGGACGTGTCACAAGCTTTTTATACAGATTCACAGTGATAAACAGATAAAAAGACATTGCTTTTGATCTATACCAGATACTCAGGAAGAATACAAAGTGCAGCTTTTTAATATTATACAGTCTCACCCAGAGGTGCTTCACCAGAAGCCTGGCACATAAACAACTTCTTTTTGAAAACAGAAGTTTCCAAAGTGTGACAAGCACTAAAATGGCTCCATCCAGACCACTGGGACAGAGCTGTTGGCACAGGCTCCTCTCAATGTCCATTCCCAGTTTCAGCAAGGATACGTGAGGGCTCTGTGTACTTGGCTGTCAGCAGGTAGAAGAGAGCAGGGGCAGGCACCAAGGCAAGCAAAGGCAGGTCCTGCTCAAGCTTATCCAGTTTGGAAATGGAGATGATTCCATAGGCATGGAGTAACCAGTGGCTGAAGAGGACGACGAGTCTTTTCTTCCTCACGAGCAGATCCTTGAAAAACTTGTAAAATAAACACAATATCCTGTTAGCATTCAGCACATGAAATTTAAGAGGTGTAATAGGCAGAGCACAAAAATCATGTGAAGCCTTCTGGGTTTGAGCCCTTCCAGCACACATCCAGTGTCTCAGTGCACCAACAGAGGGAATTCTCACATGAGATTCCTCCAGCCAAGAGGGGAAGGGATAAAAGAAGAGGCTTAAATGTAAAATAGACCACTGAGAAAAGGCAAGAGACAAAGTGGTCTCGGCTCACTCAAGTCATTTTAGTCTTGAGTTTTAACACAGGAAACATGTTTACCCACCTCCACTTCAGAAGCAGACATGTACACAGCCAGTGTGACCAAAGAGAGCACCAGGATGATGTATGGGAAGGCATAATCTAAAGGCAAACATGCAACATGTTAGCAAGCAAAAAATGGCAGGGCTTTTCCTTCAGCAGAGAGAGTTTTTCCCCAGGTGTGAAGCAAACTGAGCTGCTCCAGCTGCCTCTCAGCATGGCACCACACATGCACAGCAGTGAGGGTCAGCCAAGCACAACCCTTCAGCTGCTCCCCCTGAGGTTTTCTGCTGTTTCTCAGTGGAGTTATTCAACACTTCCAGCACAAATTGAAAAAGGCACATAATGAGGAAAGTCAGTCAGGCTGAGTGGAGATTTTGTGGCACCTCTCCAAATGTGACAAGAATGCTGGAAGCTAAACCAAAAATAGCCAATCTCTCCAAATTTACACTGAAATCCACCTCTGAAATTAGACAAACTCTGCCTTAGCAGAAAGTGGAACTGGCTCACTCTGAAGTACTTTCCTCTCACACCCCCTCTATTCCTTTTTTTGGGGGGAAAGGGACAGTCTCTAGCAGCACTGGCTGAGGCAAAGCAGTGTTGGTCAGGAGCCTGGTGAGGACAGAGCTCCTAACAACCTTTTCAGGTGAAACTCCTCAAAACAACCCTAAACAATATCCTTATTCCCAAAGCAAAAAATGTCCCTTCCTTCCCTCCCTTAAGTCCTTTCTCAGTGTGCATTTATAGGTGTGTTCAGGAGTGTTTTTTAGGAGAAAACTCACAGAGGAGGCCTCCTCCCACGGCCTGCAGCACAGTGAGGATGGGGAAGAAGTAGAGGGCTGCATAAATGCTTTTAAATCTGTCAGACCTTCCCAAACCACAGGCAATCTTCTTCACCAGGAGAGGCCGAAGCAGCATCATCAGCACAAGACAGAAGGCATAATAGATAAACACAATGGTGTACCTGGAGAAAAATAAAATAAAAATTCCTTAAAATGTGCATTTTCTCATGGAGATTCAGGTCACAAACAATGCATTTGGGGTTAGTCAGTGATGTCTAAAGACTTTATAGGCAAAAAGTGTAAACACAGAATGATGGGATCACTTTTCCTTAGGGGAAACAGTTAAGATGTTTCTTTCAAAGGAAAGGCAAGCAAAAGGAAAAAAAAGAAGTTTTAAGCTGCATAGTGACAGGATGAGAGGACATAGTCTCGAGCTGAACATGGGGAGGTTCAGGCTGGACATCAGGAGGAATTTCTTCACAGAGAGGGTGATCAGACACTGCAATGGGCTGTCCAGGGAGTTGATGGAGTCACCATCCCTTAAGATGTTTAAGGAAAGCCTGGAATTGGCACTCAGTGCCATGGTGGTGTTGGATCATAGGTTGGACTCAATGCTCCCAGAGATCTTTTCCCACTAAACTGATTGTGTGATAGTCAGGACTATGCCATTTTCTTTGATTACTCAGAAAGTGTTGCTGAACCCCTGTAAAACAGCTCAATGCACGATAGATTGAGGGGATTGATTGCCACTGATCCCAGCTCTACCTGGAGATCTTTGGCAGCTTCGAGGAAAGGCAGGAATGAAACCCAAAGGGCAGGGGGAGGGCAGGAACACAAACCCCTCACACTCACAGGGGGTAGACAGCCTCGTGGGTGCAGTGCACGGTGGTGATGTAGTCGGGGCTGGGGTTGTAGAGCATGGTGTACCAGTCCGAGAGCTTCTTCACCCGGCACGAGCGGATGTGCAGCGAGCCCGCGGGGTCGCTCAGCAGCAGCGTCACCACGGCGGCCACGCTGCACTCCAGGAGCGCTGTCAGGTGCTGCAGCAGGGCACTGGAGCTGGGGGACAACACACACAGGGTCACTGTCACTGCCACTGCCACTTGTCA
>JBBMKD010000216.1:57155691-57194469 GCA_037834095.1 Argya squamiceps
CTGGTGATCGCCCGGCACCGGCAGCTCCGCACGGTCACCAACGCCTTCGTGTTGTCGCTGTCGCTGTCGGAGCTGCTGGGCGCCCTGCTCTGCCTGCCGCTGGCCTTCCTCAGCCTGCTCAGCCGCCCGCCCGGCGCTTGGCTCTTCGGGCAGCGCCTGTGCCTGGCCAGCGCCGCCCTCCACGCCGGGCTGGGCATCGCCGCCACGCTCACCATGGCCCTGCTCTCCTTCGACCGCTACTGTGCCATCGTCCGCCAGCCCCGGCACAAGATGGGCCGGCGCCGCGCCGCGCAGCTGCTTGCCGCGGTCTTGCTGGCCGCCCTTGCGCTGGCCGGGCCCTGGTACGGGCTGGCGGGCGAGGGGCGTCGCGAAGCCCGTCCCGGCGCTTATCGCTGTGTCTACGTGCTGCCCTGGGGCTCGTCGCGGCTCGGGCCGCCCTACGGCGCCGCCCTCATCGTGCTCTGCTACCTCCTTCCCTTCGCCGTCATGTGCTTCTGCCACTTCAACATCTGCCGGGCGGTGCGGCTGGCCGAGAGCCGCGTGCGGCCGCTCACCACCTACGGGCACCTGCTGCGGGCCTACGGGGAGATGCGCACGGCCACCACCGTGCTCATCATGATCGTCTCCATCATCTGCTGCTGGGGGCCCTACTGCATCCTGGGGCTGGCCGCCGCCGCGGGCCGCCTGCCCTTCTCGCCCACCATGGACGCGGTGGCCAGCGGGATGGCCTGGGCCAACGGCGCCATCAACCCCCTCATCTACGCCGCCCGTAACCCCAACATCTCGGTGCTGCTGCGGCGCAGCCGGGAGGGCGGCTACAGGACTAGGAACAACGTGGTGGCCTACCTGTCGGTGCCGGGCCGCCAGCCGGAGCCCCGGAGCCGGGCCAAGCGTGTCCGGGAACGCTACATCAACCGGCACAGCGGCGCCCCGGGCAGCGCCCTGTCCTCCTCCAGCCCGGCCAGCGGGGGAGAGGTGGCCATGTGGGCCTGCAAGACTCCGGCCGTGCTCTTCTGTCGGGATGGGCAGCCGGACACCATCTCCGAGGCCACCCTGAAGGCCAAAGCTGGCACCATCGACACCAGCCTCTGAAGGGATGGGGGACCGGGATGGAGGCATCTCTCCCCGGGGCTGTGTCCCTGAAGAAAGCCCTTTGTAGCCAGATCACCAGGAAACTTAGATGGGACTGTGTTTCTTCTCCACTGTGCGAGCTCTGCTTTGGTGGCCTAATCTGTGAGCAGCAAGAGCTCCACAGGGGGAAGGGAAATGCCTTTTCAGCAGGCCTGATGCATCAGTGACAGCCACTGAGCCCAGCCAAGGCAAGAGCTCAGCTGCAGGAACAGGACAGTGTTTGCTCCAGACCTGCAGAAAGTGCCACTGTGAAGCCCAGGGGCTGACACACCAAAGCTGACTGAATGTCTGTGTGAGCTGTTTGTTAAGTGCCAAAAAAGCAATTGAAAGCTGAGCACCGGCAGCTGGAAGCCACTCTGAAAACACCACACTGTGAAAACCTCATTATGGCAGGAAAATGTTGCTTTTACCCGTTATACGTGGAGGTGCCAACAGTCATAAAGTCACAGACTGTAGGGCAGGCTGGAAAAGTGATCTATTTATATTATTTTTTTTTAATTTAAACTCTGAAGCATAACAAGAAACTAATTGTGCAAGGGAAGGTGTATGAATCTGGGAGGGAAGGAAAGGAAGGTCATACCTCAGGTGTCAGAATTTCAGCAGCCTTTTCTCTTTTTTTGCAGGTACAGTCAAAATACTATGAATATGAAAAACATGAGTTCCTCAGACAGACTGAAAAGGGTGTGGGCGTAAACTGTGGTGTGCACAAGATGTGTGTTTTCTTTTTGAGCTCATCCAAAGTGTCTCACATCTCCAAGGGTTTTACCATAATTAGAGGAGTTGTGTGAGAGACGTGTCTGAAAGGAGAGGTAAAGCAATACCACGTGCTCCCTGTGTGCTCTGCAGTGTGTGAAAATGTGTATGTGCACAGAACAGTTATTGTTGTATTGATGGCAGCAATCCATGAGAATGCAATATTTAAAAACCAGCTGTTTGCTGTTGAAAAGAAAAAAAGGAAAATAACACCATGGAAGTGCGATGGCACACCATAAAGTCAAATGAATTTATCAGTGTAATCTTTTTGTTCAAGGGCCCAAAGCCTTAAATTAGTATTTAAAATCAGAAATTAAAATTTGACCTTCATTTGTCTTTGCCAGAGTTAAGTGTGAGACAGTATTTTTCCTTGTACAGGCTTTAAAAATACAGTGTTTCTTTTTTTTTGATTTTTCAGCTGTTTGTGACTCAAGTGAACACAGTATCATTATTTTCTAAGCAAGACAAGAAATAAATTGTCTTTTATGCAGGAAATGAAAATGTGTCAGCCTGGCATCATTCTCAGGCCAGCCTTGGGAAGGGAACTCCTGTAAAAAAATTGCCAGATGAATGATAGCAGAGAGACCTAATTGTTTGTGAAATTTTAATGCAGCTGGTTTCCATGCTGTAAGCATTACTGTAACTTCCCTCTCTGATGCTCCTGAAGCCCATGAGGAAAAGATCTGACCCTTGACTACTCAGCAGTGCTAATTTGCCCTGCAGCTACTGGATTTTGCAGGTTGAGCAGTGTTTTCTTGCTGTTTCAGAAAAGGCTGTGCAGAAAGCCCCCAGCTCTTCACAGGAGCTCTTTGGCAGTGAGTGAACACTGGTGGCTTGTTGGAAAGGCAGGACAGGAATTTCTGCCCTTCCACAGCAATTTGTGGCTAAGTGTAAATGGAAAAAAGGGTGGTTGTGAATGATGAGATTGGATTTAACTCTTACCTGGGTAGCTGCAGGTGGTAACAAGGAGATTGGTGGGGGTTAATTGATAATTGGCTCTGGTCACCTTCCCTGTCCCTTCTTGTCCCCACCACCCCAGCTGACTCAGGCACAGAACAACTACTGATTCTCTCTTTTTCATACTGGTTTCCTTTTCTGCTGGTTTGGTGTCCTGACCAGTGTACCACAGGCCAGGGGAGCATCTCTGTGGCAGTCAGTTATGGCAAGGGAAGGACTGAGGGAGCTGCACTGGAAGTAACACATCTTTCTAGAGAAGTGGTAGTGAGGCTGCTATAACACAGGTTTCAACATATTTTTAACAAGCTCAGGCTGGTGCATGTTAGTCTTGCATGTGAGGAATTGAAGGAGGGCAGCTGGCCGTGGTCTTGGAGGCATCACAAATTGGCACATTTGTGTGGAAAGCTAACTTGGGCTGTAGCAAGGGGAGATTCTTGACCTGATCCTTTTTGACATGGACCTGCTGCAGCTCCAGCAGAGCCAGCTTGTGTTTTAAAGCTGTGCCTGGCCTGTGCTCCTCAGAATCACAGAATCACAGAATCATTTCAGTTGAAAAAGGCCTCTTGGGTCCTCAAATCCCAGCACTGCCAAATCTACCACTAGCCCATGTCCCTGAGTGCCACATCTACATGTCTTTTAAATGCCTCCAGGGATTGTGATTTTACCACTTCCTTGGGCAGCCTTTTCCAGTGTTTGGCAGTATTTTCTGTGAAGATATTTTCCTTAATATCCAATTTGAACCTTTTCTGTGAAGATATTTTCCCTAATATCCAATTTAAACCTTTTCTGGTGAGTCTTGAGGCATTTTCATATGATCCTGTTATTTGTTAATTGGGAGATCAGCCCCTGGCTATAACCTCCCTTCAGGTAGTTGTGGAGAGGTCCCTTCCAAACCTCCTTTTCTCCAGGCTAAACACTCCCTCAGCCACTCCTCATATCACAGCACTGTTGAACAAGTCAGGTACACATGTCTCTACACCCACATTTTTTAAAGTATGTTTTAAAAAATCCAACCAAATGGTCTTAAATAAACCACAAACAGCAGCAAGAGACCCACACAAACCTCACCAAAGGCTGCCTGCCAAAACAGTGCTTGAAATGCTGCTGTGTCCCAGCTCTGTGAAGGCTGCTGCCTCTCACCCAGCACCACAGAGTGGGTGAGGTCTGTCTCTGCACCTCACAATGGCTCCATGTGTTCATCTGGGAGAAAGAAAACAGTGGATTAAGCCACAGTTCTACTTTAGCTCTGAAAACTCTGCCTGTGGTTGCAGCTGCTTGTTCTTGGGTGAGAAGATACTGCAGCAGGAGGCTCCTGGCCAAGCCACTGAGGGATGTCACCCCCACATCTCCCACATGCCCATGCTGGTGTCACCCCACTTAGAGATCCCGTTTCTTTGGGCTGAAAAACTCAGAAGGCAGGAAGACAAGTGTTTTGGACACGACAAAACTGGATCTGAGGCTCCAACTCTCCAGTCTCGTTCGTTTTTCCTTCCTTGAGATGAGCCTGGACAAAGCAAATTGTACTAATCTTATTTGCTCAACGATATGGGACATATTTTATCATGTCAAAAATCATGTGGATTATTCTGTGCAGGATATTCAGCATAAGAGAAAGAGGAGTTCAAGTTGATTTGAAGGCCAGTTCAGCCCTGGATACCGGAGACAGCTTCAGTCAAAGACAAATTAAAAATGTGTCTTCAGGCTCTTTAGTCTCTTGTTGACTTTCCAGCATATTTAAACCCTCAACTTAAGAGTACCTTACTATTTGGCAATGATGGCATGCCACTGACTGAACTAATGCATTATATCTTAGAAGGAAAACATTAAGTCTTGATGAATGACAAGCATTTTAGAACATACTGCTGCAACTGCATGCAGTGGTAGTTTTCCTGCTGATTTAATCATCAGATTCATTCAAGTAGTTATTTTCCACTCCCTTCCTAATCTGTGGATGAAGCCTCCGTTCAAAGCAAATGCTGCGTGCATAACTTATGAACTGTGAACAATTAGCAGGCCAATTAGCAGTATTTATAGGTGACAGCCAGATGGGCTGTAATAGTTTCCATCAATCACCAAAAGTGGGAGAGCTCAGGAATATGAAATACCTCATTGCTGCTTCTCTTTCAGCACTGGTGTTGATTCCTGTATCCAGCAGATGCCAGCAGAGATCCAAGCAGCCAGCACAGCTGATCCTGAGAAAATCCTCCTGTTAATGAGATCAACCACTGCCCTCAGAGCTGCTGCTGCTTCCCAAATATGAGCACTCAGGGTAGGGGTTGTGACTGATGCCCAAAGAGCACCTCACCAAAACCTGGTTTGGAAGACAGATTCAACACATGCTGCTCTTTGGGAAGTTTGTTGTACAGGCTGAAACAAATAATTTGGAAAGCACATCAGAAAAGAGGCATTTTGTGCATGCAGGCCAGAGCTGCAAACCTGCAGCCTGGAGGGCTGGTGGGATCAGTCCTAGTGCTGGCAGGGTGCTTTGTTCAGCAGCACAGCTGCCTCTGCACTCTGGATGCTTTTGTATTTTCACATCAAGACTCTGACTGTTAATAATAAATAGGTGCACATCTAGATCTGCTTGCAAAGCACTACAGAGCCACAAAGAAAATGTTAGAAAGAAAAGATCCAGAGTCCTCCAGGAGGAATAACCCACAGTAAGATCCAGTCTTGGGGGACCTCATGCTTAGCTGGTTTGCTGCTGCAAGCCTTGGGCTTGCCATGACCAGTGGGGTGAGTCCCAGTGTCTTCACTGGGGCTGAATGTGGGAGGACAAGGCCAGCCCTCCTCCTATAGCACAGCCAGCCCTCCTGCTGTTCCCAGTTTGCTGAGGAGTGATGGGTTTTCTGGCAGGCCACTGCCTGAGTCCTGAAGTATCACCACAGCCAAAGTGTTTGGGCAACAGCTCAGCATTTCTAGGTATTTTTTTCCTAGGAAATCACCACTGCAAGAAACATGAGGAAAAGTGATGTGGAGAGAGACAGACTGTGAATCCCTCCCAGTGGCATGAAATGGATGAGTCACAGGGGAAATCAAAGTGAAAGTGGCAGAAACCCCAGGGCACGACACCAAGGCTTGCACTAATTTGTCTGGGGAGTTAGGGGTGATCTCAGCCAAGAAGATCCCAGGAGGCTGTGACAGAAGGAAGTCTAGCAAGGGAGGCTGTTTGCTGGGGCTGTTTGTACTGGGTGGCAGAGCACACCAATGTGCCTACAGGCTCCTGGGGTGATCATAAGAGATGAGTAGCTGTGATTCAGCAGAGGAAATAAATTCACCCTGAGAGGAACTGCTTATTTAAAAATAAACTGTTATTTGTGTTATTTCTCGGCCTGCTGGCACTGAGCTCCTCTAGGTTCAGCTGGTTTCACAAAGGCAAGCACTGCCAGAAGCCCACAAAACCAACTGGGGAGCAATTTCTGAGTACTTGGGATCTTTAATTTTATACATCCATTATTCTTGCCTTTATTTTTAATTTTATCTCTTGCATAGTCAGTTCAGAAGCTAAGGGAACATTGAAAGGTAATCATAAAGGTAACAAAGTTTTTTTAAAAGCTTTGTTTAGATCAGAGAATTGTGCTTTTCCTCAGGGGCCTTTCACTGTGTGCACTGAAGAGTTAAAGGTGTTTGCAAACAGCAGTGCTCCACACATTTGCTTTCCCCTCAGACATAGGGACACCTCTTCTCCTTGCCACCATAAAGAAAAGCAGAAAGATGCAGCCATGATGACTTTGGGGAAATCACTTAGGAAAATTATATTCCTCAGTTCCTGGGGTGGAGATTGGGAGTGGAAATGGTGCTGATCAGCTTTCCACATCTGGAGGAAGATCCATGTTCCTCCCAGGGGCCCAGAGCAAGTCTGGCTGAAGGCAGCAGGGATATCTCCTCCTGCTTCTGCCAGCAGCTCTCATGCAGAGGCTTAAACACTTTGGGTTAAACACTTGGGGGCTTGGCCAGAGGGATTCACTGAGGGATTCACACTCAGAGCAGGTGAAAATTGTCCCCATGTTGGGGCTGCACATGGACACCAGGCTGGCTCCTGTGTGAGATTATGGAAAACACCAGGCTAGCCCAGCCCACCCCACTCCATCAGAGGGCAGCTGAGAGGATGCTGGTGCTTCAAAACCTCTCTGGATGGGCCCTACAAATTAACACACCCCCCCCTAGTCTCATCTACCTTCAGGGTAGGTGTGGACAAAACCAGCAAAATAAATTTCTCTGAAATTCATCTCACCCTCCCAGCAATTCCCTCACAACCCTGTAAATGTAATTTGCTTACCTGATTTAGCAACATACTCTGAACTAATCTCAGCATCAGGGATTAAAAATGCTCGGAGTAACCAGGTCACTTATTTTTTTTTCCAGTGGAATCTAATGTGCTGCAGCACTGCTCTGTGCCTGTGGCTTCTGTGCTCAGTCTGGTGCATTTTACAGAACATTTGGTAATATAGCATCCCTGAGGTCATGTCAAGTTCTGAATACAGCATCTGAATTGTGGAGTCTTTACAGGAAATGTAACTCAAATGGTGATCGCCTCCTGCTATTAAATTGAAAAGATTTGCCATAGGAACTAGGTCTTGCCTGGGTGCTTCTCACTGATTTCACAGCAAAAAGGGTTTTAGGCAATGATCAGGGGCTGGGTGAAGCACAAAACTGGGACTTCCCTACTTTTCCTTGAGCCTGGGGGATGCTCTGCACAGAGCCTGGCAAAGTGAAGCCATGTCAAAGCACACAGGCACAAATTCAAGCAGATGGAAAAGCTGCTGGTACCCCTCAGCACCCAAAGCCCAGGTAAAGCCAGGGGCACTGTCCCAGCCCATCTTACAGCAGTGTCCTGGCAGGCCAAAGGCAGGGATTAGACAGCAGGAACAAAGCTGTGGCCTCCAGACTGGCTGTGGTGGTGCCCAGGATAATCTTGGTTTAGAGCAGCTCTCCTTGGTGTTGCCCAAACCCAAAGTGTGTGAGTCCTGTCCCTCCTGCAGAGCCACCTCTGAGCTGAGACCACCTGAGCAAATACTGGAATATGGACCAGTAAAGAAAGTAATGGGAAAATGGCAATTTCAATGACTCACCTTCACAGAATTGCTCTGAGAACTGGGAAACTCCAGCTCAATTTCAAATTCTTTGCAGTGAGACAACAGAGTGCATACAAGGTGTGAGGAAAGCTGGGTAGAAACAGGCTCCCAATACAGACCCTGGCACTGGGGCAAGCTGGGGACACTGTGGAGGAGTGGGGAATTCTGTGGTAATTTCAAAAGGAAGTTCAGATGACCCATGAAGCTGTTTTGAGTTAGTTTATCTTACACACATGTGCATTTTTGATGCACACACATCGACCTGAAGGTCAGGCATTGCCAAAAGTCACAGAAAACCCACAGGCCGAGACCTTTGGCTATTTGACTCGAATTACAATGGAGAGAATTAAAATTAGCTCTCCTCAACCACGCCGGGGGAAACTTACATAGAAAATTTAGCACAAGAACTTTTCACACCACGGTAGAGATCGCAGAGGAAAACAAGAAGCGGAATTGATTTTGTGCTTGACAGATCTAAAATGCTGAAGTTGGAAAGTGCCAGCAGATGGCACTTTGCTCAGCCTTTGCTGAGGCTCCGGCAGCACCTGGCTTGACTGCACACTCTCATCAAGCCTGGTTTAAGAGGAAAAATGGCACAAAATGCTCAGAGGTTTCAAGTCACAGCAGTCCTGATTCAAACGGAGAACTCTCCTTTTCACATGCATCTGTTGGAGGACCCTGAACAATGCCAGGGAGAGAGCTCAGGGGAGAGGTGTCTGCAGGATTTGCTGCCGGAGATGCAGATGGGGCTCAAACCCTCCCTCCTGGATCCATCACCTTTGTGTCCTCTTGACCTCCCCTGTCTCCCCCAGAAGCAAAGCTCAAAGAATGTGTTCACCCAAAGCACAGGCTGGTGAAATGACCAGCTTTTATGGGAGCTGAGGATCATAGGATCACAGAATTGTTTGGAATCACAGAATCATTTAGATTGAAAAAATCTCTAAGATCACTGAATCCAACCATTCCCCCAGCACTGCCAATCTCACCAATAACCATGTCCCTAAGTGCAATATCTACACAGCTTTTGGATACCTCCAGGGATGGTGACTCCACCACTGCCCTGAGCAGCCTGTTCCAATGTTTGGTTACTCTTTGGACAAAGAACTTCAATATCCAATCTAAACCTGCCCTGGCATAACTTGAAGCTGTTTTCTCTTGTCCTGTTGTTTGTTACCTGGGGGAAGAGATCAAACCCCACCTGGCTGTCCCCTCCTATCAGGGAGCTGAGCCTCCTTTTCTCCAGGCTGAGCCCCCACAGCTCTCCCAGTTGCTCCTCCTCAGACTTGTGCCTGTTCCTGTGGCATCCAGCAGTGCCAGCCCTGCACAAGGACTACAGATTTGGTCAGGCTGTGTGACAGTGATGGTTGCAAAGTGCAGTTTTACCCCAGAGCATCTGCCTGAGGTGTGACAGGGTGCAGGGGCAGTGTGGGGACAGGTCCCACAGCACAGCTGGGAGCAGAACTGGCAACATCCCTGCTTTGCTTACCCTTTCCCGAGGGCCTCCATCAGGGATATCAAAGTCTGACATTGGGCCCATTGGGCCCACGGTCCCCTTTTCTGGGATTAAATAAAGAGTCCAGCAGCTCCTGCCAGTGGCACAGAGTGGCTGCCAGCGGGATGGGAGTGTGTCCCCATCTAGCCGTGCCTGCCCTGCTCCCTGAGCTGAGCTGTGCATGCAATGCTGCCGTGCTGCAATGCTGCCGTGCCTGCATCAGGCCATTGCCACAAGCCCTTGACTCATCTTTCCCAAGCCGGGGCGCGATGCCAAGGGCACCGGGCTGTGCGGGAGGTGACACCCGACACTCCTGGCTCCGGCGGGACTCCCAGTCAGTCACCACAGCCTTCGGCAACAGGGAAAGCTGCCGGGCTGGAGAGGGGCACAGTCATCAGGGCTGGCTCGGCAGGTTTGGTGCCACCAACCCGGGTGGCCCCACGGGACAATTCCTCCAGGAGAGCCGTGCCCGGCAGCGTCCCTGGCACCAGCGGGTCTGGGCAGGTTCGGATCATCCAGCACCCTGTGCTGGCTCATGGCTGTAACTGCAGGGAACAGCCAGGATTTGGGGCACAGGAGCCTTTTTTCAGCCAGGACATCAGTGGACATGGTGTAGTGGTTTTAAAGAGACAAAAGACACATTAACAGGAGAGGGAGGGGGAACCTGGGAGAACACTACTTCAGGAACTGGTTTCAACAGTTCATAAAGATGGTGATAGAATATTTGTGCATATCTTATACTACAACCCAGGACACATGGGCTCAGACAGCACAGGTGTGCCAGTCCAGCACAGTGCTCACCCTGGTCCCCTCTCCTCTGGAATGACAAACATTGTATATAAAATTTGTATTCTTAAACAATAGGTGGTGCTGATCCAGCCATGTGGAAGGGTATGAAGTCGAGGAAACTTGAAAGTTACTAAGATATTTTTTCCCCATCAAGTATCTTGGTTGAATAAAAAGCTGTGTCCTGACCTGGCTCACATCTCCCACAGCCACCCTGCCCCATCCTGTGTCACACAATGGCAGAGCCCAGGAAACCTACAATCTGCCATAAACTAGAATTTCAGGTCCTGATCAGTTTGTGGGGTTTGGCCAGCTTGTTCACATCTATTTATGGACAAACCCAGACCAGCCCTATGCTGGGGACACAGGGATTTACGATGGGAAGAGCAGCTGAAGCCACTCCTGTTTTCCTTGGGTCCTGTCACCACACAGCCCTGGGCTGCTTTCCCATGGCATCACCAGCCCACGACTGCCAGGGCTGGTGATGGAATCTGTGCTCCCTGCCAGCCCCAATCCAAAATGGGAAGCCCATGGGTCAGAGCACAGTGCAGATGTTCCCAGTGGCACAAGCAGTGGGGTCTGGGGGTGTCTTTGGTGCTGCAAAAATCTTTCCAGAGCATTGGAAAAAGAAAATAACAGAGAGCCTGGATGGAAAGGTGTGTGGGAAAGGAAAAGGTGAGCAGGAATAAGCCAGGAGGGGTTTGGGCTACTGCCAAGGAAACATCACTAGATAGGCTTGCTATAGGCATAGTGGGCAGCCCAGCCAGCACTTCTCCTGGAAAAAGGGACAGGATCCAATCCCATGATGCAAAACTGGCTGCTGCCTCAATGCAGGATCCTGGAAAAGCCCCAGTGGGCTTTTGGAAAAATTCCCACCAAGGTGGGGACAGGCATCAACAACAATAAAACGAGGAGAAATGAAGGGGTTCACCAACTGGGAGGCATTTCAGAACCCACACGTGGGTGACAATGAGGATGCTGCAATCCTGAAGGGTGGAAAAACCCAACTGCCTTAAACCCAGCAGGGTAAAAAAACCCCAACCTCCTAAAACCCAGCACTCGGGGAAAGGGTGAAGGGGTTATCACCTGACCCCAGAAATGCCTGCCAACCCAAAAAAAGAGCAAACCCTCAAAAAGCCTCTTTTTCAACACTTGCCTCAATTCCTAATTATCTATAAAAATCTCTCATTTTTTCCCCCTACAAAATAACTCACGCCTGTGCCATGTACACTCACCGAAAACATTTTGCTTTATTGCATATTGCCATCTTAGAAAATGTACAGTCTCATAACATTACACAGCATTTCCCACTAGCTACAACTACTAACATCCTTGCACCTAACAGACTACCTTAGTCACTACGAAGCTAATATGGTCCAAGACATAAACTTTCGTTTACAAATTATTGTGGAATTTTTTTTGTTGTTTTGTTTTTGGCATTATTAAAAAAAAAAAATCATCTTTAAAATACACACCCAAGAGAAAAGAGTGGCTACTTACACCAGCACCAATCTAAAAGTAGTTTTCGACAATGGCACATGGAATTACCTGCACACAGCCTTTGTATTTATTTATAGAGATATAATATTTTTTCTTTTTTCTTTTTTTTTTTTTTGAAAGAAAACAAAGAAATGGCAAAGTCAGCCTGATAATCAGGCTGTTGTAAAACAATTTAAAAAAGAAAACAACCCAAGAGGTTTGGAAGGGCAAGAGGAAATCTGTCAGGAAAGGTCCTGATGTGGCACTGGGGTTGCAGAGGCAGGAGCAGGGTGGGTGCTGGCACTCAGGCACCCCAGGAGGAGATCACCCTTTCTGACCCCCACCACCTGTCCAATTAATAAACACGTGTGACCAACCATTCCTTAAACCATCAGAAGCCAAACTTTTTTTTTTTAACCTTTTTTTTTCCTTCTTATTTTATATATTTTCAATTCCCCCCATAGTCCATTCCCTCAATTGTATCAGCCCCATTTTTTTCAGCCATAAATAAAAAATATAAATAGAGGCACTTTAGTTAAGGAATAGTATTATCATTACCTTTTGTCTTTATTTCCCCCTCCTTCTTAAAGCAAAGTGCTTAACTCCACCTTTGAACATAATTGCAGGTTTTGCAGCTGCTTGGATATGAGGTGCTGGACTTTATTTTTGCACTTACCTGCTTTATTTATTACTGCTTTAAATGCTACTCAGAAAGTCCTTTTCTTTTTTCTTTATTTTTTTCTTCTTTTTTTTTTTTTAAATCTACAGTGCGTTAAACGTTGCAACGAAGAAAAGAACAAAATGGTAAAACCACAGCTCTTGACAACTCTGCTTTGAGAGAGATTTCACAGCTTTCACTCAGCACACAGACCCTGCGGCCTTCAGGTGCTTAGAACCATTTTTTTTTATACAATTTAGTTTAAACAGCACTTTTGCTATACAGTACATATAGTTAACTGACATCCCATACCCCACCAGTAATACCGATTATCTGACAAAAAAAAAAAAAGAACAACCAACCTTATTTCAAATAGTGTTAATATCTAGTGCAACAGGGACAAACTCATCTCTCCACAGGAAAAAGAACAAACAAACAAAAAAAAAGATCACAAAAGTATTGGTGGTATAAAAAGGTTTTGTTTTGCTTTCTTAAAAAACATACCACAAATAAATAAAAGTAAAAAGTAACAGTCCTCTATATACTC
Source organism: Argya squamiceps (assembly GCA_037834095.1). Taxonomy (NCBI): domain Eukaryota; kingdom Metazoa; phylum Chordata; class Aves; order Passeriformes; family Leiothrichidae; genus Argya; species Argya squamiceps. The sequence goes on from JBBMKD010000216.1 coordinate 57,168,570, forward strand.
AGCATAATTTAAGAATAGAAATGTTAATATGTTAATGGTGGTTATTTTTTATTCTCCAATTCTTAATTTTCTAAACCCTTAAATTATTACTCCCTGAGAGCTCTGAATTACTTTTATTATTGGTTTTTTTTTTTCTTTTTTTTCTTTTTTTTTTTTTGGACTGACATTTGACAGGTAGTTCTGCTTACAAATTTGCAATGACAATGAACAGCAAACCAGTCAAAACAAGGACCTGGCTAAGAGACGAGTGTTTTCTTGGCATCGCTGCTTCTGTGTGTCCGAGAAAGAAAAAGGAAAAGAAGGCAGGTGAAAGCTGGTGGGTTTGACCCCAACCCCTTTGTATTTCAGAGACCTTTGGTCCTGACCCACCTTGACAGAGGATACAGTTTGTCCCATTGAACAGAAAGCAAGAACAAAAGTTACAACGCAACAGTTTATGCTCTTCATCTCCTCCGAGAACTGAACCTTTCCCACTGCCTTTGGGCCAGGAAACGTTGCGAAAATATAAATACATTGATGTGGCGTTACAGCGAGAAGCACTTTGGGGTAAAGTTTGTCCTTTAGCAAGGTGGCAGCAGGAGGAAAAAGAGCATTTCCCAAGGATGACGGGAAGAGCATCGCCGGGAGCGCCCCGCGGCGCCGAGCTCGGGAACCGGCGCGAACGAACGCACAGATCTGTGAGTTTCTCACAATCCTCACGACAATGAGAGAAAACAAACATACAAACAAACAATGGATTAAAGTTCAGTCATCTTTTCTTCTTTAAGCCACTCGGCTTGTGTGTGCAAGGCATCCCCTGCAAATGGCCCAAGGGGGTTCTGAGCAGGAGAGCAGCAGGAGGCAGCTTCCCCCCCCGTTGGCTTTGGGACCACAGGGACAACCGGCGGCTTGGGGTTGGGTCCTCTCTTGCTCCACGGATGCGGCATTGTGCTTGTGCATGGGGAGAACTACTTTTTTTGGAGTGGGGAGGAGGCAGTGCTGGCAACTCACCAACTTGAGCTGCCCAAGCACCTCCCTCCACACCCCCGACCCGACTATGTACACAGTATATACACACACACACACTCGCCCACGGGGGGACGAAGAGCGTGCCACTGTTCCACCTCGAATCGCAAGGCAGTGTCATGGAAACAAAAATAAAAAAAAAAACAACCAAAAACCCAAAAACCACAGCCACTTCAGCAAGACTGACCCGCCCTGTCTTTAGCTGGGTTTTGCTGTCAGTCAGTTCTGTCTCTCAGAAGTTGAGCTTGGTGACGGGCCTCTCGCGGCCGCTCTCGGCCAGCTGGTTGGTGATGCGCTTGCGGTTGCGCTTCAGCTTGGTGAGGTCCTTGTCGAAGACCTCGCCCGAGCGCAGGGCCGACACCAGGTCGTCGAACTCGCCGCTCTCCTCCCCGCTCTCCTTCGCCTTCCTCGCCTTGCGCTCCCGCTCCCGCTGCTCCTTCAGCTGCAGGCCACGGGGGAGGGGGAGAGAAGGCAGGTCAAACTCACACAGGTGTGTTGTGGGGGTGCCCAGAACATGCAAGGTGATCCCCAAACTCGTGGTGTTTCCCACCCCAGTGCTTAGCACAGGAGAGGTGGTCAGGGTTATTGATAGAACACATCCCTGGAAGTGCTCCAAGGACAGGTTGGACAGGGGTTGGAGCAATCTTGTCTAGTGGAAGGTGTCCAAGCCCACAGCGAGGGGGTTGGAACTAGAACTAAGTCACTTCCAATCCAAACCATTCTATGATTCTGAGATTCTATGCTACAAGCCATGGGCTGAGGGTCACAGCCCCCCCATGGCTGCTGCTCATGGGTCACAGCAGCTGACAGACAGCACCAGCTCTGCTGCACGTTTCAGCTGCAAGACCTCACCAAACCCAAGGTCATGAATCAAGTAATCAAAAATGAAAAGCCATTGGGTCTAAGACCACAGAAGCTCCCTTCCTAGTCTTCAGTGCTCCCTGTGCCACCCTGACCACCACGGGGACACAACTGCCACTCCCAGGTGCCCTGGGGGTGCTGCCAGAGTTGCTGATGTGTGCTCACCTGTGCCTCCATGCGTGCCCGCCGCTCCTCCTCCTCCTTCCTCTTCCTCATGTTCTCGTTCTCCTGCTTGGCCTCAGTCACAGCCTGAAGGAACTGGTCAAAGATGCCAAAGAATTCGTCAGGCTGCATTTTGTCTGTGTCTTCTCCAAAGTGCTTCACAGCCTTGGAAAACTGGAAGAGAGAAGACAGAGATGTCATCAGTCTTGGATAAATCCACTGGACTGGTGAAACTCTCAACCTGATGGGGCAGAGTGAAACACTTCCAGCAGCCACAGCACACAGCAAGGCTTTGCCTCATCAAGCCTTGATTTAAACCTGAAATAAATCACCTGATGTGTTACCTGTTACCCTGCAAGACCTGGATCACTATTAAGCTCCCTCTCCCCATCTCGCCTCTGGCTCTGCTGAGCCTCCCCTGCCCCAGCTCCACTTTATTAACTAAGCAGCAGTAAAAACAAGGAAGCAAAATACTGTGGGACTGAAGACATAAAACTAATAGTAAACACGGCAGGGGAAGGGAAACTTGCACTTTTAAGTTTTTCTTTGAAGTATTTTTGGGGGTATTATTTATCACTGCCACATGCTCTGCTATTGAAACCAAATGTGTTGGTGAAACTTCTAAAAGAAGATTTCTGCCCAGGCTCAGGCACAGCCCTGGGCAGGGAAATAAGGGAGTTTTCCAGCCTCTTGTGCTGTTTGCACACCATTAATGTGAGGGAGTGGAATGAGGCCACAGCAGAGGTCAGGACAGGACATCCACAACCTGCCAACGTGCCCCAGTCCCCAAGCAGCCCCCGAGTTGTCCTTGGGACTGACACTCTTTGTTCTCACTTCCAGTCTGAAGGAGACTCTTTGTGCAGAGCAAGTTTGTTAAAATTGTGAAGGCACATTCTGGAGATAAGCAGGCTTAAAAGAAAAGAAAAACAAAATCAAAGCACCAACAGATTTATTAGTTGCTTTGATATTGCAGGGTAGACCAAGAGGAACGTTTTTAAAGCCTGCCTGTATGATTTAGTTTTATTTGCAGGGGTGCCCCAGGCTCTTCAAAAGACATTTAGTGCATTTTTATTTCTTTGTTTACTTAAGAGACTCAACGCTTCGAGATGCAGGGAGGAATCTGAGAAGTGCCACTATATAAGTCAATATAATTGAGGTTAATCTTGCTGATTTTAATCAAGATATTGCAATTCTCTGCTATGTTACAAGAGATGCTGGTGGGGGAGGGAATGCTGAAAATGCTCTCCTCATGTGATATAAAGTTTATAAAATGGAGATGTTTCTGCTTTCCTAAGAGAAAACAGGAACACAACTTGAATCTGGACATGTGTTTTAAAAAGCAAAGAGCTGGAACAATCCACAGAGCCCATCCCTTCCAACAACCACGGAAAACTGCTTCAGAGTGGACTTCCACAGATGCTGGGGACCACGACCAGACCTCCTCCTCCAGATCCAGCCAAGTCAGCAGAAGATGATACAGTTTGCAGAGCATTTGTCACCAGTCCTAACCCAGTGCAGAGAATATCTCTGCCAGGTTACCATCAACAGGCCAAAAGGGTGACCTGGGTTAGCCATGGCCTCAGGCAGCTCCATCATAATGCCCAGGCATGGGTCAGAAGGACAGTGCCAACTGGACAATGCCAGGGAGAAGGAGGTGAGGCTGAAAAGCTGCTCATATCTCAAGGACATTGGTGGCCTTACCAGCTCTTTTGCTTCCATCAGGAGATCTTCAACATCTGAGAAGCTGAAGCTGGCCAGGGTGATGAACTGGCTGACGACAGACACAAACTTGTCACCTGCTTGCTGAACCTGAGACTTCTGGAAGTCCAGCTCCTTTGGGGGGAAAAGAAGTTAAATCTGGTCAGGCCCTGGCTGATGAGGGACACAAATACCTCTGGCCTCTGGTAGTGTCATTGGGAGTGTGCCTGAATCAGTGCCACTGCTTCTCCCCCTGCTGTGTGTGACACCCTGGATTACACTGCCTGAAGTAAGCTTTTAAGCCAAATCCTGCAGGAAAGCTTATGGAAGCAGGATAATTCAGCAAGACAGTGAGTCCTTTGGGATGCTTCCACCATTTCATCACCTCTCCAGCTGTGCTGCAGAAGTGCTCCCCAACCCTCAGTGGTTTTATGGCCAAGGGGAGACTCCTCTGCACATCACAGGTCCTCCTTGGGCATCACCACTAGGCTTACTCAGCCTCCCTTGGTGCATTAGACATAAACCATGCATGTGCCTAAACACACATGGTAACTTCAGTGCCAGAACAGCCCTGAGAGGACAGGCACACGTGCAGGGCAGGAAGGAAAGGCAAACAGATCTCCAGGATGTGAGATAAAAGCAGCTTTGCTGGGAGCTCCCTGGCCTGCCTCCCCAAGGAGGGATGCAGTGCTGCTCCGAGCCAGGCTGGACTATACTTGATTTAAATGATACTTACAGTCTCCACTGCTCTCAGGCCACTTCTCAGAGTGTTTATTTCTTTCTCCAGCTCAGTCATGCTGTTGGACATAGCAGGATGTTAATTTTCAGCTTTTCCCAGCAAAATCTACAGCTCTCCAACCAAACTGACTATGGTTTTCCCACTGAAAAGACCCCAACCCTGCCCACACTACCTCCTTTTTGCAGATCAGCGTGACTCAAGCAGCAAATCAGGCTGACAGCCTCTAAGCTGGGACTATCTCAAAGTGGCTGCAGCTGCCTGTTTCAAAGCAAAGTGCTTTTCTGTATTTTTAATCAAGGGGACTGTGTAGGTTTAGCAAGCTCAGCAGCCTCCAGCCCTCTCCAAGTGAAAGGATGGCTCAGGAGAGGGCCTTGCTGGGCACAGATTTCCCTCCAGGTCCAGCAGTAGATGGGATCATTGTCCCAGGGCACAGAGGGCAGTTTTTCAGGGTACCACGGTTGGGTGAGCACCAGGCAAAGCATCCCTGTGAGGAGCAGCGAGGCTTCCACAAAGGGAGACAGCCCAAATATAGAGAAATAAAAATAAATCACCACGTCTGGCACTGGCTTTGTTTACACAAGGCTCAAGCCCCTGATGAGCTTCAAATTCAAGTGCTTATGGGTTTCTACCACTGTGTCTGAGGGAAAGCTTTCTCACAAAGCCTCGGTGACCACAGGCTTGATGCTTTTCCAGGGGTGTCTGTGAGAGGGCTGGGGTCCCTGGAAATGCTGACTCTGGGTCATGGGGCAAGCATTCCTGGCAGGTTTAGTCTGGGAAAATGCAGTTTTGGGAGCCCTGTGCTCCAGCAGTTCATTACTAGTGGTGGGATTGACAGAGGCGGCAATTTCTGCTTCACAGCTGCAGGACTGGGGGGAATTCAGGGTTTTCCAGAGCTTTAGAAACTTCTTGGTTTCACTCTAGATTGGAGCAAACCCAAATGTTACATATGGTGTCCAGTTTAGAGTGAAATGATAAAGTTTGGGGGGGTAAGGAAACCCTCTGTGCAGGCGTTTTCTTTCCCATACGTGTGCCTGTGCTACAGCTGCAGATCAGGAGCATGGGAAAGCCAGAGCCTCCACCAGCATGGAGCATGTCCTGCTCAGCCATGCCCTCAGCTGATACCTACAAAATGAGCACCAGACAGCCACAGAACCATGGAATATCCTGAGTTGGAAGGGACCCACAAGGATCTCCAAGTCCAACTCCTGGCCCTGCAAGGGAGTGCCCCAAGAATCCCACCCTGTGCCTGAGAGCATTGTCCATATGTTTCTGGAGCTCTGTTAGGCTTGCTGCTGTGACCACTGCCCTGGGGAGCCTGTTCTAGTGCCCAACCATCCTCTGGCAGAAGAACACTCTTCCCTGCATGGCAAGATTTGTCCTGTCACTGTTCAATCCCCATGGCTCATGATTATTTTACATTTTATACAAGAAGATCCTTGTTTTGTCCAGTACACATCTTTCCTGTGAGCCCACCACTGCTACAAGAGACCTTTGAAGCTTGGACAGCCCTCAAGCCACTGTAAACTCCATGTATATTTCACAGCATCATGCAATGGTTTGGGTTGGAAAGGACCTCAAAGCGCAACCCTGCTGCCATAGGACACCTTCCACTATCCCAGGTTGCTCCAAGCCCCATCCAACCTGGCCTGGAACACTTCCAGGGATCCAGGGGCAGCCACAGCTTCTCTGGGTAACCTGTTCTGACTGCACCCTCTCTAAAGAGGTGCAGTTTCAGGCCCTTTTCATGTCCACAACTAACACAAATGGCTGCAGAAACGTGTGGTCTTTGCTGCTCATGTCCCTGCAGCATCAAAGCCCATAAGCTCCTGCTGGAGTTTAAAACCAAAACAGAGCCCCATTGATTTCAGAGGTACTTCAGCACATACTTGAGGGCTTTGCAGAGCAACAGCAGATTCCTCCTGAACTTAAAGGTTCGGGCTGTGTTTAAGGGCTTTGCTGACCTGGGGCAGCCTGTTCCCAACAGCTCAGTGGGCAGGGTTTAAAAAGCTGCTTGCAAACCCCAGAAACTCCATGCTGGTAGAACAAGGGGCAGGCAGGACCTGGATGCAGGTGAGTCCCTCACACAGCTGCCTGGTCCTGCCCATGCTGCAGGCAGAGGCTCCCTGGCACATGCAGATAAACAGCTGCCCTTTATCTGCAGCCACACCGCAACCGCTTCCTCCCGGATTACTTAATGCACCATTAGAAATTAATTAAATGCTTTTGTGGTGAGATAACAACAGGAAGCGGCTGCTGCAAGCAGCTCTCCTCCCCCCAGCTCACAAGTTTAGAGCCTTTTCTGCAAGGGCTGTGATTTAAAGCTGCCAGGTGATGTTTGTTTCTGAGTCCTGGGCTGCTCTGGGCCAGTGTGGCCACAGCATGGGATACAGCCCAGCAGCTGTAGGGCAGGGATACAGCTCCCAGCACCAGGAGGGTGAGGTGACATGGAAAAGCAGGCTGAAATGAGGGGAGAGGTGCTCCCAGTGCTGCCTAAGTGTCCCCTCAACCCCTGCTTACTTGACTTTGGCTGCCTGTGGGATGTCTCGCAGCTCCTCGTGCAGGTGGAGGACTTTGGGGTATTTCTTTTCCACGACAGTGATGAGATAGTGCAGCAGGGTGATGTTCCTAGGAGAGAGGGGGCAGAGAGGTCAGTGTGGCAGCATCTTGGGGAGCTCACTGGTCAGTCAAAAGCCCTGGTTAAACCTCAACCTTAGCAATGAACTATTTGAGGATTTCTGCTTGATGCCTGTCTGGGGACATGGGATGGGTCTGTCCCATGCACAGCTACAGGGCAGAGCAGCCTGGTCCCTGCAAGCAAGGAACCCAGGGGAGGTGACTGGAGCATCACTGCTCTCGTTCTCCACTGTCTTTACTGATGGATAAGACCAGGGAGGTTTGAGACCTGACCCAGCTCCTTTTGCTCTGGGAACAGATCTCAGCAGGGCAGAGCAAACCAGGGAATGGTTGCTTCAGCATGGGAGAGTGGCAGAGGAAGTTCCTGTGGAGAAATGCTCCTGGAAACCCTTTCTCTAGCTCTTGGCATCTTCAAAGGGGTTAAAAGGCTTTTGGAAGATGATCCTCCTAATCAGCCTTGGCTGCAGTTTAGCCAGCCCAGGAAGGAAAGGCCCATCAATCGCTCTGCTGATCTGCAGCTTGGCTTCCCTTGAAAGCTGTCCTGCTCAAAAAGGTGCATACTCACATCACTGGATGTGCCAAACTGGGCAGCAGGAGGAGGGGACTGCTCCCACCCACCCACGTCCCAGGGGTGATGCTAATGACCCCTGCATTCCCCCAGCACCCCTGGGGTCTGTGGATGATACCAAGGATAAGGGCAGGGGCTGCTCACTTGTCAATGCTGGACTTGGTGTCTGCAATCTTGTTGAGGCTGGAGATCTTAAACCCGAAGGCATTGCCCCTCTGGCCCTTGTTCATGTAGTTCCCAAAGGCCAGGACCACCTCCAGGAGCTGCTGGAGGCTGCTGCTCTGCAGCACTGCCTTGGAGCCAGCACGGATGGCTGAAAGCAGAGAGGGGTGGGACATTAACCCCTGCCACAACAGCCCACCAGCAACCCCTTCAGTACTTCCAAAAAGTGACCACCAACCCCACCCCTTCCCTTCCCTTCCCTTCTCCTGGCACAGAGGATGCTCTCCCTGGGAGTGATCCCTGGCACAGAGTCCCTTAGCAGCTCTGGTCACTTGCCTTCCACCTTGGGCTTGACCTCTGCAACTCTCTCTGCAAACTTCTTCTTGAAGTAGAGGGACTGCAGCCTTTGCTGATAATGGTTTATCCTGGAAAACAAAGAGGAGGTGCAGGTTGAGCTTTGCTTGCTCCAGGCAGAGCTCTGTTGCTGCACTGCTCACAGCTGTGCTTACAAAGCAGGCTTGAGCCAGGGTGATTAAAAAATAATGACCCCCTTTTCTCCCTGAAACTGTGCTGGGATGGGAAAAATTGACAACTGAAGCTACAGCTGTCCTGGGGTGGATCCCCATGGTTTCTTAAGCACATGCTTAAGCATATCCCCTGACCTCAGCAGGTTCAACAAGTGGATTTTTACACCCTATTGATACGTGAAAGAACAAACAGTTCTTTCACAACCACTCCTAAGCAAAGGTGCTGATGAGGTCAGGGCTCCCCATGGCTTTGTGATGAGCTGCAGCTGGAGAGAGGCTCACCTAGGACCAGAACTAATGAAACCGGACCTCCTGATCATCAGAATGATGGGCTGGGCTGGAAAGCCCCTCTCCTGGGCAAGTCAGCGATGGCTCTGCTCATGTCAGTTGTGTTTATGCTAACCAAGATCTCACTTGTGTGCACATGGCAGTCTGATTTGAGTCACTTGGAGCAAGGACCCACGGGAGACATGCTCACACACAGGGCCACGAGCTGTGCTGTTGTACTAATCAGAGGTGACAAAGACATCACACTCGGTTACAGACCACAAGGCAAAAATTAAAAAGCTGTGCTGGAAATCAAGGGAAACATTTGCATCAGCACATTGTGCTTTCCAAAGGATGAAGGCATGAGAGTCTGTGGCGAGAGAGTCGGTGAAGAAGGAAGGTGACCTGTGATAGAAAAGCTAATTCTGAGCATCACTGAGCCCTGAGGGCTCAGGTCTGAACTTCACAGCTCCATCCTGCCTGCCTCTGACACTCAGCAAGCACACAGCTCTTCAGTGCAGCTCTCAGGCAGCACGGGAGCATTTCTATTTTTGATCTCCCAGTGCAATTGTAAAACTCGCTGACCTTGCCAACAAGTGACTGGCTTGAAGTTCAGCTAAGAAATTCAGAGAGCTCAATGCTCAGTTCAATTTAAATAAGCAGCTTCAAGATTTTAACCCAGCACCTCTAGAGGATGTGCATGCAATAGATAAGGTTATTCATCCCCGAAGACTCCTCAGTTTTAAATGATTGCTACCAGGAGCAGGAAGAAATGACATTTCCTTTCAGTCTCATATAGTCTCAGGAGCCCTGGAGATGAGTCAATCCTGAGGTGAGAAGTGGGACTCATCTACACAGCAGGACAAAATGTACATACATCAGGCTTGAATATTCATTAGGATGAAAGGGAAAGGAGCACTGTGTTATCATTGTAACAGCACTCCCCACCTGGGCCACAATGAATCATAGAATGGTTTGGGCTGGAAGGGACTGAAAAACCATTTAGCTGCAACCCCTCTGCCCAGTAGAGGCACCTTCCACATGACCAGGTTAAATTACAGAATCCCTGAATCATCAAGGTCCAAAGAGACCCTCAGGATCATCTAGCCCAACCATCAACCAGAACCACCACAAAATCCATCTCCCCATCCCTCTTCCCTGCTCTGTCCAGCTGCTGCTGGTATAGGAACACAACCCTGATTTTAGGACCAGAGCACCATAAATGATCCATATAATTTGGAGCACCTCGCTTGCCCTCCTGTCTGCTTGGCCCACTCATTTCTTAATGTGAAAAACAGTAAGAAAAGAGCTTATTTCCCAAGCAGGCTCCATGAAACAGCCACTCCCCCAATCAGCCTGTGCAGCCACTGGCCAAAACGTGTCCCCTGAGCCACCAACCTGCTCATTTCGAAGAGGAACCGGTCAGCCTTGGCCATGCGGTCCAGCTCGTGCTTGTGCTCCTCCAGCAGGTCAATGTCACCCTTTTCAGGAACAAACTTCAGCAGCTGGACAGGAGGAAGCACAGCAGTGGGCATGAGATCCATGCACACATTTTTTCAGGAGTTAAAAGGTGATTTATTTCCTTGAGTCTAACACCTTTTCAGCATGTTCAGGCAGTGACCCCAAGGCACTTGTGAAATAAGTGTTATTGCTGTCCCTGTGACCTTCCTCACATTACTCCATCACCTCAGTGTCTCCTGCCTCTGCCCTGCCATCACTCAGCTTTTACAACAAATGAATTAAGTCTGCTCCAAGGAGGTTTCAACATCAGCTCTGCCAGAGGAGATGTCAGTCAGGGATTCCCATTTGCAGCAACTCTACTTATTAGCAGATGGAAATTTTGTGCAATGAATCCTCCCACATCTTTGCCTAAAGTGCAATTACCAGCTCAGCTTTAAGGACAGGTGAATAATATCCTTCCAAAGGGATTCAGAGAGGGTGAAAATGGGATTCCCCTTCTGAGGCTTGCACAGACACTGCCTAACCTTTCAAAAATAAACCACCACTGAGCACAAACTTTGAGCTGCAGCCACAAAAAAGGGGAAATGGCTCCACCTCAGGGTCCCAGGGCAGACCTGGGTACAGGACTGGCACATGGGGGCCATGGTGCTCCCAGAATGCCACATTTGAGCTGCTTTCCTGCTGCTCCAGGCCACCTGGGTGGTTCTTCAACAAGTGGCTGGTAAATAATTTGGGGCCCAGCACACTCAAAGCTGAGCTTTGGTCCCAAATTTGGCACAGCATTGTCTCAGCATGAGGCAACCACAAAGGAGCAGGAGACACGTTGCCCACCTGTTCCAGCATGTCCTTTGGGAGGTCCTCCTGCTCGTCCATCGTCAAAATCGCTCGTTTGATCTCCTCATTGGAGAGTTTCAGCCTGGGAGGTGAAGGGAAAGGAGAGTTATTCCCAGCCCAGCAATGGGGGAAGGCTCAGGAGCCTTTCCTTACACACATGTGCAACATGAACAGCCAGCAGCAGCATCACAACCAGCTCTATCCAGCACGTTATGAAGGAGGATGTGTGAGAAACGTAGTAGGACCGTGCTCTGCCAAGGCTCAGCACAGCACTGAGCAGCCCTGGCCCTGCTGCCAAACCACCCCAGCCAATTCCCTCTCCCCACACTGCAGCTGCCATTCCCTATTTCCCTGTTTTACAGTACTTTATGGAAGGATTGTAAGCAGTACATTAAATACCCAACTTTCAGATGTAATTGCCCATAGCAATGCTGCTCCTGCAGTTGCAGCACCCCCAAAGGCCACAGGGCCAGTGAGGTTACATTCCCACTGGCAACAGAGCCCAGCCCAGGCTCAGGAGTGCAGCTCAGCACTGCACCTGAACCCACTGCCACAACCCTTAAGGAAATTCTGGCCAATTTCCAATGCTGTTCTTGGATTTAAACCTTGTCTCTCCCACTTTTCCTGACCACCTTCAGCTGGAGTCTTCCTCTAGGAAAAAATTAGAAAGAAATCCAAAATTTGGACAGGTGGATGTTCAGCATCCCAGGAAACCCATCATTTTGGTTTTCTTTAAAGGGGTGGGGATTCAATGCTCTGGGAAGTGTAAAAAGCTGGAAACCAGCCTCTCCTCCACCTTTTTCTTCCTCTACTTCACCTAACAGGAATTGGAGATGCAGCCTCAAATTGGAGATTTCCAAACCCACAGACCACTGTGTCACAGCGAGCACCACCAGGCTGGGCTTCCCTGGCACGGATCTTTCTGCCTGCAGCCCACACTGAGCTGAGGCAACAGAGAGATGGAAAGACACCCTCAGCTCCTCCTTGGGCTGGAGCAGCCATTAATTACAGTTTAATTTGACTGCAAGGAACCGCTCCCTGCAAGGACTTTGATTGCAAAACCACACGTATTTTTCTTTTTTCTTTGCGTTGCGGTCTATGAAATAATCTAAATTAAATAAAGGGAAAGCCCAGAAAGTCCTCCAACTCCATTTACCTACATCCTCCCTCTCGCCTGGCGTGCAGTTGTGGTTAAAGCCATTGCAACAGACCCAGTTTAAAAAATGTAATTCCCTGTACTTGCACGCAGGGGAAAACCACAGAGTTGAAAAGATCTGTCTGAGGAACACCATGGCCCCAGTATCGGTGATCAGTGCTGCCAAGGGATGCTGAAACACTGGATGTGGCTCAAAGGAATGAGCTGAAACCAGAAACACACCCTACAGCAGGATGTGAGACCTTGGAAGTCAACCTGATCAGCAGATCAAAAAGAAGATCAGGAGCTGACTCGATCACTCTGAGTAATTAAACAAGGAGGGTGTTTTTCACCCCCACATCTCTTCAGGGAGCAGACTGAGGCTGTGGAGTTGGATTTTGGAAGCTAAGGCTGATGCAGGAAGGGTGCTGGTCTCTAAGGCCAGGGTAGCAAGGGCTTGGTTTGGCTTGGAGTACTTTGCTCAAAGCTGGAAGTGAAGGATTAGCTTTATTGAGACAGGTGCATCTTAGAGACCTGGTAAGTAAATCTTCATTCCTTCTGAGCCCGTATTTGTCATCCTGCACTCAGTCCTCTCTCACCCCCTCCTCAAGGGAGCACCCCAGAGAGGGCCTGTTAATTAAGGAGTGAATTAAAATCTACCTCAGCCAGGGGAGGAAGCTCAACGATTGCACTGAGCAGTGGCCAAGACACTTGCTGGGGTCATCGTACAAGGAACAAATCCACAATCCTTGGAAAATATCCCCTTTGGTGCTTGCAGGAACAAGCAGCCACATCCTGGGGTCACCCCACCTGTCCCTTACAATGGCAGTGGCCAGGATGGGACGTGATCTGAGGTGGGACATGAAACTGCAGGACTCCTTTTACCCCCAAGCAGAAACAGGAATGCTCAGACCACCAACACTGGTCTCCACCCTGATGAAAAGCAGACATTGGCTAGATCTGGGTATTTGGGGATCCCTGGGAGGCAGAAATGCTCCTGGGAGAAGGGAGTGGGCAGGCAGCTACTCCTCACCCACAGCAAACACCTAAAGCACAGAAAAGTACCATGATCATCTCCAGGAGCGTGGGGAGAAGATTAGGGTGACTTTTTCAAGCCCTTACTCACTGAAATCAAAGTCAACAATAAAAACGCATTTAAAAAGAAAAGAGGTTAGGGAAAAAAACCCCAAAAACTCCAACAACTTTTCTCAGGAATCATCACAAGCCTGTGCCAAGAACAAGAGCCTGCCCCCTGCATCAGCAGGGGCGCCAGAAGAAAACAGACTTCTCAGACAACTCGATGGGAAAGGGGCCAGCCAAAGCTCGAAGCTTATCTATAACCACAATAATTATCATTGTTGGCAGCAGCTGTCGAAGGAGAGCTGTCTGAGAGGAACGGGGTCACAGGACTGGCTGTCACAGGGATTTAGAGGCAGCGGCCCGGCAATGCGAGGTGACAGCTCAACAGCCCCACCAGCTTTTGTTTGGCCCTGTGGAGGGCGTGGTAAGTGTGAAGGGGGAAAAACAAAGTTCCACCAAGAAAGGGACGTGCCCTCCCTTGAAAAGCCACATTCATTTGAAGGGGGGGGAAAAAAATTTAAAGGGAAAAAAAAAGCCTCATGTCACCTCGCCGGGAGAGAGAGGAATCAAACGAGCCATTCACAGCCAGCACAGCCAGAAAAACATGGATTGAGGGGTGGGTTTGCAGGGCTAAAAATACACACCCATACACAGGGAGCAAAAGAAGGGCTTGGGGGGTTCACAGCAAGGCACTGACATCAGCAAAGCATTCTCAAAAAAAGCAGGAGAGAAAAGCAAGCCCTAAAAATGTTCTTGTGCTGCATTACAAGCTGGAGGAAAATCCAGTGATCTCACTGTGCAGTAATTTCTCCCAAAGCAAGGGAAACAGGCGAAAAAATAAATCTACAGAGGGAGATAAAATATCTCACTGGCCGTAATCTTTCCACGCTGCGAGCCAGACAATGCCTGGTGAGCTCACAAACGTCTGGGCTAAATCAGGGGCCAAGCCTGCAGGTCCTTCTGCATGTCAAAGTCTGCTCAGCCCCGTGGTGGCCATGCAAGTGAGGTGGGACAGCAGCAGCCCAGCTGCCAGACCAGTCCCTTTGGAACACTGGGATCAGGGACACACTGCTCTGCCCAGCTTTGGGATGGGCGGCTGGGGAGGGCAGAGGCAAAAGGGTTTGCTCAGTGATACATGGAGTCTGCTGGAGATGCAGGAGCTGGACCTGAGGATACTAAAAGGATGCTTGGGCTTTATCCCTACACCACCTCTTTTGGCATCAGATCACCCAGAGGGATTTTGGGGAGAGAAGCTCAGTTGTGGTCCTGGGAGAACCATGGGATGAGCTCCAAAGCACTTCCAAAGCAGCATCTGGGGCAAGTCACTGCAACTTCAAAGCCACTCATCCCTGCTTGAGGATGGGCCAGGGAAAAGCCATACAGAGGCCTGAGGACCACCTTGTAGGGCAAGTCTGATCCTGCTTCTCCCCTAGGAACTGGCCCACAGGGAAAGGCAGGCAGGCAGCAACCTCCATCCTGCCCTTTTTGTGGGATTAGTTACTGGCAATTCCTTTCCAGCCATTGCCTTCTTGGAAGAGGAAGGTTTGCTGGTGAGATGAAATTGAGACCTTCACTCAGTAAAACGTGCAAGATGCCTTTGAAGTTGAGTGCTTGGGTCTCTCCCCTTCCCATTGAAGGAGCTATTTGTGTGCTTGACTTCCAAATATACCCTTAAACCTCTGGCTGAATCACACCTAAACCCACTCGACACTCAGCCTACGTATGCCAGGAGCAGCTCAGCCAGTGCCCCAAATCCCTTCGTTTTACTTGCTAATAGCTGCCTGCCACAGACACACTCATTTGCCTGCTGCTTTAAACTCTGCTTTCATCATCATCCTTTTTTATTTGGACTGCTAGGAAGCACGAAAATCCCCAGAAGCAGCCCAGAGTAGAGCCAGCCAAAACCAGGGCAGTTTTACCCCCAAATGGGGCTGCACTTATCGCTCTCACTGCCCACAGGCTGCCAACCACCTCTGGGAGAAGCACCAGGGGCTGAGTTACCTACTCAGAGGTTTTATTTTATTTGCAGACATCAGCTTCTCCAAGCTTTCTAGGGAAGGAAATCAGCTGGGCTGCCCAGGCAAGGCAGCATCTCCACTTGGAAGAACCAGAAGGAAAACACTGAATTCAGCGGCAAACTCAACCCACCAGCAATGCTGCTACATCCTGGTCAGCCCTGGGTGGCACAAAAGCTTCTGTGCCTCCAGACAGCAGAGAGAATATTTTTAAATTTTACTGATGATGGATTTTTTTTTTGATGGGTGAGTCAGAAACAAGTGGCATTTTTTGCTGCTCTTTGGGTGTTTTTTTTTCCCAAGTAGCTAACACTGATGGCTCATCTTTCCAGACCACCACAATCTGGTTTCCTTTATGTCAGGATTCAGTCTGATTGGTGCAGTTTGTCTTGCTGAGATAGTTTTTATAATTTTGGCAGCTGTTTGGAGATCAGATTAAATTGCTGGTAGCTGTGCTGAGCCTGCCTGGTGAGGAGTGTGAGGGAGGCTGTCAAACCAGCAGAGAAGCTGTAAGAGGTGGGGGGAGATCCCCTTCCCAAAATTATGATCTGGGCAGCAAGGTCTTGGCTGAATTACTGCTGCTCCCTGCACCCTGCTGGCACCCAGCACTTCCCCAGCCCAGAGGGACCCTCTTCAACCAGCAGCAAAGAGCAAACAAAACCCAGGCTGGGAAAGATGAGGTGAACTCAACCCCTTTTCCACCTCCTATGGAAGCTCACTGGGTGTCCCAGCCCTTTGGGGGCTTTCCAGGGACACCAAATTGCCACATACCCAGTTAATGGCACTGCCCCCCCTCTGGGTCACCCCACCATGAGGATGTAAGGCTATAGCTGGGTTCAGGTGTCACTGTCTCTCCTACTGTGCTGGCTCCTGTCACCAACCCCCTGCTCCAGGGGTGAGCAGCACACTCAGGGCAGGCTATTAAGCATCCCCCCACTCTCCAGAGGGCAGCAAGGCATGAACCATACCTGGAGAGGAGGATGTTGCAGTTCTGAGCTCTCCGGCCATCTATGACTGAGAGCTCCTTGACTTTGTGCCGGGAACTCAAAGTGTCATCGATGGCATCTTCCTTCTGTGAGAAAATAAAAAGAAGAAAAGCCTGGAGAAGAGCCACGGAGCAGCAAGGACATTGAGTACCCTCAGTGTGTTACACAGGGGACCCCCATGAATCAGGAGTGTCACCACGGGTAAAACCCCTCGCCTGTAAACCCAAACACAGTAAGTCATTTCATAAACCAGAGCTGGCTTTGAAGCCACTGGTTAGAAATGTAAATATTTTCTCAGACAGGGAAGATTTAAAAATCTGCAAACACAGGGGCGCTGCTGAATAAATAAAGGCAGGCTTTCTTAGCATACATACTTGTGATACTTCATTAAAGCCTCGCATGGAGTGTTTCATTATGGGCTGCTGCACACACTCAGCCCTGCTCCAAACATCTGTGATCACCCTTCATGCATCACTCCTCCCAAGCCAGCTAACCAATACAGCTTTTTTCACAAGCAACCAGCAGTGAAAATCCTCCCAAAAGAAAGGATTTGAAAGCAGGAATTGGTGTGGCATAAGCACCTGCATCTCCTAAGTGGCCTAAACACATTACCTTCAGATGAATAACAATATTGTGGTTGTGGGCAAATGGGCAGATATATATAACAGCAGCTTTGCAGGGCTGCCCGAGGAGTTCATGTTGCCCCAGGTTTTAATTTACCATATTGCATATTTTAGTAAGGGTAATCAATTAAAAGCTGGCTATTCAATCCTTCTGGAAGGAACACAATCTGGAGCTGCAAGGTCCTGAACGTTACAGATCCACACTAAACGTCCATGAGCACAGACCTGGCACATGGCCACTGCAAGGGCTGAGAGTGAGCACTGAAATTACCAATTTTTTTACTCATTTTCTTGTTTCAGGGAAGAAAACATGCAGCTATGAGAAGTGGGAATAGAGGCAGGTGATGAAAAATGAGCCCCAAGTCACCCAGCAGCAGCTGCCCCTCTCACGTGCCTTGTCTGCTCTGACCAAGCAGACAGCTTCAATCCATGGGTTTATTTTCATCTTCTGAAAACAAAAACTGCCCAGGGGTAGGAGCTTCTCTGTGCTCAGCTGCATCTAAAAATCCAGCTCCTGGACTCAGACATTGGCTTTGACCTCAGGCCAGACAGCAGAGAGGGTGAGTTCTGCCTTACCAGCCTCCCCAGCATCAACTTTCAAGCTGCTCCTTCTGGGTGATCTTTGCACCTCTCAAATTCAGCCCCGTTTGTCACACATTAACCCCCCTCAGAAGCAGCCAAGTGCCACTGTGTCCCTGTCCCCAGCCCCACATCACACTCCTGCAGGTGCTCACTTACCTGTCTGGAGCTACCATTCACAAAGAAGTCCTACAGCCATAGCAGAAGCATGGAAAAAGGCAGGAAAAACACATGCAGTTCAGTGATCTCAGCAAAACCAGAGGGAATTGAGGCACAGAGAATGGAAAAGTGCACTATGGGGAGGGTTGGCAGCATGGGGAGGCACTTGGGGGTGCTGAAATAGGGGGGATGCAGGTGAAAATGTGGGATACAGGATGTGCAGAAGGGGAGAGCTGATGGAAGAGGAGGCTCCATGAATGGATCAGGCCAAGGTACGTTGTGCACAGAGGTGAGCAGGGGACACGGGATGAGGTGGGAGGATGCTGGCCAAGCCCTGCTACTGGCCCAAAGGCACAGCTCTGCTCAGCCTGCCGTGCAGGGAGGGAAATTGCTGCTTCTTGCACATCTGAGGGACTGAGATGTCAATGTGACTGCCAGGAAAAACAGGGCTTTAAAGTGGAATAGCGAGAGGTGCATCCCGGAGCAAATCTGGCCACAGCAAAACTTCACCATTTGCCACAGCAACACACTTCCCCTCGGGTTCTCATCCTCCTCCTCCTCCTCCCTGCTTCTCCAGGGCTCAGCAGCCTGGCCAAGTGCCACCCCAATGCCCAGCAGCACCATGCCCCTCCCAAGACCTGGCTGTCCTGCTGGGTTCCCCCCAGCAGACTGGAAGCAGGTGCAGTAAATCTGGCACCACACACATGTGCACACACACAGAGGAGTTTTCCTTCCTCATTCCCCTGACTGAGCTGTGCTGATCAAGAGTCTGGTGGCTAAATAGTCTCTGGTTCAGTGAAGGCTAAGGATCAATGTTTCACTCATCAATCTCTTCCCAGCAGTCTCCTGGGTGGGACAGGCACAAAGCACACCCACAAGCTGCAAAGGTATCTTGATCTTCGTTTAACTGGTTCCTAATTAGGAGCTTTTCCTTCCATTTCAACCCTCAGATCTGCCCCATGATGCTCAGACTTGCACCAGGGCTGCTGGAGAGGGAGAAGGACATGGTGGGACTTTCTTTGCACTTTCTTTCTTTACCTCCCCTGCTCCAGGAGAGGGAGGGCTCCTCATGCATTAAGGTAGAGAAAAGGTTCACTACAAAAACCCTCCCTCTCTGCCTCAAACCAGCCTCATCCCTGCCCCTTTCCCTGCCAGGAAATGTGATCCAGGCTCTGCTGCAGGATGGTGTAAGCTTTAAATGTGCTCTCACCATCCCCACAAACAATTCCCAGCCCTGCTGTCCCTGGCCCCTGGGCAGGTCACTCTCCCTTGCACAGAGGAGCTGGAGGCTTTACTTCCTTCATCCTTTTTTGGGAGATGAATTCTTTCCCAGCTCACTGCTAAGCCCCTGGTTCAACAACACAGTATATTTTCCACTTGGCCCTGACTCTTTTACATCACTCACTGCTGCAGGACCTGCCAGGACTGCCCTGGCTGTGTCACTGCTACTTATCAACACCACTCCCAGCCTCTACCCTCATGCAGACTCCCAAGACATCTCTGACAGAGGCACAAAGCCCTGTGTAGTTTAAACCCTGATGGTCCTGGACTTGCCTTTCTCCATCATTACATGCACACTCTCACACAGCTGCTGCCAGTTCTCATGCCACAGCCAAAAAATCCTGTTTTGGAGTGCAAATGCTGGTGTTCTGTACAGCTGCAGGGCTGAGACCTTCTCTGGGGACAGGGACAGCTGCAGAGCCTCAGCTGGGAGGATAGAGGCTGTCCCAACAGCTTCATGCATTGTGAGGCAGGGATGCTCCCAGGCTGAGCCCCAGGAAGCCCAGAGTGTTCCTGCCCTCCCCACACGGAAAGGGCCTTTCCCAAAAGCTGCAGAGCTCACTTAATAGCCTGCATTTACATCCCAGCCTGTGATGTGGGAAAAGCATTTAAAGAGATGCTTAAAATTAAGTACATGGTTAAGCCTGGGGTCTGTGCAGCACTCAGGGATTCCCAGGAGCTCTGGCAACAAAACCAGACAAATCCCAGCAAAGGCAGCCCCACAAGAGCCACCCTGGGGGGGTCAGAGAGCTCTGTGCACTGCACACACCTCTGCCTGCTGTCCCCAAGTCCTGCTGGGCCACTGCCACAGGGATGCACCCCTTGAGCATGCATTTTCAGAGCCCTGGTTTGTTTGGGGGCATGGGCAGCCAGACAACCCCTGATGCTCCATGTCCTGTGGATATTGTGACTCAGGACAAGTGAGAGGCATGATCACTGAGCAAGTGGCTCAAAACAGGGAACAGGGAGGAGAAAACCCTGCTCTTCCCTTGCATCTTCGTGACAGAAACCAAGTTTTGCTAGAGCTGGAAAACACTGTGAGTTATTAAACCATTATTATTAGTTCATTGTGCCTCAGGGACAGGGTGTTCACTCCCCCAGCCCCCCAGCCCCCCAGCATGTACACAGTGCCCCATGGTTTGTATGTATTACAGAATCACAGAATGGCTTGGGCTGAAGGGACTTCAAAGATCCACTAGTCCAACCCCCAGGGAACATCCCCAAGCCCAGGGAACATTCCACTGGACCAGGCTGCTCAGAGCCCCATCCAGCCTGGAAAACATTTCCACTCCTCCTGATCTCATGGAGCACATCTAACCCCACACGCTGCACTCTCCATCCTGGGACTAACTCTGGGAGCACCCTGGGGACTTCCAGCTCAGACAACCACATCCTTCAGGCCCAGGGAGATGCGTCCCATGGCTCCACTCACACAAAATGAACCACCAGGAACTTGTGCATCATGTCCCCAAGGGCAGCTCCAGCCCCAGCAGCATCTCACAGGTGGGATTTTGTCTTGTCTTTCCCATCTGCTGTTCAGGTGCTCTCACAGCATCTTCTGCCAGTCCCACCCCAGCCCCACATTCAGCTCCCTCTTGGTTATCCTCATCCCATCTGGGGTGTAAGCCCATGTCACAACTCTCCTTGCACCATCTCCCTCTTCCTCCTGGCCCCAAACCTCACCAGCCACTTCACCCAGCAGGACCTCAGCCAAGCCAAATTATTTTTAAATTCCTGCCTGGCAATAATCCGAATCACACCAGGTGACTCATGGGCTCCAGGGCAAACCATCCTGCTGACACTCAGGTTTCTATTCTTGCTCCTCTTCCATTTGCACTCCTTGTCCTCAGACATGCCCTCCAGTAGGCATGAGTCAAGCTCAAAAAATGCCAGGGGAAAGAGACATTGCTGTGGTCACCTATTCCCAAAACACTGGGGCAGGCAGCACGTACTTCTGGTGGGTTACTCTTGATATTTGCCCTGCTCTAATCCACCCTGAGCTTTCCCTCAATTAGCCTCTGGAACAGATTAAACTCTCACACTGCCTAATGAGCTTATGGGTCTGGTCCACTCCTTCCTGGCACGAAGGAGACAGGAACACAGCCAGGTGTTCAGCAGGTGAACATCCTTTTTCAGCCTCTCTCCTTGCTTTTTCTCCTGCCTTCTTGAAACACTCACTGGCTTTTCCCATTTTCATCCTGCCTGGGGTAAAATAAGTGTCTAATTTTCTTTGTGTGCTTTGATGCCTTCCAAACTGGGGCTAAAGTGCTTGAGCAGGAGATTAAAAAGTGGAGACTTTTGCCTGCAATGACATTATTTTGGTTTGGGATATTTGTTCAAAGCTCGCATTTTGCTCTTGGGCTCACTACAAAAATAAAAGAAGAGACCCACCCATGGTAGATGTGGGCAAAACTTAGTCCTTCTTGGCCAGAGAGGGATAGAAATTTTCCACCCAGTAGACACATGAAGCAGTTGCTGTTAAGAGCAATCCAAAAATATTACCCAACTGTGGCCACATCTGGGGGTTATTTTCATAACATTCCCTGTCTCTTTTTTTGTGTTGGGTGTTTTCTTGGTGATCCACCTTCAGGGTGTACGTGGCCAGGTGTGTGTGCAGGGGTTGGATCAGGCACAGTGAACTGTGAACAGCCACCTCAAGACAAAGGCTCTGGCACATGGATGAGAGGATACAGCAGATGAAATCAATCTGGCAAACATGACTTTGGCACAAAATAATGATGGGAGATGTGTTTTGGGACCACAAGTGAATCCATGACCCCATAACGGTGGCACCTTGCCCAGGTGTGCCCACCCTGAGCCAGCTGTTACCTGCTGTCTTTGGTAGGCAGAGAATGTCCTTTCCAGGTCTTCAAGGTCCAGGATTTTGAACACTTTTGTGTCATCTATGTTGGTCCACACAGTGCCTGCCAGCTTGTTCTGCAAGACAATGGGGGCATTGCAGGTTGGAGGGCTCCCACCCACTGCCCTTACAGCATCCAGCACCTCCAGCCTCACTGCCCAAATTATTGCCCAGCTTACCTCTGGAAGTTTGGACCAGTTGAAAGATTTGAGGGCATTCGTTGGCTGAGGGATGCTCTTCTTCTTGAAGGCCGTGCCCAGAGGTGGTCCAAGGGGAGGCATCATCCCCCCCAGGGGTGGGGGGCCAGGGGGAGGTGGGGGACCACCTGGGGGAGGTGGTGGGGGAGGTGGTGGGGGACACACCCCTGGGAGGGGAGGGGCTGGTGGAGGGGGAAGAAGAGACCCGGGAGTTGGAGAAGGTGAAGGGCCACCAGGTGCTCCTGGTGGCATGGGAGGTCCTCCAGGGCTGGCAGCACAGATGGCCCTCTGGGAGAGAAAGAGGAGAGGGGACTGGTCATATGGAGTTGGGGGACAACACCTAAGAAATACCCCCCCATGGTGATTTTTAATTCATTTGGTTAAAATTTATGATACAAAGGAAGCATTTAAAGATTTCAACACTCCTGACAGAGGCTCAATGCAGCTGAGAGGCAAAATCACCCCATCACTAGGGACAGACACCTTGGTGGCTCTTCCAACAAGCCTTCTTCTCAGTCCCCCATGCAGCTCAGCCTCCCCAGGTCACCCCACAGCATTTGCAGGGGCTTAGGGAGGGACTGGGCCCACAGCAGGGAGCAGGTTTGAGATCTCACCCTGCTCATCTCGTGGAGCTGTGCTGTGAGATCTGCCACTTGCTGCTTGACCTGCTTGTGCTCGCTGGACTCCTTCTCCAGCTTCTCCTTCATCTTGTTCAGCGTCTGCATCATCTCCTCCTTCTCCTGGGCCTTGGCATCACACTCCCTCTCCTTCTTCTCCAGCTTCTGCTGCAGCTCTGTGTGCTCTGAAACAGCCCCAGGAGACCACTCTGGGTGACAAACTCTCCTTTTGGCCACCAGCAGAGCCCACGGGGGGCTAAACCCCACACTGCCCTGCAGAGAAGCTCAGCTGACAAAAGGGAGCCTGTGCTGTGCCTTAATGCTCTATTTGGAGCCTCTCCATGAAAAAACATTATTTGCTTTGCTCATTTCCCATGTCAGCCCCATGGCATGATATATCTCAGCCCTTCAATAAAGCCTGCAGATATATGTATAAAAAAAATAAATACATGTGTATGTTAACTGTTTGGCCAAGGTTAAAGTTGACACTGTGTATTTCTCCATCACTCACCTTTTCTCATTTTCTCAGCTTGCTCTTTCCACTGTTTCACTTCATTTTCATTGACTAACCTAAAAGGAAAAGAGATGCAGCACATGAGACAATCCTACTACAGCAAATAGGAGACCATCACCAGCAAGGAACAAGACTGAGGAAATAGGATTTAAGGCTCCCAAACTGGTACAACTGATAGCTCTGCTGTGTCTCCCCTCAGCAGGGTTATGCAAAATTTATCAGGGAACACACAAAAGCTCCCAAATCTCAAATATTGCTTGCAAATGCTGTCTAACAAAAAAGATGGGCTTCATTGATGAGGTGGGGTGGTGAGTCCTGGGGAATCAACAGCTCCAGGGATGCTGGCTTGTGTCCAGCTGAGGAGCAGGAACATCACCTTGTGACAGCCACGAGCAAGGAACAGAGACACTCTGGCACTTACATTCGTACAACATTTTTAATGTTGAAGTTTTCCAGGGGAGTGGCATCGGGGTCCTGCCCTTTGTCACTCTGGATGACGATCTGCTGCACGATCCTGTCGAGCAGCAGCCAGTACTGGACAGTGTTGCCACTTCTTTTATCTGCAGGGAAGGAAGGGGACAGACTGATGTCAGCAAAGGGGAGGTCATGGGGCTGCTGGGGAGGAGACCTGGGCTTCCAAGCCTGCAGCAAGCCCTGGGTGTTCCTGGCCTCCCCTGGGACTCACAAGGCATCTGGAGACAGTGGTGCAGGATGGACATAAAGTGCGGGTACGCCTCGCTGTGCGTCAGCCTCTTCCTCGTCAGCTCGAACATCTGGGTTGCACTTTTGGTGTCAATGTGGACCTGTGGGCAGGAGCCAGGAGAGGTCAGGACACTGCACCCACAACAGCATCACCCCAAGTCCCAGCTCCAGACCCCGTGAGTCACCCCCACCCCAAAACTGACAGACAAACCAGCCCCACTGCCCTGCAAGGGGCAAACAGAGCTGTTGGGCTGCCAGAGGACAAAAGGGCTAAAGCAGGCTCTAGGACACATGTTGCAAAAGAGCAGGGCAACAGGAGAGATTTCCAACCTCCAGGTTTTATCCAGAAAACCACTCTTTGTCCCAGGGCATACAGGTGTTTTTAAAACCAACTGTGATATTGAGTGACAGTGCCTGTATCAGCAGCATTTGTACTCACCAACTCAAATCTTTTGGCAAACTCCAGTTCATCTTCATTTCTAAGCATTTCGAAGAAATCTAAGTGCCTGAGGAAGAAAGGAAAAAAAAAATCACAGAACAACCTATTAATAGTAGACACAAATGTGACAATTAATAAATTACAGGCAGCTAGCTGGTCTGTCAGCAGACCAGACACTGTGAGGGCTTGAAACACCAACTGGTCCTTCAGCCTCAACTTCCCAAGCGCTACAGGATGTCCAAGGAGCATTTTGGGATGAGAAGAGGTGGATGAGGGCTGACAGCATCCCCTGAAACTCTTATGGCACATCCTCTCCAGCTTAACCCTACATCAGAATGCAGCAAAGCCATGTTGGAATTTTTTTCTCCCTCTCTGGAGACAGCAAGAATTTCTCTAAGAGGTGTGACTCTAGAGCCATGTGATTTCCCCAACACCTGAAGAAAGGGCACCAGACAAAACCCACAGGAGTGCTGGGGGTCAGAACTCACCTGTCAAGGGTTGAATTTTCATGTTGTCTCAGTTTATCAATGACTGGCTGGATGCCGAGCATGAGGAATTCATATCTCAGATGGAGTCTGAAATCCAGGCTTTCCTGCAAGGGACAATTGTGGGCTCAACACAGCAAGGTGCACAGAAAGTTCCATGAAATAAAAGCACCCCAAACACACCCCAGGGCCCCCCTTTCCCAGAGCCCTGGTGCTCACCACTCCTGCCCCCTGGCTCAGGACAGCATTGATGAAGGACATGATGGCTGTCTTGAGGCTCACTTCGTCCCGGTACCGGCCCGTGCTCTTGTCCAAGTCGTTGATCAGCGTCTGCCAAACACACAGTGTCACTCAAATGCCCTGTGACAGCCCCAGTGCTGCCCAGGCAGCCAGGGAACACAGGCAGGAATAACTCCTCGGGATGCTCCCAGAGCTGGTGATGCACCATCAGCACCCATTTGGGCCAACAAACACTTGGGCTGGGTTACAACCCAGCCAGGTATGCTGCAGCCTCATAGAGCTGTGATCCCAGTCACCCTGCACATGCAAGCCTGGTTTTTTTTCTGGGTTTTTGGTTTTTTTGGGTGGGTATCACCTTAAATAACTCTTTCCTCCCTCTTCACTCAGCTGCAGATCTCATCAGACACGTTTCTGGGGTAATTCCGGATTTTTCAACTCACAAACAGCCACAACAAAACATTTGCATCAGCCAAATCTTAGAGTTAAGATTTTTGTATATAGTAATATATATGGGGCAAGATGGACATCTTAGGTGTTATCCAAGTCCTTCTTCTTCACCTTCTTCTTCATGGTTTCAGGTGTTTTTTTCTAACTAGGTGAAAAAGGTATTTTTCTAATTAGGTGAAAAAGGCCGCATTGGGTGGTCATTATTGGGTCAAAAATATAAATAATATAGGTGTCATCTCATTATGAGGTGATTAGCACTTAAATAACCTTGGAAAAGAGTTAGAGACACCTCAATTTTCTAACTCGCTAGTTAGAGCTCATGAATCAGAAGGCCATAATATAAATTAAAAAAAACCTGCTAAGTACAAAGGCTAAACTGTAACGCCCATGTTATTAATCCCGAGTCTAACACAAAAAAAAGAAAAAACAACAAACAAACAACAAAAAAAATCCAAAAAAAACCCCAAAAAGCAAAAAAAAACCCGAAAAAAAGCAAAAAAACCCCGAAAAAACCCAACAACAAAAACACAAAAAACCCACCAAAACAAAAAACCCAAAAAACAAACAAAAAACAAAAAAAACCCCCAAAATTAACTTGGACACCCCGAGAAGGACAGCTGCTC
>JBBMKD010000216.1:57194569-57257955 GCA_037834095.1 Argya squamiceps
ACCCCAAAAAACCAACAAAACAACAAACCAAAAAACCCCAAAAAAACCAAAGAAAAAAAAAAAAAAACCTCACCAAAACAAACCAAAAAAAACCCCAAAAATTACAAAAAAAACCTCAAAACACCACCAAAACAAACAAACAAAAAAACCCCCAAAAATCAACATATTAGGCTATTCAGGAGGAGAAATGGGCCAGCAATGCTGAATTTCAAGGGCTGAGAGGAGCTGACCCACCCACCTGGAAACGAGTCCTTTCGCTGGCGTATTTCTGGTAGTGCAGCATGGCCTCCAGCACCTTCTTGTGGCCCCCAGGAACCAGGCACACGGCGCCCATGATTTCCAGCACTGCCACCTTGGTCTTAATGTTCTCCGTGCTCAGACTCTGAGCGATCACGTTGATGCTCTCCAGGTGGGCCAGCACGTGGGCCCGGCCCAGGGAGTTGTTCATTAGTGCTTTTATACATCCAATGAGAGAGGTATGTATTCGAGACTCTGCTGTCTCATAGTCCATGCTTTTGAGAAAGTTGAGGATGCAGGATAAGCCATCCAGGTCGATGAAGCGGGTCACAAACCTGCCCAGGAAAAAGGGGATTTTTTTGCTTTGAAATAAAATGCTAAAATAAAAGTGTGTCTTGCTCTCATGATACAGGTTATAGCAGTGGTCGGAGTGTAATGAACCACCTGTAAATGTATCAATCTCTGAGGGTCCAGCCTTTGCAGAGAAGTGGCTAAAATTAATTAACAAGACTGCCCTTCAGAGGTGTTTTGTAAAGCAAAAGATTTAATAAAGAAAAATAACTAAATAACAAACATTACAGAAAATAAAAGATAAGTCGTGCACAGGTGTCCCAGAAAACCTCTGACACTAGAAACACTCCAAAAAGCCTTTATTTCCTTTTGTGTTCCTTCCTAAATACTGAATGTTTCAGGAGGGACAACCTGGCCTGCTGCCAGTACAGAGAAATACAGGGTTTGAAGAACAAGGAAGGGGTTCAATAGATGCTCCTCTCTTGGCACTGAGCCAATCACTGCCAGGAGGGTATGGAAAATTCTGGGTTCTTTTCCTTGTAAAAAATGCAAAGGTTGAGTCTTAAACTTTTCCCTATATGGAAAATACTTGCTGGGTGTAGGAAATGCATTCCTACACCCTCTAGCAGAGCTCACTTGTCTGTTGGTGTAAACCTAGAACCTCCTTGTATACTTCTTCATGGATATCAGAAAGACTGAAGGAATCCTGAAGGCCCAGACACAGGGATGGGGTTGTAAAACTCAATTTAATTGGTGCCTGGTAGCACAGGCAACCAGGCACCACCTGCACAAGGTTCTTCAGAGTGAGGATATTTCAAAGAGAACCAGCTGACCCAGCCATCAACACAAGCCCTGGGATGGAGGTTGGAAATTTGCAGTCACACTGCAAATAATACCAGCCTGAGTCTTGAGACCAGTTTAGAACTGTAAGAAGATCCCAAGCCCTGAAGTCACCTCCTCATGTCACCCTTTCTGCCTTCTGCTGCCTCTCCTGCCTCACCATTCACACCCTTCTCCTCTCTCAGGCACAACTCCCCAGTTTTATGGGATTTCTGATTTTTTGCAATGACTTACAACACCACAGCACAGAAAGCAGGCAGCAAACACAGGGCAGTGCCCCAGGCAGACACAACACTGCACACTGCTGAGGCATTTTAGGGCCCCCATGCCCAGTGCCATCCAGGCTGGGTGTCCTCTGGTTTGGCAAAAGGCACGAGTTGGGGAAGAGAACGAGCCAAGAACATCCCAGCACTGGGATGGTTTTAATTCAAAACAAGCCATGCTGATGGGCAGCAACAAAAGGGGTAATTGCAGGCTTGGGGAAAACTGCTTTCTCTGCTTCAAAGCCTGCTCTTCTTCCAGCCAAAGTCAATAGGAAAGTTGGTGTTCACCTTCCCTGGGTGAAAAAGTAGGTCCAACAGGTAAATTTTTCTACGGAGCCTGCTGCATCCCTCAGAAAACACTCAAACCCCACTGGAAAGGGATTTGTAAAGTTTCATGGCTGGCCACCAGCCCTGTTCACTGCAGGGGCCAGCACTCACAAGGTCCAGGTGTCACAGAAATCCAGGTGCTCACCCTGGGCCCTGGGAATTTCTTACCATCACCCCAGGTGGAAGAGGGAAAGGTATTTGCAAGCAACAGTAAACTTGTTTCTTCCATAACCAAAACAGGTCAGGGTTTTCCTAATGGAACATATTCCCATCAGAAGATGTCAACCTGAGGCACATTAAGTGTTGCAGAAGTGTGCAACAGACACCAGAGAAAATGAAATTAGGAAAAGCTACAGACATTCAGAGAGAGTTCCAGCCTTCATTTATCCTCCCCATCAAAAACTGTTTTCCATTTCATAAAAGCCTGAAGATTCATGTGGCTTTATTCCCTCATAAAGTGCAAGAGGAGTTGAAATTGAAACAAAGGGCCTAGCTGACCAACAAAAAATGTTGCTGAATTTCTTGAAATTTTTTGAAAATAAAATCAATCTTTAAGGAATTTTTACCTTCTGTTCAGTACAAAGGAAAATTTGGAAAAATAAAAAAGTTGCCTGATTTGCCTGAACAGACAGGGAGGTCCTGGTGGCTCTTGGCCACTAAAAGGACCAAGAAAAAGGAACAAAATGATAAAATGTGACACCAAAAAAAGCAGTTGGTGAAACAAACAAAAAAAGCAATTGGTGCTTCAGAATCTTCACCTCCCTCACCCTGTACAGCTCCCATTTATATTCCTATTTAACCCCCTGCTCTGGCAGAGAACTCAAATCCAAAGCCACAGCAATAAAGGCAGGAAAGGGAAGGGAATTGCCTCATTGGTTTTGTCCGCAGTGCAGTCTTCAAACTTTCGATTGTTTTATTTCTCTCCTCCTCGTCTTCCTTTTCCAAGGCTATCAGTGATTTTCTCTGTGGAAGGAGGAAGGCAGGAATCAGAGGGGGAATCTCCCTGTGTGCCCCAGGAGTGGCAGTGCCCACCACCCACTGTGCCAAGCCACGAGGATCCTAAACCCATCCTGGAAGTCTGGAATCCTTATGGCAATCTCAGAACTTGGGGAAAGGAGCAGTGAGGAAAAACCACTCCATAATCTGCAAGGAGACAACCTGGACTGGGGACAGAGGGATGAAGGCACTGTCTCCAAACCCCCACACAACTCCTGCTCTGCTCTGCACTGGTGTGGCCTCAACTTGAGTCCTGGGGGCAGTTTCAGGCACCACAATATAAAGAAAGACATCCAAAAAAGACATCAGGCTATTGGACATCATTCAGAGTAGGCCATGGGGATGGTGAACAGCCAACCCTGCCATTCCCAAGTCTTCCAGTGCAAACCCACCAGTGTGCACCTCAGCTGGGGACAGTGGCTGTGTGCATGGGATGCATCTCCCACACTGGATTCTGCTCTCCAGCTGGGGCTGGGATTTGACTCCTGCTCCCTGGGCACGCATGAGGCCCAGCTGCAGCCAAAGCAGCTCCCTGAGTGGTTCCTGCAGCACCCAACAGTGCTGGGCCCCCAGAGGTGTCAGGGTGAGCCCTGCCAGCCCTGGCTGAGGCTAATCCAAAGCAGAGACAAAGGGTCCCAGCAGACAGGAGGAGCAGTGCTGATCCCTCCATTTAACCCAGCTCCTCTTCAGCAGCACCTCAGGGAGATCAAAGCCACCCTCCAGGCATCTGGCAGGCTTTGATCACAAGCTCTGCTCAGGCTCAGGGCTTAGGGCTCTGCCTGGCTGGCAGCCCATGGCCAGCACTGGGTGTTCCTGCCCTCCCAGAGGGGAGCAGCACATTCCCTGCTGGCTCACAGCCCCTGCTCATCCCTCTGCCCCATCCCTGAGAGTGTCCAAGGCCAGGTTGGATGGAGCTTGGAGCAACCTGGTCAGGTGGAAGGGGGCTGGAACTGGATGTTCTTTAAGGTCCCTTCCCACCCCAACCCCATCCATGGTTGTGTGATGGTGTGAAAGGCCCTGGGTGCTGTAGGAACATCCCCATCCTGCAGCTGTACCTGTTGGTCTAATAAATGACACTGTCTCTGCTAACACCTGCCACCCTCTGGGGCACAATGCTGCCAGACTGTCCCCACTGTGCTGCTGCCCCACACAGAGGCACCAGAGCTCTGGGGGAATACTCACAGCAGCCATTGAATTCAGCTGATCGATGTAGAACTCTGGCCAGCTGGTGGCTCCTTTATTTTCTTCCTGGTCCTGGTAGGGGATAAAAAAAAAAAGTGAAACAAAGCCAGATTAGTAGAAATAGTATTAACATCCCCTGCCCTTGGTGACCAACCACTTCTGAAGCACCCCTGAGCTCTTGCATTACTTTATATTAATGTAAGTGTGACTTTCTATATTCTGAGCTTACCCCTGACTCCAGCTATGGGATCATTACCTGGTTTATTGAACTGCTTTACTTTAAATACAATTACAGCCCCTGCCTATGAGCAAACACTGCCCCACTGATACTGCCTCAGTCTTGTGATTATCAGCTTCAGGGAAACCACACTGAAATTTTACATCCTAATCTCTCTTGTTTCAACTTTGCAGTGCCCTTGAAGCTTTGGCTGCACAGCCTTGGATATGCTCAGGGGGGAAAATGTTTACAAGCAATGAAGAGTGTTTAAATGTGACATGATCTAGGCTGCCCTCCTGGAGCAGAACCCTGACTTATCAACATCCTAAGAGAGACTCCAGGCACAACAGCTCCTCTGGGGAGTTCATAAGTCACTGGGAGAGAACATGCATCTGGCAATGTCACCTCTTAAAGGATGTCACCCCTGGGCCCATGATCTATGGCACTGAATGATGCAGAGCCATTTTTGGCCATCCTGGTCCACGATGCCCTGCATCTGTCAGGGTTCATGAGGGGTTTTCAGGTTCTACCTTGTGCTTGTAGGACATGATTGAAGGACCTCTGAGCCCAGCCCAGGTAACTAATGCTGCACATTCCCAGGGGCTGCATGGGGTAAGGAGGCAGAATTTGAGGGAATACTTCATAATTAACCTTTTCCCCAACTTCATCTTCCAGAGGACATATGTATCAAAAGAAGAGGATTTGACAGCAGAAATGCCACACAGGTCTAGGCTGGAGTCAACAAATACTACACAAATCCCAAACATTTTCCATCTTCTGATCACAGCCTGACTTGCTGCATGGCTCTGCCCCTTCCCTAACTTTAAGGGATGTTTGCAAAGCTCATCCTACACCACAACCACCTAGGATGGTGGGAGCTGGGTGACCTCTCTGCCCCCAGGTCTGTGCATGCAGACAGCCACAGCTGCTCCCTGCAAGCCCCAGGAGCAGAGTCCCAAATATTTACTGTGGCTCGAGAGGAGTACGTGGAAAACATTTGTGCATCCAAACTTCCCAAGCTGCAGCGTGCCAAGATGAGGACAAGCAGAGTCAAGGACAGGTAATTTGGAGGAGATTCAGTTTGCCCCTGGGCAGAACAGCTTGTGCCTCCAGACCTGACCCTTCCTTTAGCTGTGCTTGGCTCCAAGGGAGGGACAAAACGAGATTGAGAGTGCCAAGAGGCCTGGAAATTTCTGCCCTTTAACACTTTTCCTGACCCCACAGTCCCTCAGAGGTGCCAAGCAGCTGGGCTGAGGCTCAGGCCACCTGTCTGCACGGTGTCAATTCTGTCTGACACGAGCATTGGGGTTTTCAGCTCCTCAGCTGAGCCCTGGGCACTCACTGGTGCCAGCCCCCTCCTCTGAGCTGCCTGTGCCCTGCCAGGGAAAGGCTCTGCACAAAGCCTGTGGGAATTCTGATCTTCCCAGCTTTCCTGCCCCACTTAAGAGTCCAGCATGCAAATGTACTGCAGGGGACAGCAGAGCTGGGACACTCAGAGGTGCCTTGACCATGATCCTGTCACCTCCTGGAGGTGTCAGAGAAGCTCTTTCCCATTGCCCCTCTTACAAGGAGCATCTCTTTCCCAGCAGAGACACCACCTGGGAAGGGTGGCAAGGTCCTCACCATGGCACAGCAGGAAGAGGTGTCCAGATGTGCCCAGCCAGGAGAGCTGGGCAGGGAGTGGGATCCATGCTGAGGAATGGGGAGGGAAAGCAGCAGGGCTGGCTCATCCCACACCCCAGGACCTTCCCACGTGCTGTGAACACCTGTGAGGCAGGCAGGGCTCTGGACCTGCTGCTCATTTAAGGGTTGAAAAGGAGCGGTGGAGCAAATAAAGGTCTCCAGGGGGTGGAGGGGAGGCTGAACAACAAAATTGGCTAAACTGCTCATTTATAATTAACGTGCTGCATTATAAATATTTCCCTTTGCTCGGCTCCCTCGGGCTCTTGCATTTCCTCCCTGAAACCCCCAGTTTAGAGAGCACTCTCAATTAAGTGCAGCAGAACCTCATTAATTCCGACGAGCAGCTGGGCAGGCTGGTCGGAAAAGCAGCTTCCCAGGAAAAGGGGGACTGCACAATAAAAGCAGGCAAAGATCAGGGCAGGGGCTTCCCTCCCCTCAGCTCGCTGCAGGATGTTGCTCAGTGGTAATTACTGGGGCTAATGGTCTACAGCACACTGATAAGTGTCCTTTGGTGGTAAAGAAATCTCCTGACAAAGCGACAGCCTGGAGGGAAGTGAGTCACAAGGCTCTGCTCAGAGCCAGGAGGAGGGAGGAAGCTCTCCAGCAGCAGGGTTTGAGAGGTTGTGTGTAAAATGGTTTCCCAGCAGGCAGGGTGGGTTTTGGGGATGAGGGTTTTGCAGCCTGCCTTCGGGGAGGGATGCCCAGACACAGAGCTGAGCATCTCCAGGATGGTCACTGCATCACTGAACAGCTCCCAATTTCTTATTCTCTGGGCTGAGTCTTTGCTCTGTGTGTGCTCTCAAGCAGCAAAGGAGTGAGGGCTGATCTGAACCCTGCTGGATCCCAGACTGAGCTGCTCTGTTAGAGACACACTGATGCCTTTAATTGCACATCATCCCTCACTGTCCTCCAAGCCTTGATTTGCCACCACACCCGTGCTCAGCTGCAAAAACGAAGCTGTGCCAAAGCTGTGCAGACAAGGACAGACCTTGCTCCATCCCCTGCTTTGTCCCACCTGCTCCCCTCACCTACTTCTTCTTCCCAGAGACCTGGCAAAAACACAAACCCCATCAGCTGCTGCCCTGGTGTCACCATGTCACCCTCTCATGTCACAGCCTCTCTCTGCTGTCCCTTAGCCCTGAGTTCTGTGCATGGGGCTGATGGATGCTGCCACTTGACTGCTCTGTCCCGTGGTGGCAGTGGCAGGGGGTGCTGTGATGTGAATCTGATAAATGAGCCCCATCCCCTCCTCTGCAGCACAGGGAAAGCAGTGCCCAGGCGAGGTGCCTCATTAGCAGGAGCTTTCTCAAGTGAAGGTCACCAGTCTGCCAGCTCCAGCCATTCCTCTGCTCTTCCCAGGGAGATTTCACACTCCCCCAGCCCTGTCACATCTTGATTATGAGCCTGACACTTCCACAGCCTTTGTGCCTCCCCCTCAGAGCCTCAGCAGCTCCCACAGCTCCCACAGCCAGACTTCCTTCTCTTCCCACTGCACAGAGGAGGTGGGGACTCAGCTCAAAGCAATTTCAAGGCTGGTCTCAACCTATTTGCACTTGAAAGGTGCATCCCCACAAGCTCCTGCTGCTCTGACCCACAGAAATGCAGCTGCTGGGAGCAGTGCAACCTCACAGCATGTCCCCATGGTGGTGGGGAGAAAAAGACACCAGAGATGCTCCTCAGGGCTTTGTCACAGCTGCTTTGCTTCCTAAACAACCTTCTGGCAACATCTTTTAGATCCTCAGTCCACAGGTGATGTCACACCTGAGATCCAGTAACTGCTTCCCTGCACTCACAGCCCACGGTGGTGCTTTGGGATAACTGGATCTGGAGCTGCTTTGGGATAAATGATGGAGGTTGGCTGAGTTCCCCACTCACCTGACATCCAACACACCAAGCTACACCCTACAAGGTTGGAGGGAAAGGGCTGGCTCACAGCAGCCCCAGAGAGCCCTTCAGTGACAACAGCCATGGCTTTTCTCCAAGGTAGGAAGTGACAGGACAAAAGGAAACAGCCTCAGGTTGTGCCACAAAAGGCTTAGACTGGAGATTAGGGAAAGTTTCTTCACTGAAAATGTGGTCAGGCACTGGAACAGGCTGCCCATGGAGTGGTGGAGTCACCATCCCTGAAGTGTTCAAAGTGCTGGGGCCATGGCAGCACTGGCTTAATGGCTGGATTCAATGACCTCAGAGGTCTTGCCAACTATTCTATTCTATTCTATTCTATTCTATTCTATTCTATTCTATTCTATTCTATTCTATTCTATTCTATTCTATTCTGTTCTATTCTATACTATTCTATTCTATTCTATTCTATTCTATTCTATTCTATTCTATTCTATTCTAATTCTATTCTATTCTAATTCTATTCTATTCTATTCTAATTCTATTCTATTCTAATTCTATTCTATTCTAATTCTATTCTATTCTATTCTATGATTTTGGTGGTTCACCTCCCTCTTGGCACCACCTGCAAGGCTGGTCTGCCCCAGGAGAATCCCCAGGAAAGTCACAAGAAGGGATTAAAAAAACCCTCTTCAACTGGCACCAGCTGCAAAAACAGAATCACCCCCTTCATTTTTACACATTGTCCTGACATAACTTTTATTTTGCTCCCCAACCCTCCTTGCTGCTCCACAACAGCAGAGCAAGGGAAAGTTGGCAGCAGCTGGCAGCTCAGTGAATTTTGGCAATCCCTCCCTCCCTGACTGCTCTGGATGACCCACCTGGATGCTGTTTGCAAGGTCAGAGAGGAAAGCAGGCTGTGGCATGGATGGGTTTTATAAAGCCAAGGGGTCTGCAGCCTGTATGAGATGTTTAAATCCAGCCCAGCTCCACCAACATGGCCCAGCCTTTGCCAGGTATCCCTGGAACAGCACCTAAATCATTCAATAAAGCTGCTGCTTCCCCCTGGAGCCTTGCTGCAAAGGGCTGGAATTCCATCAGACTCTCCCCAAGCTGGGATCTCAGGGTCTGAACCAGCCCAGCCCAGCCTGCTCTGGTTTTCCATGTGCTGACACTTCCTAGACCTTCCCCTCCACAAATCCACACGTGCCCTGCTGCTCTTTTCCCAGGGTTTAAAAATTATGCTCCCCATAAGCAAATATAGCATGACCAGATGCCTTTTCATAGTCAGCTGGTTCATTGTTTGAAAAGCTTCTCTTTAAAATCCAAAAAAGATTGCTAACAGATGCATTTTTTGGCCAGAGAGAGGGAAAAAAACCTTGCTTAAACAAAAGTGTGTTGTGATTGGAACTAAAAGGGGAATTACCTTGAAAGATAAAAAAAACTGCAAACATTTCCCAGGGAAAAAAACACCCCCAGCCATGCAAACAGCCAGTTTCTCTCAGGCAGCCTGAGCAAATGACACCTGAGATGGTTATTTCAACCTGCTGCTGCAATAACAGCAGGTATATCTGGATGCTCAGAGGCCATGAAATCCTTCTCATCCATCCCAGGTGACCCTGGAGCATGGCAAAATGCCCAGCTATTTTATCCTCCCCTTCCCTGCATGCCATCTTTGTCAGCTTTTGCTCTCAGTTCTGCTACTGCAGCAAAAATATGGGGAATTGATGTTTTTTTAAATGAAGGAAATGGAGCACAAGCCCCACGAAGGAGCTGCAGGGACTGAGCAGGACAAGTGGAAGAACGAGCTGGAAAAAAATGCTCTCTGGAGGGAGTGGGTGGAAGGAGCAGTTGGAGGGGAAAGAGGTTGGCTGGCTGGGAAATAGAGGATTATTGGAGAGACATCACTCATTTCCCTATTTATCACATATTTCCCCTGAAAAATCACCACTGCTGCCTCTTCCTAATGCAAAAGGATCCTGGTTTTTTTATCTGACCCCTGAGGAAATTTTAGACACAAGCTTTGCTTCACCCTGCTCAGAGTGATGCCACCAGGTTTTCAACACAAGTTTACAGAGCTCAGCATCACTTGGCATCCCTGCAGGTCGTTTTTCCTCTACTCCAGCTCTAGAAATGCTCAGCTGGACCCAAAGGGAGAGGGGCAGAGCCAGACCCTGCACTCACATGAGCTGTTTTTCACTACCCATCCCTCCCACCTTGGTTATTTATTCTGAGCTTCTGCCCCAACACCCTGTACCTGCCCATATTTTGAGGCTCATAAAAGCCAGCCTTTGAGCTGCTTTAACAGCTTGAAATGATGTGCATGGGCTGTCAGGAGCCAAATCCCCTGCAGTTAAACAGGTCCTGCAGACTAAGCACCAAGGGTTAATCATTAACTCCCTCTGGAAAAAGGCCATCCTGAGTCACCCTCTTCCACTGAGGCAAACCCACAGCCAAAGAAACAGCAGGTCTGGAATCCCTCCTGCTTCCTCCCTGCACTTCCCAGCAATATCCTCTCCTGGAGAGCAGGGCCAGCAGGGAGAGGAGTATTTTGGGCTGAGGCATGAAACGAAGTCATCCTCCAGAAATACCACTGCTGACAGCAGATTTCATCCCACTCCTGATGCATCTGTGCCTTTGCATTTCCCTGTTTTCTCCCAGCCACAGAGGGGCTGGTGACTTCAGAGGGGTCTCTCCAATAATCTTTGAATCTCTCTCCTGACCCCAGCCCTGCATGGCTGCTGGATTTAGTGCAGATTTTGGATCCTCCTTGGGCTGCTGCTGCCAGAACCTGCCAGCCCCATCACGAGATGCTTTTTGTCTCCCTGTCCCCTGGGTGACACAGGGTGATGCAGGAGGGGTGGGACCACGAGGAATTCATGCAGTGCAATCCCCAAGGATGGGACCAAACCTGCTGTCTCCATGGAGGGAGAATCAGGGAGGACAAAGCCTCCACCCTGCCAAGACAGTCCTGTGGGCTGGGATAAAACCAGCTGCTGGCAGGGCAGAGAAACCAGGACACAGGGCTGCAGGCCAGGGGGAAATGTTCCAGGGAAAGAAACATGCCTGGGGAACAGCTGGATTTCCCCTATTTCCTCTCAACAGGTGCTGCCAAGGCCAGGTGCTGTCGGGTCTCTTTCCAGGACAAGCCAGCAAAAAAATGTCTCATTTTTGTTTCCTTTTATGAAATCTTGCCCATCAGGGGAATATTTAAAACAGCAACATCTGGGATGTGCTCGGGAGAGCTGAGTGTGGTGGATGACACTGACAGCAAAGCAGAAGCACCAGCCAAAACTGGCAGCAGAGTAAAGAGCAAAAACTGCTCAGGGGACAATTTTGGATCGTTGGTAAGTCAGGCAGCTGCCTGAAACTGAGATGTCCACCTTTGCCAGCCCCCTGGGAGCCACCAGGTGAAACTGGGTGTTACAAGCATCTCAAGCAACAACTTGCTGTTAACCACAGGCTTTGGGCACATCCTGCACTTCCCAAATTGCTGCCACTCAGAGAGCAGCCAAGCCAGGGAGGCAGGACCACTGTCCTACCCCCACCTCTGCTGCCCTGCCCAAAAAACAGACACTGCTCTCAGCTGGAGGAGCCCAGCCCCTCTCCTCAATGCCAGGCTACCATGTAGGTGATCTGGCCTCATAAATACACAGGAGCACAAGTAAGATTTACCACAAGCTGCCAGGATTTCCACCAGTGTTTCTGCTGGTCATCATCACACAGGGCAGGACAGCCTCGAGCCTGCTGTGCACAGACATGTTCTCCAGCCCATGTAATTCCTCATTTCCTCCATGGCTGGAGCCTTCATTGATATGGGCCCACTCATTTTTAATTAAAAAAAGCAGGAGAAAAGCATTTGTCTCCACCAGAGCAAGCAGTGGCCACCTATGCTCTGCAGCTCACTGTGATGGCATCACAAGTAGGGAAGGAGTGGCTGGGGAGAGCCAGAGGAATGAGGAGCAGAGGAGAGCAGCAGCCAGGATCCAGCCTGCTCCCACACCTCAGACGATGCCACAGGCACTTCTGTGGCTCCTTCCCCTCATGAACAAGGTGTTTCACAGCACAGCCTTTAAAAAACCATGAGAGCAAGGAGGTTCTGGAAAGGGAAAGAGCCACCATCAGCTCCATCTAAACCCTTCCCCAGGAGATTAGATAGCACCTAATCTCCACTCACAACAATCATTACAGGGCTTTGCTTGATTTAACTCTCTCATTATCCAGACACACCAGGGCAAGGCTCAGCTTATCCACCAGGGAGTGAGGAGTGAGCATCCCCTGCCCATTCTCCTGTTGATCCAGGCCAGTGCCTGTAATTTGTTAACATCCCTTCTCCCCTCCCATTTAAATCTGGGGCATGGCAGGCCTCTGTCTAACAATAATACAGGGATTTCAGGGGTATTTATGAGAGGCTTAAAACTTAATCCTACATGAGCAAGGTAAGCCTGCTCTTGGCCTAAAATGTGGATGGAAAATCTGGTGCCATTGCTACAGCAGGAGAAAAGAGGCATTTACAGCAGTGAGCAGCCTTTGAGTGGGGCCAGTGACTGCCAGCACTGCCCAGCCACCCCTGCAGCCAAGTGAGGGGCACAGGGGCAAATTAGGGAATGGAATCACAGGACTCTAGAATGGTTTGGGTTGGAAGAGACCTTAAAGAGCACCTGCCACCCCCGCAGGTTGCTCCAAACCCCATCCAACCTGGCCTGAAACACCTCCAGGGATGGGGCATCCACAGCTGCTCTAGGCAAGCTGTGCCAGTGTTTCAACACCCTCACTGTAAAAACCTTCTTCCTTTTATTTAACCTAAATAAACTTCCAGTTTAGAATCATTACCCCTTGTCCTACTGCAACAGCCCCTATTGTGAAGTCTGTCCTAATCTGTTTTATAAACCCCCTTTAGGTACTGGGAGGGGCTCTAAGGAGATGGTGAGCAGCCCCTCACCCCTGCAAGGCCAACCTCAGTGCCCCCAGAGCTCCACATGGCCCTGATGTGCTGGCAGGGATGAGCAGGGGGTTGGGGACACCCATGTGGGTTGTGGGGACCCCCCCTCCAGCCTGAACGGGCTGAGGACCAAAGACCTTGTCACTCCAGGAACAGGTACACTTCTGAGACACCCCAAATGCCACCCAAAAGAGCTGTGTCCTTCCCCCCAGCTCCTCCCCATCCTGGATGAGAGGGAAGAGGCCCAGAACCCAACGAGTCTCACTTTTTTCTTGCTGCAGTAGATCTGCCACTTCTTCTCTGCCGGCAGCGCGAACATGGCCTCCCTGTGCTTGTCCGTGAGGTCCAGCTCATCCTGCCAAGGGGAGAACAAACACAGAACAGGCAGCTTGAGCACACAAACAGCTGATGGCACACACACAACCCCCAGACAAGCAGTGCAAATCCATGTGGGATCACACCACGGAGCAGAGGTGACCCCACAGCATCACCCCGGGACTCTGCATTTGTCAGGGCGACGATGCCAATTCTCATCCTGATCTTGCTGACCTCTCCTGACTCTGAGCTGCAAACTTCCCTGCCTTGTCCCCCCCAGACATCTCCTCCATTGTTTTTAAAGTTGTGGGTTTGTTATCTTGCTTTATCTATATATTGCTACATATTAAAACTTTAAAGTCTAAGTTTTCCACCTTGTGATATTACACACTTCTATTTAAACTACACACCTATAATCCTAGTGCTATCACTCAACTTTAGAAGCTTATTCTACAGCCTTAGGTCAAACGTAGTGCTTTCTTAAGAGCCAGTGCCTGCTAGCACAGAAAGCCTAAAATTCTCAGCTTCCAGGGTCCCAGCAGTAAGTGTTGTGGAAAGGACACCCATGAAGCCACCACAGCTGCCCACAAGACTCACACTGACAGCTTCAGGTGAGCAATCTCATCTCAGACACACACTGCAAAGAAAAATTCAAACAGGACCTCTCTTTTTTATCATCATTGCTTCACTGGAGCACCTCACCCCGAGTGGTCCAGCCCATTTCCATTACTGACACCCTCATATCATCAAAAACTGTAGGTGCTTTGGCTTCTGCTTTGTTTTCCTACAGCTAAAAATAGAAAGCTCTTTCCCTAATACCTCCAGCTCATAAAGAGGTACACCCTCTCCATCAGAGCTGCATCACGTCCTGCCTGGCAGAGATAAAGCTGTTTACTGACTGCAGCCTTTATTGCTTTATCTGATGATTTTAAAGCACACATCCATTTTGGAGCTGGAAGCTGGGTTAGCAGCGTGCCCTCCCCGGGATGCCCGAGCATTTATCAAAGCCTCATCTCTTCCTGGTGCTAGATGTAGGTCAAAGCTTTTATGAGGGAACTAAATAAAACATTCAGGCAGGGCTGGGAGGCTCGTTGCTAAAGCCAACATTGATCTCAGGACCGTGGGTGTCTTAAAAATCAGCACCACTGATGGTAATCCTGGTGCTGGAGGGGTTTGGGGGCAGCAGTGAGATACTGGAGAGGATGCAGAGTGTCACAGGAAAGCCCTGCCATGGCCTCAAGCCAACTCATCCCACCCAGACAGTGGATTTAAGTAAGAGGATCCCCATTAAAAATTACACATTTAATTCCAGCAACCAAAAAAAAAACCCAGATGGAGAACTGTTAAAGCTTCCCTGCCTGAACAATAACGCTTAGCAACTAAAACTGGCAGCTTCTGTACCCCAATCAAAGCCCCATTTGGGCAAGGCTGAGCAAGATGCCTCTGGCAAAAGATGGGCACCTGCATCAGCAAGCCCACGGGCCACCAAGCAATTCAGCTGATCTAATTCAAGCTCATATTGCACCCAGCAGCCAAGGAAGGGAGCTTTCAGCTATCTTGTAACTCAAACCTAGGGGCCCTCCAGCACAACAACCAGTGACAGAGGGCTGCTGGCAGCCCCAAAACATCTCAGAAAGGCTTATCTGTCCACTGCAGGTATTGATTTCTCTTCTGGATGAAATTCCTCCTCAAAAGGAAAGGTGTTGCAGAGTTTTTCCTATTACATATTCATGGAGGAGGCTTTGCCTCTTCTCTGACCTTTTTACCCCAAATCTTCAAACCACCATGCTGCACAGAGCTGATGCTGGTGGGGTTCTGGAAGCAGACCTGGACATCTTTACAACAGAAAAATACCATGCTGCTACAACAGAGAGTGGGGAAAAAGAGAGGACTGAGAAAACCTGAGCCCAGTGTGGGACACATTCATCCTCCTGCCCCCAGGGAGGAGAACCTGGGCTAGGGACTGCCCCAAGGAGTGCCATTCCCAAACATGCCCATGTCCTCACAGTCTGGGAGGTCAGAGATTTGTATCAATCAACCAACCTCCACCCCAGCCTTGGGCAAGTCTTGTCACCCTTCCATGCCTCAAAATCAAAACTGCACTTCCCCGTTGTCTCCTCAGGCTATGAGCCAGTCAAACATCCAAGCTCTGCTCCAGCCTCAGTTCATAGAAATCACAGAATGGCTTGGGTTGGGAGAGACTTTAAATACCATCTAGTTCCAACATTCTTCACCCTCTAAACCAGGCTGCTCAGGGTCCCATACAAACAGGCCTTGAACACTTTTTTGAAAGTCTAAAGGTGACCAACAGGATGACACCTACACAGTGACCTGGCTGAAATTCAGCTCACTGGAAGACTAAATCTGGGAGTGTGGGGCAGGACAAGGGTCTCTTGATGAATATTTACCTCTGTGGTGAGGGTTTGAAAGAAACTGCTTCCACTGTGACCCCAGTTTCTGGCCACGTGAATCTGATAATCAGGCATGAAAGCACCAGCCATGCACATCTGCACTTAGGTCCTTAGAAAAATATTTACTGAAGTTCTAAAAATGCCCATACCCTAAACAGACAACTTGTGCAAATGTGAAGATTTATTAACCAAGAAAAAAAAATCTAAATCAAGCTGAAGCCTAAGCAGGAGCAAGGGACAAAACAGAAGAACATATTAGGTAGGTGCTGGCACATGACAACGTGCAAACACATCCAAAAAAGGTGCAGAAATGCTTCTAAGCCTCACACAGCACATTTCATCGTGCCCCAGCTGTAACACGTTCAGTCATCACAGCCCTGCATCACTCAACAACACCTACCTAATGACATCTTGCAGGATGCTTGGGAGAGGTGTTTAAACAAATACTATGTGGCACCCAGTGAATATGAAAATCCTCACAATCAAAGGGTGACTAACGACTGTTATTCGGAGCCATAACAGTGACTCAGCTGTGAGGAGTCAGGTCTTTGCTGGTTTTTACGTGTGTGGGGATTCCTGCAGCCACCTCCAGCCCTTTGCTTGGGCTCCCTGATGTGCATCTCAGTGCAGGCTGCTCAGAAACTGCCCTTCCCAACTCCAAAAGATCAAGAAAGGACAGGAACAACACCTGTTTTCAGGGGGCACACAGCCCACTGTAGAAATGCAGCTCCCACAAAGCCTTTAACAATCAAGAAGCCTGTGCAGAACTCACACCCATATGGGCCTTCAATTAATAATCATGAGCTTGATAATTAGGTGATTCTAACTGCCAATTCATTTTATGGGCCGTTTGCAATCCACACACTCCCAGTACAGCCATGCTGCAGCTGTTGAAGAGTGAGGAGACAACCAGGGGGTTGGTGTCCATCACCTTCACAGCCCTCACCCCTCGCTGCAGCCTCACCTTCCACAGCTCTGCCCCTTCCTCCTGGCTGCCTCCACATCAGGATCTGCCAACTTCACTATTTTTAGTACTTTTTTGGAACTGGGTCAGTGGCACATGAAGTAACAGCCTCGTTTTACCACCTAAAGGCAGTCTCTGCCCAGAGTGTTTTTACTGGAGAGAGATACGCTGCTCTGAAATATTTATCCTGTACAGCTAAACTATTCACCTTTACATCAGGAAGCAGGTTTCCACATTAAATCTCCATTTGAATATGGTCTCAAAAAAAAAAAAGCCTCACAGGGGAGCTTTGATTCTCAGTGTGTATTTTGCTATTTCCAGGAGGTACAACACTTCCTTGCTGTGTTCTCTGCCGATGGCTCTCCACTCCAGCCAACCAACCCTCACCCCCTGTCTCTGAGCACAGCAAAAACTCCACTGAAGGTGAGATCTCACCTAAAGCTACCTAAGAAATGTGTGGCTCAGCTCAGCAACACAGTGAGCACAATCCTGTGGCCAAACAAGTGGTCCACAGCTTTCCCTTGGAGGACACACAGCAGCACTCAGGGACAGATGTTCCCATGTCCTGCACCTCCCCAAGCTGGCAACTCGATGGTATGAGGAGACCTCTGGTCAAACAAACTCCTGGTCAAGAAGGGCCATTGCAATGTCCAGGTGGCTTTTTTGAGTATCTCCAAGGAGGGAGATGGCACCACCTCTCTGGTTGGTGGCCACTGCCATCTCCTACCACCTCCTGAAGGCAAAGCCAGATCAAGACAAAAAGCCACTGGAAGAAATGTTTGACCCTCCCAGCAGGAAAAGCATCAAGTCCAGCCTCAGACTCACAGCACATTCCTGTTTGAGACAAACTCCTGTCCCTGCCACTTCCCTCATGCCATGTTTTAATGAGCATCTTCCACAGACTGAGAGCCATGGGCTTTCATGGGGGCAACAGGAAGGACACAACAGGATGCTGCAAATCTCCTGACTTCAGGAATGACCCTCAGGATGAGTTCCTAGAGCTGGGTGAGCCCAAATGCTGCCCACCCATATCCACAAGACCACAGTGTGACCAGCATGGGTTTTTCCCCTACATCCCACAGGTCCTTCATGCCATCAAACTTTCTTCATGAAGCATCTGGGGAGCAGAGATTAAACAAGGAACAACTCCCTATAGAGGGGTCTGCAACGCCAAAAAAGCCTTACAGGTTGTAAGAAAAGAAGATGAAAAACCTTTAAATCCAATGCACCTTTCTGGCTGATAAATTGTGTAAGTGTAGTACATGGAAGAGACTGGGGGTTACCCATCGACATAACTGAAATAATGATTATTTAAAATTTGCTGGTTTGTGCTGGGTTTGTGTGTCCATACATATATATGTCTGTAGAATGATAGGAAAGCTTGTTTTGGGCAGGACCATAAAGATCAGCTAATTTCAATTCATTCACTGTGAGCAGGGATGCCACCCACTAGACCAAGCTGCTCCAGTCCCATCCAACCTGGCTTTAAAACTTCAGGGATGAGGCATCCACAACTTCTCCCTCTCTGGATTTACTTATACATACATGTGTGCAGATATATATATATATATATATATATATGCATACAGAAAGATGTCACTGGATCAACAAATGACCAACATAATAAATAGCAAGTGAATTTACTCCTGGTGGATGGATGCACAGAGTTTAGAAACTTCTGTAAGCGAGGCTATAGCATGTAAAGTTGAGATCTCTTGCATCATCAAATGAAGCATGAGAGATCCAAGATTGTTCAAAAAATTTGGAGAAAAAATAGAAGGGAAAAACGAAGTGTGAACTTTTTGGCAACATTTGGCATTAAGGGATCCAGCATGGGAATTAAAAAGTCACTAAATAAAGGCCTGTTGAAGCCTGCACCGCCTTCCTTTCTCAGGGGTCGTATCACTTTTTCACTCTCTTCCAGGCATTCTTCTCCAAGTTCATCAATTTGATTTATCCCAGCAGGCTGTGGTGTCAGGGGAAATGGCAATCAGCATTTTTCCCCCCGTTCCTCAGCTCGTGTTTTTCCGCTGCCGGCCGGAGCAGCAGCTGCTGCCTCCACTGCCAGCCCTGCTGCCTTCAGCAAACCCCTGCCTCAGAACACACCCTGCTCAGCTCCTTCCTTTCTCTTTAAACTGTTTTCTTGGAAAAAAAAGACATATTAATCCTTATTAATCAGTGGCTGTTACAAACAACCCCCTGCCTCCACACCCACCCTGTGCTGTAGGAGCTCCTCCAGCTTCAGCTTTATTTAGGTAACTACAATTCCCAGTGTATGCAGATTTGTCTCAGGGGTTTTCTTAAAAAGTCTTTTGTTTTTATTATCACTAATAAAAATGCCTCCTCCTCAGCACACTTCTTTTCAGCTGCAGCACCCTGAGAGCTTAAAAACAACTGCTCAGACAAGCCAGCCCCTG
This sequence comes from Argya squamiceps, assembly GCA_037834095.1. Lineage (NCBI taxonomy): Eukaryota > Metazoa > Chordata > Aves > Passeriformes > Leiothrichidae > Argya > Argya squamiceps. Next base: position 57,213,497 of record JBBMKD010000216.1, read on the forward strand.
CTAATATTATCACTGTGTATTTTTAATTTCTCCATGACAACCTGCAGCTGCAATTACAGAACATGAAAAATCAACTATTCATATTTATTAATGAATAAGCATAACAGATAAAAGATTATTCATTTTGCCTTTATCATGTAATGAATTTCCTGAATAAAGGGAATTGCTCACAGCCAAGTGAATGAGGAGCAGCAACAAGGAGAAACAGAAGCACTCCAAAGTGCTCGTGCCTAGTTAACCTCCTCCCACAATGAATTTTTCATCCTAGTCTCAGAAAGACCCCAATCCACCCTGCTCAGTTATTGACCTGAACACACTGGAGAGACATAAATAAAATATATATTCCTTCCTTCTTCTGGAGGAAAGATTATGGCCATCAATAGCTGATTTAGCCCTCCCATAAACTCCAGCTGCAATTGATTCATGTTGCCACCAGTTCAAACTGAGGCTAACTAACTGAGGCAGACAGCGTGTAATGCTTTAATATTTTAATTCAATTAATTATTTTAATAGGCTAAGTGTTTCAAAGCTGCTCATATTTCACTGTTAGTGTATTTTAAGAGAGGTATCCACTTAGTTTTTCCTTCCTTTTTGTTATCATATGGAGATATATATACCTATAACCTCATACACACTTTTTTTTTAACATTATTTATTGAGCTCAGCCTCCTGTGACCTTTCACCGACCTCATCTGGAAAACCTCTCTCCCATTTTAATTAACCCAGGGTACTTTTCCAGCCTGAGTTATTGATCTACACAGTTTCACCCTGCAGAGCACTCTCAGATGTGAAAGCCCTGCAGGTGCATCACCAGCACACTTTTTCCACACAATTGTACAAACACCCTGAAAAAACAACAAAAATATGTCTCAGTCTATTATCTACTACTGTGACAGCTCAGATGGATTCAATCCAATCAACCAGAGCTGGGGATGGCTGTCCTTTGGTGAGTGGACCACCATAATAAAGCACAGAGCTGGAAAGTAAGTAAGGTTTCAGATGTGGACTCTCACCTCTTTACAGAACCAAAGCAGCAGCTCCCTTTTCAGTCAGGTTTTACACTGCTTCTGCTGCTGGCATCCCAGGGAGCTGCTCAAGCTGGAAATCAAGCCAACAGGTCAAGTGTGGCTGCAGATGTCTCCTGCCTGACAGGGATGCTCAGGCAGGACCACTGTAGATGGTTGGTCTGGGGCTAAACCGTGCCAAGGTTTCCCCAGATAATGCTCTGGGAAGGGTTTCAAAAAGGAGCTGGATGGAAGTTGCTACAAAGCCCCACACCAACTCGATCCTGAAAGTTTCCCAAGAGGTACCACTCTGGTTGTGGGACCTAAAGAAGGCAGGCACAGGAAGCAGAGCCCAGCTACAGCCTGGAGCAACAGAGGATGGCACTGGACACCTGGCTGGGACAAGTCCTCATCCCCCACAGGCCTGGCTTCAGCCACACCTGGAGCCTAATGGCATTTTTAAGAACATACTCAGGTGCAAGGAAGGGTCACCCTGAGAGGTTGTTACTGCTGACCAAGGCTGGATGAGAGTTGGAGCAACCTGGTCTGGTGGAAAATGTTCCTGTCCATGGCAGGGGGGCTGGAATGAGATCATCTTTACATTCCCTTCCAACCCAAACCATTCTGTGATTTCTATGATTTCAGGGCCTGACACCCACCTTGCCACATGCAAGCAGGCATCAGACTGGCTTATAGATGTTGGGTGTGGTTGGGAAAGGGGAGCTGATCCCTGTAAATACCAGTAATGATTTGAACACTGGAGTTCATGGGAACTGGGATTGCTGGGCACTGAAGCAGGATCCTCCCTGCAGGGCTGTGAAAGCCTGGGCTGCCAAAAGCTGACCTTGGTGATGTTCCCAGGCTGAGGAACACCCGGACTCTGCCAACAACAAGATACTAGAGCAGCACAGACAGCCTCCACTTGTATCTGCACATGGATACAAGGCAGGCACGGGCTATTCCCGGCAGGAATGCTTCCAGCTGAGGATGGTGATAGAGCACAACTCATCTACTGTCCAATCCTGCTCATAACTCCAGCAACACCATCCAACCACTGAGCAGGCAGGAAAAAAGAAGACTGCTGCTGGGGCAGATTCCCCATCCAAAGAGGCTGGTACCTTCCATGGTGACCTGTGCCAGAAATACTGGGAGCAAGTGCAAGCCAAAAACCCAAATGCCTCAATTAAGGTCACTGATGCATTACCAAATGAGCTGCCCAGGCATCTCCCAGGGATGTGGCCTCCTCTTTTACGAAGTGCAAAGTGGAAAGCATTTAGCAGGTAGACTATATTATTTTTCCACTTCGCTTGTACTCCCTCCTGGAAACAAAGGGGTTCCTTATGTGCTCTCTGCCTTCAGCTGAGATTCACATTGTGCTGTAACATGGCTCCTTTGTAAAATCAGGGGTTGGGAACAGCATGTTTTTTGGGCAAAACCCCCATGCTGGTTTGTAGCAGTAACAGATACTGCAATTACAGGGCTGTTCCTGCTGAAATGCAGCGTTCCTCGGTGGGTTGGCTCATTCAGGTCCAGGGAAGACATGTAGGCAGAAAATCCTTATTTTCTGACTGAGTAGGTGTGTGACTCCTCTATCAGATGCTTGCCTATCAAAAAGGTACATTCAGAGATTATCTGGGAGGGTGTTAACAACACGAGGTGATGAAAAGAAGCGCCGTGAGCGCTGGGCTGGGCTGGGAGCCTGGCAGGTCCAGACTGTTCACATCTGAAAAAAGAAAGTGGGCAGCCTGGTAAAGGTGTCTGTATGGCACACGGATCCCTGCAGAGTGAATTTAAAAGCAGATAGTACCAACCATTTGGTTTGCCTTCTTAAAAGTGCTTCATAAGCCAAGGGAGCTTGGTTTTGGAAGACAGCAGTGGGATGGGGTCAGGAGCTCCATGCTGGCCCTGGATTGACTCTGTAGAAAGGGATGGCTTGCCCAGGACACAAGGGCTACTGCAACTGTAATTTTTTTCCAGATTTTTTTTACTGTAATTTTTTCCTGACACCAACCACACGCTTTTCTTTGCAGATATAGGGGAAATGGCTTTGGTCACCATTCAGTGGTTCTCAAAATCCTGAAGTCCTTAATGCTGGAAGGACCAGGCAGCAAAACACAACAGCTGACCTGCAAGCATGAAATGCAAAGCTTGGCTTTGCAGCTGATCCCTCAGCTGCTGCTTAAAAGCCGTGTTGTTTTGCAAAGCCCAAAACCTCATACTTTCTCCTTATTGGATTAGGAACCAGGGGGAAAAGCACATTACTGAAGTTCCTAAGTACAACTGGATATCACTAGCAATGAGTTCCCAGCCCAGAGCTGTTATTGACACACAGCAGTGCTCACACTGATCACACCACCAATTTCTCCTCACATTTATATGCTCTCTGTTCAAGCAGCACATAAAACAGCCATCATCCCAGCATGCTAAGAAGGGAAGGCACAGCTCCAAGGGACAGTTATGCATGGAGAATCCTGCCCCAGCACTGCACATCATGAGCCATAGACCCATCAACCACCACAAAGCATTTCAAAGGGAACAGATTTAATGTCTGTGAGAAGGGATACTATCTCCTATCTATCTCCTGATAGCAGCCAGAGAGCAGCTCAGATGAAATGCATCAGTTGCCCCAAGTACAGCAAAAACAAATGCTGTGATAAATCTTATAAGCTGCCAGAGACCTTTTTATTGTTCCTCAGGCTCACAAGTTTCCACTACTTCATAAAGCAGCAGGGATGAATACAGCCATGTGAGGGGAAGGCAGAAAGCCCAGGCAACATCAGTGGGCAAAGGCCTGAACCCATCCTGAGTCTAGGGGGCTGGGGACACTGCACAGCCACTCACCTCCTGGTGTCACCTCCCCAAATCCCAAAAAACTTGCCAGCTGCTGGAGTCTGGGCAGAGGGACCCAGAGAAGGTTTCACAGGCTAAAAACAGGCTGCTGCACGTCACAGGCAGGATGCAGGACTGGATGGAGGCTGCTCTAATTTCTTCTGCATCACTAACTCAGGAGTGAAAAGGCTGCAAAGCCCCATCGGGAGCAGTAAATGGAATTTCCTCAAAGCCTGGGGAAGACAAGTGTTGAGGAATGCCTGGGGCAGCATTTCCTCTGAATCCATCCCTCCAACAACAGGGATGCAGGCTGGGAGCAGGGTGTGGGATCAGGGAGAGGCAGCATCTAGTGCTTCAGGGGCAAGCAAAGCCACACCAGACACAGCAGCTCCTCTGAGCATCTAAGCTACCTGAGGAGTCACCAGAGCATCACTCTCATTCTGCAAGGATGGAGATGCCTCTGTGAGCCACCCCACTGTGAGGAGAGGGGTCCTGGGTCATGCTGGGGCTCCTCCTACCCCCTCCAAACCAAGCCATCCCAGCCCAGTGCACACCACCACACACAGAGGGTTTCATTGCAAGCCTCAGAGTGACAAGGAGTGTGAAGCAGATATAAAGGACATCAGTCATTCACCCATCTGCTGGAAAGTCTAGTGGCTGGCAGAAAATAGAGAGGATTGTTATGGCAAGATCTACCATATGGCACCATTATGTGGAGCTTTGCAAGTGCTTTCTGTGAGCGTGCAAGCAAGATTTCAGCCTTTGAAGAAATGCTGTATTGTTAGCCTGGATAGGCAGGAGCCTCTTGAAAGAAGCTGTGGCAGATGGCACAGCTTTGTTCTCTTGGTTCGCAGGCAGCTCGTGCAACCCCCAGATTTCCTCCTCTCTGGGGCACAGTGATCACTGATCCTCCTGATGTGTGCTGAGGGAGGACTGATGGCTCCTGAAACTCCTTAAATCCCTTGGAAGCTGCCTGGCAGGTGCCACACCTCTGCACGAGCCTCATGGAGCAAACACTGCCTTACCCAAACTGGCAGGACACGGAGGTGTTGATGCACAGAAAGCTGCACAAATTAATAAAGCATTGCCTCAGCCAAAGGAGCTGCAAATCAGTAAATCTTGCTGAAATACTCTGCTTTTGTCTGTGCCTCTCTGCCAGCACCTGCTCCTCCCTGGGTGGCTGAGGCTGGCCAGAGCCCCGGCAGGACAGGGGACAAAGAAAAGCCTTTCAGGCAGGGCCGGTGCCCGCCTGAGCGACATCCCAACAATGCCCCAACAAAACCCATTCAGAGCAGGCTGGGGGAGAGGCAGAGAAAGGGAAAAGGTTCCTCTGGGAGGAAATGGTGATCAGTCATTGACCACAACAACATCTGCATCTGCCCTGAGCCAGGGAAAAGCCCCTGCCTGCTGCATGGGGCTGGCTGGGACAGGGAGCATCATCCCTGCAGTCTGGGATGAAGATCAGGCATTTCTTATCACTGAAATTTGTGCCCAGGTGAAAAAAAAAGTCCCATTTCCCTGTAGTTCCTAATGCAATTATGTTAAAAACATTTGCACAGACACAGAATAAACCTCTAACTGTTTATCTGTTCTATTTACCTATCCTAATTAAAATCCAAAGTGTCCATCTAACACAAAACAGGCCAAAAAACAGACACTGGGAGAGCAGCCCAAGACTTTAGCTGACCTTGGAGTCACAGCTGCTCCACATCCCTCTGCAGCTCAGGCCCTTATCCTCTGCTGTTGGCACGGGACAATCACCAATTTCTCACACTACGGATGTTTCCTGCCTCAGATCAACAAGGCACACTTAAAACCACACAAAGCTCAGGGATTATTTTGTAGGATGGCTCCAAAAAGAAAGGGACTTGGCCCTTTGGTGCAAGCAGCAGGCTGGGATCTGTGGAACAGGGATCCCACTGTGCTGTTTGTGTCTGTGGGAGGATTGTCCACGCCAAGGGACCAAATTTACTCCTGCAATGTCCCCAGAGATACCCCCCATCCCAGGCCTGAAATCGTCCATCCTTCCCACTCTGATCCCTGATGCAAACAAGTGGGGCAGAGAAGTCATGATTAGGCTGCAAGAGGAGAGTTAGCAAAGGACCAACTCCAGCTGGCAAAGCCTCCAGATCCCCTCCAACCCCTTTAACTTCCTCAACCCAATGGGCTGAGACAGGCAAGGACTTTGGAGGGAGCCTCAGCCCCACAGAGCAGGCACAAGCCATCCCACCCAGGAGGGCTGAGCACGATGGCATCGGGCTCCCACAGGCGGGAAGATCAGCCCAGCACCTCTGAGTGCTTCCTCTGTCTCTCTTCCAAATGTTACACAGTGGGTTTGTGCAGAACAGTGGGATACTTTCCAAACCATTTAACTAATGCTGAAATTTAATACCCCACACCAACAGGTTACAGAGAGCAAGAAGGAGCCGTTGTAAGGACAGGGTTGGGAGGGGGGGATTTTCAACTTCACTCCCTTGAATGGGAATCTGCCTTCTTGTGCCCACAGGGCAGAGCTTGGCTTCCCCCTCCCTCCCACCCAGTGCTGGCTTGGGTTGAGACCTGCCTGATGGGTTTTTTGGGGAGCCAGGGGGTTGCAGCTGCTTGTGCAGGGGCACAGTGGGCACACAGTGTCTCCCTCCCTGCAGGACTCCAGTCCCCAGGGAGCCAGTGTGGCTCTTGCTGCCAGCATGCCCTGGAGCAGCAGCTGCCTCCAGCCCTTTTTCTCACCCTTGGCTGGGGAAAAATAACTAAAAATCTCAACAGCATGGAGAAGGACCAGGGAGCAGAAGGGCCACACCAGGGTGTGCCCCAGGCTGGGCTGGCTCCTGCCTTGCTGCACACACAGAGGTTCCCTGTGGCACTGCCACTGCACAAAGCATCTGGATGAGTTTGGAAGAGATGTTTCGAAAATCCTGGGCTGAGGTGAGGTGCACAGGCTTGGTGGGACTCCAACAAATGAGCCTCCAGAGATGCCCCCTTCAGCTCAACAAGCCTTTGACTGAGGCATGGGGAAAGTGATCCATGGCAAAGAGTTTCCCCAGAAAAACCTGATTTGGCCAAGTTATCAGTGGAGAATAAATTGAGACAGAGACAGCCACTTCTCCTGAACAAACTCAACCTGACCAGGAAAGTCCTGCTGCAGGGAAACTTCATCCCCACTGTGCTGTGTTGGTGCCCTGGTCTGCCACATCCTGCCCTTGGAGAAGGATGTCTTGACAAAACCAGCTTGTATAACACAAACTGGAGCTTTACCAAGAGGCCTGGCTCAACAGGTCCATGCTGTCTGGCCCCTAATAGGATGTGCTGTGCCTTGAGATGTGACCGACCAGTATCACAATTCCCAGCTCACTCTATACATCCAAGCACGGTAGGAAAACCTCATTTCACTGCTGAATGAACTCAAAGTAGAACACCATCCAAAATACCACACCAAAATGTTTTTGCTTAGAGGAAATTAAAGCTTCTTTTGGCTGTCAATTTTTTTTCATAATCCGTGTTTTTCCAAGTTTTGGAACCAAGGGATAAAGAAACAACATCCTGACTTGCCAAATCTCCGTGTAACCCACACCTGACAATTTCTGTGAAGCTGAGTGCCCAGCAAGTAAAGTCACTTTGCACCTATGGGGAACATCCTGCTTTACCAACTTGGACCCTGCTATAAGAAATTAAGAGTTTCTAATGAGAGAGACCACCACAAACTAGCAGGACTTCAGGGAGGAGCAGAGCTCGGGCTTCAGCAACAGCAGCCAAAGTTTTGCCTCAAAACCCAAAACCAAGGCTGCAAAGAGAGGGTTGAGGGGAAAGAAGGAGAAACCCCAAAACTAGAACTGAAATTAAGAAGTCTCCTACTCACCACCAGCTCGGTGAACATGGCATCCAGCTCCTCCACGGGTGGCATGGGCAGCGAGGGCTCCATGGTCTGCAGGGCGAAGCTGCTGTCATTGCGCAGCCGGTACGTGATCTCGGGGTGGTCGCTGCTGCGGAAGCAGCAGAAGATGAAGGAGATCCCCCGGCTGCTCCTCTTCCTCGGGGCCATGGCCACAATCCTGTGTGTCCCTCCCTGCTGGGCACTAGATCCTGCAGGGGAGAGAAGAGTGGAGGCTGGAGCAGTCGCCCCGCAGCGCTGCGCTCCCGTCCCGCGGTGGGAGGAGGGATCGAGCCACCCACGCGCTCGGCACCGAGGGGAAGAGCAGAGACGGTTTCCATGCCAAATATTTCTGCCTCAGATTTGACGTTTACAGTCCTGGCAACCTTGACGACCACGCAAATTAAGAAGATGGATTTGCTCTGCCTCGTGCCAGAGCTGGCAGAGGCAGGGGTCACGCCACTGTCCCCGTGGGATGAGGAGTCCTGGGCCACACTGCTGCTGCCAATCCCAGCAAATCTGCACCAACCTCCCCGTGCCATGGCAGCCAGGCCAGCCCCCCTCACACCCACACCTCATATCCCCTCATGCCAGGGGGATGGAAAATTCAGGAATCTGCTGTCAGAACAGCTGGATGTGCTTGGAGCCACCAGGTCCCCACCATGGGTGATTCAATCCTCGAAGACTTCATGTGGCTCAGCATGCCCCGAGCTACAGACAGCAGCAGAGCTGAAAAAAAATACCCTGCACGCTTCCCCCAACTCCTAAACATCCACCAGCAACCCCCGGTAAGGCAGCTCTTTTTCATGGAAAGTTTTGCTTGGCTTTAATTAGATAAACCTTACTTGTAGCTCCAGTAAATATTTACAAGACGCTGATTTCAGCTGATAAAAATCACACGGTGCCGGTAGCTCAGATTTTCCTAAGCAGTGCTGACATCAGGCACTGCTTGCCCTGGTGGCTGCTTGGGTTTTGCTGATTCCTGAAACTCTGGTTGGGAGCAAAAAAGACAGGGACCATGTGCCCTGCCTGCCTAATGACAGCAAGGACCAGGCAAAAGCTGCCCCCAAAATTTCTCCGGGAAAACCTGAAAGAGTCCCAAAACTGGGGCTCTTAAGTCAGCAACACAAGAGGAGGGTCACCTGTGAGGAATGAGGAGTGTGGAGAAACAGTGTAATGAGAAAAATCAACCAGCAAAGTAGGGAATTTTTGAAAGCCTAAACATTTGTCTTACAAAGTTACACACCCACATATTTTTATCTCTGCGAAACAAGACACTGAGATGTTAAGAGACTGGACAAACAGCCAAGGTTGAAATATGGATGACTCAGATTTATTAACAAAGCTATGAAGAGACTCAGGGAAAAAAGGTCAGCATTTAGAAAGGAGTGTCTGATCTCCCTGGAGCCTGCCATTCCCTCCAACTCTGGATTTACAGACCAGAACAAACAGCTGCTGTGCCCTGTGGGGAGCCAGGGCAGGGGTCAGACCCCAGGTCAGACCCTGCACCACCACAGCATGGCAAACACTGCCCTCTGAAAGCAGGGACCTTGCAGAAAATTCAGGCTCTGCCCACAGTTGTTTAGCAGAGGATTTGACCCTTGAAATGATCTCGATGGCACGTTTTTAGCACATGGTGTAATCATCTGCTGAACCACGGACGATGGGAAACAGCTCTTGGATCTTCACGCAGGATAATCCCAGGCTGTGCAATTGCTCTGTGCCCAGCCTGAAGAATCCCCACCCCCCCCCCTTCCTGAAGGGCCCCAAATCTCATTTCACATTTTTACATCTTGGATGTAGAAATATGCAGCCGCTGGAGGAATTTCAGCTGCCATGAAAGCTCTCTCATCACGGCTCCCCGGCAGCCAGCACCGCAGCAAATCCATTAGCTGCCTGCTGGCATCCCCTCGGTGTCAGCAGGGTCTGGGGACCTGCTGCAGAGCTCCTATCCTAAGGAAGGCAGGGAAACAAAAAGCCAAAGGCACACGGATTTCTGTCTGCTCCAACACGGAAGAAAACACTGCAGGTTTGGGTTTTAAAGAGGTGCAAAGAGCAGGGTGCAAAGGGAGATGCTGGTGGCTGCCCAGAACAGGAGCTCTGTCCTAGCCCACATTGGGACAAAGAGGTGCAAAGTTTGCTCACTTGGTCATTCCAAGTCCATGGGTACAGCCACACCATTCCCAAAGCAGCATCTGATCCTGCTCCAGGAGCTCTGGAGCAAACAGACCCAACTCTTCCACAGGGCATTTTCCAGCCCCTTTTCAACACCACGTCAACCTTGTCCTGCTGCTACACACAAGCTCTGATGTGGGGTTACAAAAACGTGTGGAAAGCTTTTATCAGAACAACACCTGCCCTTCAGAGATACACACTCCTGACAACGTTTTATGAGCAGTCTGAATGGCAGACCAAAAGGCAAGGTTTTATTTAGAGGTTTAAAGCAGACAGCCATGTAGCAACCAAGACGAGGTACTTCTGAGCTGCTTCCAGCTCTAGAGCTATTGAGGCTCCTCATTTTCATCTATAAACAATTTAAAAAACCAAACCACCCTATAATGTAGACTGAGTGGGCTGTAGGTTATCAGCAACCAAGGCTAAAAAAAGGTTAGGGAGAGAATATGTTAGCTACCAGGCAAATAGCATTAAACCTTCAGAAGGCTGATGAATATTCATTGACATGATGGATCAAAATCAAAACACAGCTCCCTGGCAGGTCCTTGGGAGCTGCAGACAGCGCAGCTTGCATCGTCAGAACAAAGTCCAGCTACACAGCCTTCTCCTCCTCCCCTGCAAATCCTGCAGAAATTGGTTATTCAAGAAGAAAAAAGCAGCAGCCCCTGGCAATCTGGAGGCTTGTGTTAAAGAGAACAGAAGGGACAAGCTCTATGCCACATCATATGTTAAGTGTCCTGCTCCCACCTCCTGCTTGTACCTTTGACCGCTAATTAGATCAATAAATTTAAGTCAGATTGTGATCTGATGGTGCCTTCTGGCCTCCACTATTGAGCAGGCCAGAATAAATTAAGCTTAATTGCCCCTGCATGAACACAGCCAGGGGAAGATAGGTTGGGAAGGGTCACTGAGGGAACTTGTAGCCAAGCCCAAATCTCAAGGCAAGACTGATGAGGCTGAATCATTCCCAAATAACTTTGTTTTCTCAGAAACCAGGGTGAAAATGTGTGTGTGATGGGTTCAAACTGGAAACCCCGACTGAAGAGAAGGAGAAGGAGCTTAGCTCATGTGTGTGACCAGGATGGACAAAGGTCACCTGTGATACACAGAGATAGGAGTTTACCTCTCCCAGCCCTAAAAAGGAAAGCATCAAGCCTACATCGCCCTGAGCAGTGTTTAAATGAAATCAGTCATTAGGAGAGAAAATTGGACCCTGGTGTCGCTTCCGCCTTTGCTTTAAGGAAAGGAGAGCAGCAATTACCACTTGCATATTCAACAGCCTCCTCAGCAGAGCTAAATTAAACTGCGTGGAGCAAACGAGCTGCCAAAGCCTGTCTGTGACCGATGCCCCAACCAGCTGGTTGGGAGCCAGCACCGGTATTGCAGCACTGCGGTCTGCAGCCTAAAAATACCCAACAAGGGCACAAACACATGCAAAGGAGAGCACACGCTCCCCTTCACACCCGCCTCCTCCAGACCCACCCAGCAGCCAGGAGCTAAACCCTCAAACATGAATATTAGCTTGTTGTTTTCCTGGCTCCCCTCCCGAAATGAGGATGCAAGATCTTGAGAGAGCTCTCTCTCTCTCTCTGAATATGAAGTTTTATTTCAGCACGTTGCACAAGGAGGGTTTGGTGCAAGTGTAACAGCACTCACTGGCCATCTCTATGTCCTCACCAATTCCAGCATCTTGGGCAACATCCAGCTTTGCCTTTACTCTGCAAGAGCTCCAGCACAGCTTGGGATGCTCCCAAACAATGGAAATATTCCAACTCTCATCCATCACTGCAAAGTGACTTCCTTGGCTGGTGATGTTTAGGAGGCACGTGGCCTCAGCAAGGACTTTGGGAAGACACCATCACTGTCACCAAGTGTCAGAGCCAGGTGTCCTGGAACCCTTTTCTCAGCACTTAGAAAGCAGGAATTTGGCATTTCACACAGTGGACCCTGTAGTTGTCCTACCCCACCACTGAAAAAGGCTCATCCTCCCTCGGGGCTTCTCCCTGTGAATTCAACACCCAGAACAAGGCACAGCACAAGATAACTTTCATCATTTTTTAAAATAAACAATTCTAGATGATTTTTCCTCCCCTATAGGTCACATCAGACCTCCACAGCAATAAAAACTAGATGCTCCCACAGCATTTTTCAGATCACTTGTACATTTGCAGCATTCACTGAGAAGCACCAAAGCCCTTCCCAGGCATTTTTTAATTTTTCACCCTACAGACCCAAGACAGTCAGCATCTTCCTTGGCTTCACTCAGTAACCCAACCTCTGCTTGGGTTTGGTTCTGACTGTGAGCCCTCCAAAGTGTGTTTATGGTGCTCTGCCCATCCAAGAGGCAGCAGCACATCCCTCTCAAGAGAGAGAAGCTCCTCCATTTCACATTTGCACCAAAGCTGGTGCATGAAAACACTTTTTTTTACTGAGGGGGTGGGGGGGTCTAAGCATGCTTCAATTTTTAAAATAAAAGGTTTGACATTGAGCTCTTGCATGGATGAAATGCTCAGAAATAGGATTTCCTTCCCCTGAGCAGGAATCACCTTCCCTCCAACACAGAAGCTTAAAGGATCTGAGCCCATTACCAGCACCTCCACCATGCTGAGCATGTTGCTGGTATCCACAGCACAGCTGCTCCTGTTTAAAGCAACCAGAATGATTTTTTGGCCACAAACTCTCATGCTTATTTCCAGAACCTCCTTTCTCCAGTGGAAAGCAGTTTTCAGGCACAGGCTCTACAGGGGAGCAATGTTTGTGTTTGGTGGAAATCAGTGCATATCGTCAGGAGGGGGCAAAAAGCCCAGAACATTCAGCTAAAAGGCTTTAAACCATTGATTGTTTTTTCTCCACCCATCTATTCTCAAAACGGCAGCCCAAAAGGGATGGGAAGAAGACTCTTTCCATGATGCAGCTGCCAGGAGGAGCCTGATTCATCACTAGTGCATCACAAGAGCCCTGATTCTCAGCACAAGCAAATCTCAAGGACTTGGGTTTCATGGATTTATAAATACACCCACCAAATCCTGAACCACCTCGTCCCAGATACCCTATTAACCCAACAAAAAGAGTGTTTTGTGTCCCCATACCTTGCTTGGGCTACCTGGTACCTGAAGGGCACCAGCACACTGCCCCTGATGCCATGAGGAGATGGCTGCAGCCACAGGCTCTCTGCTCACTCCAGCAAAGCCCCATCTGCCAGCATCATCAAAAACCCAGTGCTTGCCTAAAACGTGTCACCTCCTCTTTCTACTCTTCCCTTTTACTGTGGCATTTGTCACATCCTGAAGCACACATCTGGGCCTGCTGTCTCACAAGGAAACATTCTGCTCAGTTCAAGGGCAGATGAGCTTCAGGGGGCTTGATGGCCACATCCAGAGTGCAGCAAGAAAAATTAGATCAAGTTTCTTACAGAGCCAGAGAGGGAAAGACACAGTTCCATAAATCTGTAACATGCCAGAAAATCCCTCCTTTTTCCACTCTAAACTTACACCTGTCAAAAGTGCAGGGAGAGACTTTTTTGTTTGTGTCTGCACGGGGCTCCCACCTGGAGGTGTTGATGCCATTCAGGGAAAAGAGCCACAACCTCCAGCGTGCTGTGAGAGCTCCACAGCCTGCCTTGCCTGTCACCTCTCCAGCACCCCAGTGAGGTCCCTGCCAAGGGAAGCACACAGGCTGCTGACTCTGTAATCCACTTTTCAGGGGGAAGAGCGTGGTGCACAGCGGGGTGAGATGGGATCTGTCTTAACCCTCTCCAGCTGAAATCAATCCTCGCTGCTCGCTCTGGCAAGCCAACAAAAATCTGGAGCAGGGGATGGCTGGTGGTGTGCTCCTCATGCCAGGGCATGGAGACAAGCTTGGATCCAAGGAGAAGGCTGAGGGCTTGCAGCATCTATCAAGAGTTGATCCAGGGAACCCCACACAGCCCTTGATCCCCTGTGGTGCACGGCTCAGTGCACGTATTAATCCAAGCAGGAAAGACACTGCTGCAGCAAAACTTTGTTTAGTTTTTGAGGATTAAAAAACCAAACCTTGCTGGAAGTTTCTCAGCCATCTAGATGGTGAGCAGCACAGTAACACTGGAGGTCATGAGTTCTCCACTAAAAGGGGAAATTTCATCAGTGACAAGCTCAGCACCGGCGCCAGATCCTCCAAACCACCACAGACCACTTCTTAAAGGAGCTCCAGCAGATCAGCTCAGGCAAATACCATTTATTTCAGGATCAAGGGCAACAACATGGAGCCACAGACAAGACCCAGTTTGCAAACCTATAAAAATACATGTATATATATTTCTTGATATTCACTAGGGTGCTGAATGACCCAATTTCACAGACACACACATCCCGTCTTCCCAGAAACCAGGCGGATTCGTGGTCTTCTTTTCACAGAATCAAACCAAAAACGTGGGGTGGCTTGGCACTGGTGGGAGGAATAAACAGTTTTCAAGTCACATATCGCTCCCCTAAATGCACTCCATGATTTTGCATCCTGAAACCCAGGCACAACACTTATCCAAGACCATGAGACGTTCCAGAAAGGCAGGAGGAGGCAGAGCTGGCAGAGAGGGGCTCTCCAGGAAGGATGCTGAGGCATTCCCCTGACCTTCCTGTATCCCAGCCCAGTTTTAAAAGGCAACACAGACAAAAACAAAACAAAACCAAACAAAAACAAAACAAACAGAAAAAAAACCAGCAGAAAGGAAAGGCTGCATGAGGGGCTGCAGGTCCCAGTGCTCCCCTCACCCTCTCTTGTTTTGGGGCAGCAGCTGTCAGTGCTGCATTGTGGTGGGGCTCAGAGGGGCAGACACAGCCCTTTCAGAGCCCAGGTTATGAGCAGGGAGGGATTAGCACCCACCCCAGGCTCTCCTGAAAGCCTGGCAGGGAAGAGCCTGCCAGAATTTGTCCTGTGCCATTTGAACCCGGTCTCTCAGGTAGCCTTTTGGCAGTATCTGGGCTGGGTGATGCCAAGCCTTGTCCAGGCAGCCCTCAAGGACAAAACTTGAGTTTTGTTAAAAGTTAAAAGAGAGGGATGCAAGACCCCCTGGGCAGTTCAGGGGACTCCTACAGCCTCACTGAGCATCCCAGGGGGAGCATCCTCTTCCATCCTGACTCCATCCCTATCAACCCAGCACAAGCACCAGTCCAGCCCCACTCTGTTTCCACTGCTGGTTTTGGCCCCAGCTGGGAGAAAACTGCTCATTCAAGGCACAACACACCTTCAGAAGGTGCTAATACCAGCTGTAAAGCCCAGCCCAGATATCACAAGTTCTGACTTCTCCCTGTGACGATGCAAATGTTGTTAATACAAACTCAGCAGCCTGACAAGCCAGAGAGGAGTTGTATTTCCCACTGGAGGAAGATATTTGTTTGCCAATTAGCCTTTTCCTGGAGAACAACACTTCAATCAACAACCTTCCTTTATTTTAATTCCTCCCTTTTTTTCACCCTCCATTGACTATTTGGGCTGTGATTGTGATTTATCATATGCAAACCCTCACTTGCTGAGATTTCCATTTCACTGCTCCCCATTTCAGCACTAATCCCTGGGGTGAGACCCGGCTGAAGGCAGGCAGGTTTCTTTCCTCTTTTAAAGCCTCTTAATTTGGCTTCACAAAGTGCAGTTTCCGAGTTGCTCAGGGGCAGATGCTTCCAGTCCATCAGCACAGCAACATCTGCCATGGGGCCACCACCACCACAAGGCAACAAGGAGCTACTGGCTGAGTCCCAGAGGGCTTTTTTTGGGGTGGTTTTTGGAGCTTTTTAGCACTATCCCTGCTTAAGGTGAGGCTACTGGAACCACAGGTGTTCAGGCATTTTGTGGTGTGGAGCAAGCTGGTTTCTTTCTCTCTCAAATTGGAAACTGGATGAAGGCTGCTGTAAAGAGGAGTCCTTCCCAGCAGGGACCCTGATGGCTAAATATCATTAAACTTCAAGATATCATTAAACTCACAGTACAGAAGGTGCCCAGAGCAAACAAAACACACTTGTCAGATCTCTCAGCTGGCCTACCCATCTGCAATGCTGATTTCCTTTTAAAGCTTTTTAAATTCTGATGTTAATCCAGAGTGATTTTCCCCCCTCAAGTACAAACCTGGGGTTGAGAACTCCTTGATAAATATGTCTAATGGCAGAAAAGGCCCTCTGGCTGCTTTTCCTTCCAGTATGACACGAATACCTCCCTGTGCTCCAGCAGATGAACACCAAAAAACAATGTATGTGATCTCACATCAGGCACAACATGATCCCAACAGCTCCCACCCAGCCCGGGATAAAACCAGCAACTTTTATCACATTTCACTGAAATACTGTCTGCTTTTAAACAAAAGAAAAAAGAGAAAATCAGGCAAGCACACTGAGTGAGATTAACTGGAAGGCCTGGCCATACTTATTTCATGTGGCTACAACACAATGTAGCTCATGGCAAAAGCTTTGACTGGGATGGAACTGCACCAGCCACAGGGCAGCAGGACTCGATTTTCCAGGACAGCTGCTCAAATCCACCACCTGCAACTCACAGGACCTGTCTTAATGAGGGCACGTGGTTTTAATTGCCTAATTATCCAGCCTCTGTCCGAGGGGATGGACCAAATGAAGGCTCCTCTTCCCTTGCTGGAGCATCCAGAAGGGAATATCAGTCCAGTGGAGGTCCCAAGGGGATGCATTTAAAAATCAATAGAGGCTATTTTAATGCTTAATCCAGGAAAGTATCAGCATCAGCAGCATCAATACAAACCGAATTTAAACACACTGAGTACATGCACAGGATTGTTAGTTTTTCCTCTGTGCATTGATTTAACCAAATCTGGTTTTCCCCAGGGAGTTTGGAGTCCAAACAGGGCATCCACAGCATCTCTAGAGCTTCAGGCATCCTGCCTGCTTTCATCTCTATATACTGCTCAAAAAAACGAGCCTCTGCACACAACTTGAGCAAATATTTCAGTGAGGAAACCCCCTGGAGGGACAACATCACAGCAACAGTGGTCACATCCCTGCCAGGGCTGCAAATGGGAGTGGATTCCTCCTCTTTGCAGGTTTTCACACTGCACCCGGCACAAATTGCAGCACAAATTGCAACACAAGCTTCCCAGCCCTGTAGATATTTATACAATCATCTCTTTCTTCATTAAAAAAAAAAAAAAAGCCTAACTGCTCTGAAAAAGTGACCCAAGGAGATCCTGAGAGGCTCAGACACCCTGAGAGAACGTAACTATGTTTGATTTTCTTTAATTTTAATTGCTCCCCCAAACACCTACTGCAGAGCTCTCTGCAGAGGTGCTCCCACTCCTTCCTCAAACCAGTGCTGTCCCTTTTCCAAGCTGGCTGGGGCCAGAACACTTGATTTTCCTTGGGTTTGTGCTGGAAACAGTGCTGCTAATACAGAGATGTTTTAGTTCTTGCTCTGCAGAGCTAGCACTGAGTCAAGGTCTCACACAGGAGCAGAAAAGGCTGGGGGTGCACAAGGAGCTGGGAGGGGACACAGCCAGGACAGCTGACCCCAGGTGACCCAAGGGTGCTCCAGAGCACCTGGAGTCATGCTCAGATTGTAATTCTTTGGAGTGATGGCATTTTTACTCCTCCCCATCAACACCAGTCTGCTTTACCCCCAGTCCAAACTCCACACTTCAGAGGTGATCCTGGGGCTGGCTGGGTCTTGCAGGGCTGCTCACACCTGGGCAAGGCTTCGGGAGCTCTGCTGATCAGAGACTTGTGGCATTCCTCCAAAGCTGCCCTCCTTTCATGGCTGCAGGGCAAAGCATTTGACTGACACCAGGTCTGCCCAGCCCTGCAGTGAGAAAATACATCCCCAACACTCTCCCATTCCTGCAGCAGCTTTTGGAACACCTCTACCAGCAAAAGTGGCAGCGGAGTTGGGTGTTAGAGGCCACCCAGGGGTGCAGCTTTGCACTCACCAGAATGTCAGGTCTTCCAACACAACCCAGACAGCACCATGGATAACAAAGTGGGGCCCAGCAAGTCTAACCAAGATTGAAACCCATGACTTCATCTCCAACCCTTTCCTAGGACAGACAGCCTGCAGGTTTGCTGCCCAGACACTGCCCTTAAACACTGAAAAACATTTTCCCCTTTTGTCTGACCTCTGCATCCCATTGCCCCGAATAAACACTGCAGTCTGGATGGCCTAAACACATGGTAATGACATAATGCAAAGAGAGACTGATCCTCAGATCATCCACAATCTTATGACTGTCCACAGGGGAAGGAAATTAAATGGCTTTTGGATAACGAACCTTTGCAGCATCTTCCAGCACAAGACCTGTAACGCTGAAGTGAAAGCTTGAAGAAGCTGCAAATTGGATTTAGGTACCTGAAAATTCCAGATTCACTCCACTACTGCCAGAGTTGTCACAGGATGAGAAAGCACCCTGAAATAATTGCCTCTCCAGGCAAAAACTTTCCAAATGCCCTTAATGCAGACTTTTAGAGCTGACAAGAGCTACCCAGCCCCATGGACTGCAACACCAGCCATGAGAGCAGGCAGAGAGGAGAAAAAGCATCTTCCAGGCACTCACAGGCATTTTCTTCCCAGCTGAGTGCCTCGTGAAAAGAGCATCTACAGGAGCACTTGACGCATGCCAGGGCTTTCTAAATTCACTTTCAGAAGATTTACCAACACTGCCAACACCACCTATGGAAAAGGAATTCGTGCTATGCAAATCCAGCCTCAGACTGCTCCCTGCCTAATGGAGCTTTAGATTCAAACGCTGATTACCATGGCATCTAATCGGGTCGTGTGTAATAGACAGGTTTAGTTTGGGCTCCCAGGACTTCAGCTGTGTTCTTACTAAGGGTCTGAATGGAGAAAGAAGAAAGGAAACAAAGAGGGAAAAAAGAAAAACATCCCAACACTGAAGAATTCAGGTTTTGGTGGAAACCAGGCCTGGAAAGAAGCACTGACACCTACCAGTGAAAGGCAGGCTGATATGCAAACATTTGGCAGCTCCCCAAGAACACACTGAATGTCAAGTCCTGTTTGCACCCTGTCACATCCCTGCAGGGAAGCTGGTGGGGGCTGGCCTTTCAGGGCTGTCCCTTCCCCCTGAGACAAGGTGATGAAATGATCTCACACCCACGAAGGACCCATCTACCAGCAGCTCCAAGCCCAGCTGGTCACACCATCACCTCCAGACTACCTTAGAGATGCTCTGAGCACCCACAGCAGCACCCCCAGAGCCTGGGTAATATGTGCCAGCCAGGAGGTGTTGCTGGTTTAGGGAGGAAGGGGGTACATCACTGCATTAGGGTCTGCAGCAAGACATGGGAATGTCATTCCCAGAGGCAACCACCTCCCTCTTTGCTGGCACCAGCCACACAGCTCTGGCCAAAGTAACAAAGCAGAAAAGCTTGACATATTCTTAAAAAATTAGTGTATGTCACACCTTTAACCTCTGTCCCAATCATCACCAGGCAAAAAGCTTCATTTAACTTGTGAGTTTGTGAAATTTGTTCTGCTCAAACCAATCCTGGTGCCTCCAGGACACAACCCACAATCTCACACCTCCACCATGCAGCTGCAGCTCAGCCACTGGGCACCAGAAATAACCCAGAGGCAGGGACACAGGACCCCCCGCTTGGGATTCTCCTCTCCTGTCAGACTGTGCTTTCCTGCAATACAGCAGGGAGATGTTTCCAGCAGCACTGTCCAGCTCCCACCTTCAGGATGCTGAATTCCAGCAGCATGGCCTCCCCTGCCTCCACAGAGCCAAATTTCACATGGGCTGGCAAGCAGCTCCACAAAAAAGACATCCACTTGTTGCTACCAGTTTCTGAAGACTCCACAAGACACTGCTGACCCTGTTATGCATCCAAAACTACATTTGGTGGGGTGAGCAGCAGTAGGAATACCAACATTAATGCAAAGATTTCCTTCTGTGAATCTCAGCAACATAAGCCATTTTTAGAGCCAGGCTGCAGGATGAACTTACATTTATTAGACATCAGAGAATTCACTGAGGTGAACATCCCCCTGGCAACACCTACATGTCTGCACAGAGCCCTGCAGCGTGGGCTCCCTGCTGTCTCATAACGTGGCAAATCCAGCTAAAGCACTCTTTATGGCTTGGATGTTCATAACATTTATGTGTATTCCCTGGTGTCTAGTACAGGCTGAGGTTTCATTGCCTCCCTTAATAAAAAACCTCCACAACACCCTCCTAACTTGATGGCTGTTTTGACAAAAATTGCAGCAGCTCCACAGATTTGAGAGGAAAAACCAATCTGAAAGAAAGGACAAAACCAGGCAATGGACTTAGTGAATTGTCAGTGATGGGAGGTGGAGCAGATGGACAGACTGACTTTAAAGCTTCCTTTCATTAGGAAATTAAACTAAAATCATGGGTTAACTTTCAACAATGCATGTTATTACTGAGGAGAGTGAGGCAGCTGATATTCTGCCACTCAGGCACATGTTTCTCTATGCTTCATCATTTCCTGAATTAATAATCAAATGCTTTGAAAGGAGAAAAAAAAAAACAGAGAAACCAGAGGCTGCAGCTCTCAGTGCTCTCATCAGCCTGTTCAAAGGCCAAGCCAGATTTACCAGTGCCTGCATTGCTGCCTGGCTGTGCTGGTGTCTGTCCAGGCTGTCCCTCCAGCACCTCCCCAGCTCACAGCTGCACCTGGAACTGGTCTGGGGGACTTTTTTCCTTGCTCCTGTAGCCAAAACAACCAGCAGGGATGGCTAAACCAGGTGGAAAGACCCATGTTTCCATGCAGCCCAGCCTGTGGCACAGGAGGAGGAAACTTTGTGAGATTCCCTGCCTGAGGACAAGGATGGAGAAGCTTATGGAGGAGCCCTTCCCAGCACCAAAGGAGCCATGCAAATAGTATTTACCAGGTCACAGCTACTAAATACTCCAGCAAAGTCACGCTCACAAAAAGAAAAAACTCACAATCCTGTATTTACAGCCACTTCTACAGCAGTCTCCAGGACAGGGTCATTCCCAGTGATGACTGTGAGGAAGTCCAAGTGAAGAGACCCATGGCACAGAGACTCATGGACAGCTCACACAACAAGTGAAAAAAGTATTTCCAAGCCTCAGAAGCTGCATTGCTGGAGCTGTGGATAACACACAGGCAGAGAGCATGGTTTGCTTATGATAAGCCAGGATGACAACCCAGTGGAAATGTAAAAATAATTTAATGAATAAGTATATTTAGATTTATAATCCCCCAGCAGCTTTATTTATAGGGATGCCAATCACTTTTACACAGATATAAAACTGGCTGGCAGAATGCCTCAGACTATATCCAGAAACCCATCTGTAACAAATCTAAGCTGTGATATCCCCGTGTGCATTGGGCCAAACAATAACGCTGATGCCAGTCATCCTCACTCTAAACGTGCAGATGGGCTCAGGGGGGCTCAGCCAAGCCTTCCCCAGAGCCAGGGATGGATGAATTCCCCCATCACCTACTGTAAACTGGTTGGGGAAAGGAGCAGATGAAGGAAAACCAGCCACCATCTGGGCTGTGTGGATTCCAACAGCAGCGCAGAGTTGGCTGGAGAACGAGCCAGCATCCAGCTGGCTCCAGGTGAAACTCTTTCAGAACCTTCCATCACTGAAGTGGGGAGCTGTGAGCAAGGTAAAAAACCCCATGGAGCTCTGCAGCACCTTTAAAAGGTGGGGACATTAAAGAAGAGGCTCTTGGGTATGTTTTGTTTTTTTGGTTTTTTGATTCATCGTTCAAGACACAAAGCTGGGACAGAGGAAGATGCAGGAGAAATTAACTGAAAGTCATCACTTGGCTCAGTCTCAAAGCAGATGAGGATTTCTAGTGATCCTTGCCCAGCATCTCACAACTTTATCTAAACCTGCAGATGTCAAGGGAAGAGGCTGCTGTGGATTTCCACAGGGCTGGTGACCACCTGGAAAACTGAAAAGTCACAACTAATTCACAAGGAACAAAGGAAAACCTGCTCTTCATCCCAGTGGGACTTTTGGGGCCTGGTTGTCTCAGAAATGGGGCAAAGCAGGGATGGCTCCATGTCAAATACAGACTGTGGGTAACTGCAATTCATCCATAAAGCTCTCAGTATATTGGCAAATGGCAAGGTGGAAAAGGTTATTCTGGAATATTATTTTGAATAGCTCTGGGAACAAACCCAGCATTAATTTTCATCATTTATTCAGCAAATGATTTGAATAAACTGAGGAAGGCTCGTGCACACATACTGACAGCGTTTTATTTGGTAGATTTTTGCCTCTGCTCCTGAGATAATTTATGACAAAACAACTCCCAGCAAAGATGATCACTTTCTAGACCAATGAGTGTATTCAACTACCCTTGGGAACAAGGTAATCACTCAAGATCCCTGCCAGCACAATTTTAGTACCATTTTACACCACAAACTATTTTCAAACTGGCATTTGCTCTGATTTATCCCTGGAAATAAGTTTGTCTAAAAGAACAATTGATGGAAAATAAAAAACACAGAAACCCAACAGCAGTTTTCTCACTCAAGGACAAAGCAAAGTAAAACCACCAAGCGCAGAGCTACGGCATCCTCGATCCAAATGTTTTCCAAAACATTTCCAAATGTTTCTCAAAGCTTCCAGATGAAGCTTTCACAACTAGGCTGCAACCCCTCCAAAGCCTCAGGCGTTGAGCGTGGCATCATGGCATGTTCATGTTGCAGCAGAGACACCAAGGAGATGCCTGGTGGTGACTTTGCCAATGACACACCTGCCAAAACACACCCCAGAGCCCTGCACAGAAAACACAGTGTTTCAAAGAAAAACTGCCTCTGCATGTTCCAATGTGACAGAGGAGCTTGATTGCTATGTGGGCTTTCAGGAAGGGTCAGTCCCTCTGTGCTGGGCACTGGTGAGGCCACACCTCAAGTGCTGTGCCCAGTTTTGGGCCCCTCAGGACAAGAAGGACATTAAGGTGTCCAGAGAAGGGAAAGGAGCTGGAAAAGGGTCTGGAGAACAAGTCTGATGAGGAGGAGCTGGAGGAGCTCATCCTGGAGAAAAGAAGGCTCAGGGGGAACCTTCTTGCTCTGCACAACTCCCTGAGAAGAGGGTGCAGCCAGGTGGGGATCAGGCTCTGCTCCCAGGGAACAAGGAACAGGACAAGAGGACACGGCCTCAAGCTGTGTGAGGAGAGGTTCAGGTTGGACATCAGAAGAATTTCTTTACTAAAGGGTTGTTAAGCATTGGGACAGAGTGCTAAGGGCAGTGGTGGAGTCACCAGCCCTGAAGGTGCTCAAGAAATAACTGTGTGTGGTACCCAGTGCAATGGTTTGGTTGACAAGGTGATGTTTGATCAAAGATTGGACTCAATGATCTTGGAGGACTTTTCCAGTTTTAATGATTCTATAAATATATGTGGCCAGATGGCCTCACCTTCCCTACAGACTTTTGAGTTTATTCCAAACAACTTAAGAAGATCCTTCCCTGGCTCTCTTTTGAATTACAAAAAAAAAAAATTAAATAATAAAAGAATTCAGTAAAATAATTTTTTACAAAAGGTTTAAAACCCACTTATGGAATGGTAAGGAGAGAAAAATGTACATTTTCTACACTCAAGCTAAAAATGCATAAGTTCTGTCCACACCACCATCAAACGTGGATATTTATGGTTATTACACACAGAAAACCAAGACAATTTGTAGCAGATTCTGGTCTGAGCAGCTGACCACAAGGACAGATGAGCACTGAGGTCTCAGCAGTGCTCAGCTGCAGGAACTGACCACTCTGGGGAGGGGGGACTGGCACACAGCTGGTCCCCATCCTCAGCCTCCTCACCCCAATGCTGACACAACTTCAGCCTGCAGAGGTCTGAGTCCTTCCACGCCCAAACTCATCTCCACCCCTTTCAACATGGACACAATCAAAGCCCCTCCTATCAACTGTACATGGGCTTTGGATTAGACCTTTTGTAGAGTAGGAAAAAAAGAAAAAGAGCCTTTCTTGAGGATGATAAAGTCTAGACACTACAATATATTTTCCAGCTGATGCAGCAAACCCAAAAAGGCCTCCCTTGATCTCGGACTGTCACGATCAAAGCCATTATCCCACTCGGAGCCCTTCTGAAACTTTAGCTTCCAAATGTGCAAGTTATTTTTAAAATCTAAACCAGGCCAAGCCTCTTGTTTGGAGTTTTATGAGGAAAACGGGGTGTGCTCCTCCCAAGCCTTCCCCCACCACGCCTGGAAGGGGCTGGTGGGCATATGGTGGAGGGCCAGAGCAGGGAGGGAGCCCCATGGCTGGGGACATCTCAGTGGCATTGGTGGCCACAATCTGCTGGCATGGGGGGACACAGCTGAAGCCCCCAAGCTGGCTATGGTGTGAGGAATATTCCCCATCCTTGACTGAGACAGAGTTTTTTGGAGACCAAACATTATTTGCATCCCCATCCTCAGGATTTGTGCCTGCCTTTGGCACTTTCCATCACTGACTGTGTTACTCTGGAGACAAGGAAAAGGAAACAGCTTGAGATGCTTCCATTCCCCACAGAAATTAAATAAAACTAAGCACTATGATTTTCCTTTACCAGGTAGCAGGATGATCAAGTGCACAAATAACATCCAGCTCTGCACCAAGGGACAACCAGGGAAATAAGGTGCTCAGAATCATTCTCCAGTCTCTTGGGGCAGTTTTTCAGTTGGCTGAAAGGAAAGAAGAAATACACAGCCCTGCAAAAGAACATGAAAGCCAAAGGGGCATCATCCTCTGCCTTAAGTGGGATGCTCAAGGAGAGGTGGTGGAAGATCAGCCAGCTCATCCCAGACCAGCTGGTGCTGTGTGATGAGCACCAGAGCTCCTTGCATGCCGTGGCCTCTGTGGGAGAGGGAACCTGTGGTCAGTCCCAATCACCAACACTCACAGTGTCCAGACTGGAAAAAAACAAAGGATGGATGGTCTGGAATGATGAGGAGTTTGGAGAGAACTTTGAAGGGCTTTTTGAAAGCAGGTGACCACCAAGCTTTCCCCCCCACATCCTAAGCTCGACTTTTAACGGGGATATTCTTCAAAGAGAGATGGGGACAGGAGGTGGCTCACCCTGCAGAAAGAAGAGAGCAACACAGAGCACTCACATGCTCCAAAGCTATTTAAAAGCCAAATGAGGCTCCCTAGTGAGCACTTAATTTAACCAAGCAACTTCTAAAGCACCAGGCAAATGAGCCACATCATCTCCTTTCCTTCCCAGCATCCTCTCCACCACTCTGTCATCTCCCTTCCCCTCCCAGCAGCTCTGCTCCTCCTCCCCACATCTCCCTCTGCCCAAACCAAGCAGATCTGTGAAAGGCTGAGTGAAGCAGGCAGGCACACACCAGTAGGATGGGGATTAGAGACCTGCCACCCCCTCCAGCACCCCTCACCGTGGCTGGAGGCACCATGCCAGGCAGGAGTGATGGCTGTGCTGCACATCACACGTTCCCAGTGCTTCAGGAGGTGTTGTCTGAACTGCCACCAGCTTTCCAGCTGGGCAAACATCAAGGGAAAAATCAGGCTGACAGGCTTTCTTAGGAGTATTTCCATCAAGCAGGACATTTCCCACCTCCACACACACCGGAGCAGAAAGGGCAAACACAGTGCTGGTTGTGACAGCCACCACATCAGTCCCAGAGGGGACAGAGGATGTGCCAGCATCTCTCCAAATTGTCACTCTGAAGCTGGGACAGGATGTGGGGATCATGCCCAGCTTCAGCTCTGCCACAACAGAGTCCAACACACGCCCCATCACTGTGGCTCCTCTTTACTCTTCCCAACACAGAGAGACGATTCAACCCCAACCTTCACACAAGCAATTTTCCCTGAAGCCACCAAAGCCCTGCAGATCCCTTTGGTCCCACCTTGTCCCCTCCAGGCTTCTTCCCTTTCATGAGCTTCTCCCAGGGAAGGAGAACAAAGCCCAGCTGCACATCTCTATCCCCAAGAAGGGCTAACACAAAGCTACCAACCTCAAAAATTTATGCTCCCTCTCACACAGTAGAGAAACTGATGGCAAAGGCTGCTTCTGGATTTAAAGTATCTAAACCCATCAGGGAAGCAGCATGCACTCCAAACTCTTGCTCCCAGGGCTTGCACATTGGACATGATAAATGAGGCAGCAAAAGGCAGCTGATAAGCCAGCACCTCAGAACCTACCACAACAGCGCAGGAAGAGAGAGAAACTGAGGGGAAAAAAACAAATTGTCCAGCCCAACACTGCCATCAGAACAGGGTCATTCATCTGCTCTTGGTGACAAACACTGAAGGGAAAACACCACACAATTCACTCAGGCTCCAGGCATGAAGCAGGGCTGGGTTCAGCACCTCAGTGCTCTCCCTGTGAGGCTTCCCAGCCATCCCACCTCCTCTGCAGTGACTTCCTGTGTCTTTCTCATCTCCTGTGTTAGAGATGGGAAAGGTGTGCTTTAACAGACCCCCTTCCCAAACCAAACATGCAGGTACAGGCTGAAAAACAGCTCATTCCCAATCCTGCCAAACTTACAGTGGTAACTTATTTCCAGACAGAGCTGTGATTTTTATAAGGGATACCACCAGGTTCAGGAGTCAAAGCTGTAACTGTACGAGTGAAAGCAAAAGCCTTTCATTCCTCTAAGACATTTTTTTTCCCCTCCTGCTCCTGAAATGACAGGGAGCAACACAGCTCTTGCCAGTTTAGCGGGGTGAAGGCTTGGCTGAGAGCAGCCTCATTAAACTGGCTGGGTCGTTCAGCGCCAATCCAAACACTCAGTCCTCTGATCACCACATGATGGGCTGGGAACCACAGGCAACTCACAATTAAACCCGTGACAATCAGGAAAAATCCGTAAGGCTTTTTCCCACCCCAAGCTAAATCCACCAGCACCATCCCCACCCTCCCTGCTTTCATTTATTTATTTATCTGTTCACTTACCTAAGCCTCATGACAGATAACTTGGGAGGAAATGGGATGCTTTAATGATTGAGCGACACTTAGGCAGCCCTCTGGAAGATAAATACGCCCTTTGGTAACCCTGCAACAGAAACAGAAGGTACAAACAGACAGTAACTAATTATTCTGATTAAATCTTGGAAGACCTGAAATACCCGACTGCAGCAGAACAAAGCCAGCGTGTGCTCGCAGGGGCTGCTGTAAAAGAAAAATAAGTCACACCCATTTTTTAAAAAAAAAGAATTCACCCAAACAAACCTTCAAGTGCTTCTGTGTTGTTTTTGTTTGTGTGTGTGTTGTTCCTTAAGGTCTCGGCAGCTGATAGGAAATCTCTGCCATAGCCTGGAGGGATCCCGTCGCCCTCAGCTAAAATTAGACTTCAAGGGAAGAGGGTGAAGGCGGCGTCTCCAACCTGCCACACACTCGAGGAGGGGTTTTTCCTCCCTTCCCATCGAAACCAAACACAGAGGGGTTTTCAGATTAAAAGGAATTAAGGAAAATAAACAAGTAAGGTGCATCTCTAAGGAGAAAGGTGGGGACAGCAGGTCTACCCCGCTGCCAGGCTGGGAGGGATCCGAGCCCAGAATGAGGTGTGGGCAGGTGGGGATGCAGCTGAGTTTACTGGGATTGGGCAGGATGCAATGGGATGCTCAATGCAGCAGTGAGAGGGGCTTGCAAAGCCCACCAGCAGCCCATCCACCATGGTGGATATGGAATAAGGCACCTGCTTTATTGGTGCCCAAAACACCAGTGCCAGGAGCTTGTTACAGCAGATGTGCTCAGCAGACATTCCCGTACTCTCCTTGCCTTGGAGGAAAACCATAAATGCCCTCCACCCCTTCCCTCTGCCCTCCCCCCACCACAGTAAATGCCAGTGGAGCTCAGGGGGATATTTAATCTCAAACCTCAGTAATCAATCAGTTCACCCTCATGCATGAGAAAGAGTCACAGCGGTAAGCACCAAATCCCATTTCCATCCAGCAGTACGGCGCTTTAATTACGTACATAACACTTCCCTTCTCACATAAATCCTGAAGAGATCCAGGCAGCCCCCAGGTTGTGGGTGGGGAAAGAGAGTGATGGGGAAAAAGGTGGGGAAGGGGTGGAAGAAAAGGAGGAGAAACCATTATGGCAATTATTTAAAATGACAACTTTCTATGGCTGCCCCACTTTGCCGTTGGCACAGCCATTGTTTGACCTTGTGTTTGGTGTCCCAGAGGATGGGCAACAAGCCCAACATCCAGCCCTGCCACCAGCAGCTGCATCTGTTTCATTCCAACACACCAGCAAGCATTGTGGGAAAGAGGGCATGGAAAATGCAGGATGGGCACACGTGGAAAGGCCTGCCCAGGCTGTGATACAAATAACAGCAACACTGGTGCTGCCGGGCTTATTCCAAAGCCTGCTCACTTCAAAGGGGTCTGAGCAGGTTTGGGATCACTCCCTGCCAACACCTGTTATTTCCAAGTGCAAGAATGGCTGGACCAGCAGGACCATCACACAGCTGCCAGTGCAACAGGTAGGCAGGCAGCTGTGAGCTACATCCCTCCTTCATCCACCCAGACCAGTCCCCGAGGGGCACAGCTCACAAAGGGCCATGCTGAAATATATACATACTGTTTTTAAATATAAACACATGCACAGGCTTTTCCAATCTGTAGGAACAAAAGAGGGGACACCCTGCTGAAACCCCATGTGCAGCCCCACTGCTCTCACAGAGAGGAAGGAAATGAGAAGCAGAGACCAGGCACACACCCGCTTGCCACGGCGTGTTTTGGCTCTGGGAACATTCCTGGATTCTCCAGCTTGAGCTCTGACCTCCAAGGGATATAAAATTATCTTGGAGCTGCTCTGGAGGGGAAGTGAAGGGGTCCCTGGGGGCTCAGCCAGGCAGGTGGAACAGGATGGAGAGGAGTCACAGTTGACCCAGTCCATGCCCCACCAGTTCAGAGGCCTTCAAAACACCCCCTGTGCACAAGATCCAGTGAGGAACAACCCCAAACCCCCCGTACAGAGCAGAAAGCAAAGTCCCCTCATCCATCCATGACCACAGTTCCAGCCTCACCAGACCACAGTGCTCAGACAAAGCAAGGGAAACAAGCTCAGGACTGGGGGCTTTGGGGTTACCTTTGACTTCTCTGTGTAGCAGAGCTGTGTTTCTGAACCCCCTTTCTCCAGGCAGATCCAATGGCAGGATCTGTAACACATGTGCATTGCTTCCAAGGGGTTCATAAAAGCAGCTTTTGGAAGGGGAGGCAGCACAGAGCAACAGGAATTTTTCAATTCCTCTCGAGAGGAAGCATCACTCAGAGACGTGGAAGGAAAACCTACCTGTAACCCAGATCTCCTCACTGTGGTCTCCTTCAAAGGATAATGATCCTGCCCCTCCCTTTTTTTTTTTTTTGGCTTCAATTTCCCCAAGATCTGTAACATCAGGGAATGCTGGGCAGAACAAACTAAGCCCTCAAATTCCACACACAGGGAAACTATTGCTCTTACACCCTGCCTGAACTCTTCAGCCACACCAGGAGGTGCACAATTAACAGGGATCAGGCACAATCAGATGCTGGCAGCATGTTCCCAGAGGATCCATGTGTATCCTCATCCTCTCCCAAAGAGCAGAACTTGGCAGTGCAATTCAGGACAGAGACACTCCGTGCAGTATCTAGAGCAAATTAAACCTCCCAGGCAGAGCAGCAAAGCATGGATTTATTGATTCATGGAAAATGTCCTTATAAATTACTTCATTCAGACCAATGGGACAAGACAAAACGAGGACTCTCCTCGGCAGTGAGAGGTTGCACTGCAGCAGTTTCAATCCCACACTCCAGCAGAAATCACTTTTTCAGAGCAGACATTTCTTACAGGGTTTTGGGGGGCTGGCAGAGGGCAACACAGATGCAGATCTGTGTCACATCCCACCTGGTCCCCACCTCTCTGCCCCACAGCAGGCAGAGCCAAGGGATGATTTTTGGAAGCAAATGGAGAAAAAACCTGCTTGACATCAGTATAACAGCTGCAGAAACTCCATCCATACCTGCTTGCTGGCTCACACAGGGCTGCAGCCACCAGGTGGGATGGGACACAGAGGCTGCTGCCCCCAAACACTGCCCCAGCCACCGCTCCAGGATCTCATCACTGTGGTACTGTCTCCCTGGTGAGATGTGGCACAGATCCTTTAGGATTTCTTCTGCATTCTCCTCCCCCAACCCTGTGAAGCTACATTAGAAGTGTTTGCTCTGAAAGTGATTTCTCCTGGAGTATGGGGCTCCCAAACACCACAGCTTGTTCATCTTATCTGCTTCTCTTGCTACTGATGGCTTAATGTGCTTTCATCAAGCTCAAACTCCCTTCAGGGCTACCTGTGGTCTGCATGCAGGATGCTGAGCCAAGGCTAAGGCCACTTTCTGCAAGTGTTTGTTCCAGTGGCCAAATGCAGCTCAAATATAAATAAACATCCAGATGTCCCCGTGCCTTGTTCAGGACTGCATGCACCTGGCTTTGGCTCCCAGGCATGGGCTGCAGAGCTGCTGGATGCCATTTTATAGCTTCTTGATGAAAAGGCAAGAGGAGCATTCCCACTTCCCAGCACAAAACATTTCCCCAGCTTTTATGCACGTGCAGCACTCCCCTGCACACTCACCAGTCAAACCAAGGTCAGGCACTGCCCTTCCACCACGGGTCCAGCAGAGCCCTGCTCCCAAACTGCCTCTTCTGCTAATCACAGCTCAAAATGCCATTCCACAGCTCCAAATCACTGCCTCTCAGCTTTGAAAATCAGCACCAATCCCTGGCCCACTTTAGAACACCACCAGCCAAGACACTGAGTCTCCAGGATGGCACCCACCAAGGGTTTCTAGGAATACCCCCTCCTCCTCCTCCTCCTGTGAACTCCCCCACTGGAAACATTCAAACTACAATTACCTAATAACGAGTAGAGCATCTCTGGCAGCAGTCTGAGGCAGGGACTCCCAGCAGCAAGGAGTTGAAGCTACCAGGACAGCTGTGTTTGTGGTCCCCCACGATCCGCCCTGCCTCGCCCCTTCCCCCAAACACACCCCTTTCCCTGGGCACTGATCAGTGTTTTGATAAATAAACGTGTCTCATCACATCTATTCACTTCACCCACCAGGGAGGGGTTGCCATTCCCAGTGCAGTGGCTCTGCAGAATGAAATGCTCATGGCTTTCCCAATGGTGTGATGTGGTCTCTCACCTCCTCCCAGCCCCAGGGCTCCTGCATCCTCCTGGCTTAGGGACAGTGCAAGGGCAGGGAGGTGACATCTCACCTTTCTGAGCTGGAAACTGGCCCCCAGTGAGGGCTGCTCAGCTCCAGAGACACCAGGAAAGGAAGGACAAACTGCCCTGCCCCTAGAGAGCAACTCTCTACTTTCCTAAACTAACAAACTCAGGCATTGCCACAGAGGACAAGGAGGTGATCTCTCAAGGGTGAAGCTGATTTCCCCGACTTTTATCTAAAATTTGGGGCAGGCACCAATATCTTCTCTGTGGTAGCCTGTGATAGAACCTGAGGGAATAGGATGAAGCTGTGTCAGGGGAGGTTTAGGCTGAATATTAGGGAGAGGTTCTTCCCCCAGAGGGTAGTTGGGCACTGAACAGGCTCCCCAGGGCAGTGGTCACAGCACCAAACCTGACAGAGTTCAAGGAACATTTGGACAACACTCTCAGGCACAGGGTGTGATTCTTGGGATGTCCTGTGCAGGGCTGGAGTTGGACTCAGTGATCCTGAAGGGTCCCTTCCAGCTCAGGACATTCTATGCTTCCATGATAATTTACCTCCTCCCTGTAAGCCAAATCAGGGATAAAGCAGGTCAGTGGCTCATTATTTTAGGAACCATGGTGAGACATATTAAACTTAAACATTTACTTAAACACTTCAATCAGCTTAATTATCCCAATCCAGGAGTTTGCTGGTGAATTTTTTGTTTTGTTTCTTTTTAAATAACAGAAGTAATCATCCCAGGGAGGGCAAACACCCATTTCCCATGGAAGTCGTCCAGGCTTTTCCCAGCACGCTGGGACAGAGGAGCAGGAGAGTGTGAAGGGCTGGCACAGAGGTGGATAAGAGGGTTAAATCCAGCTGCTCAGAGATAAGCTGGTTACACACCAGGGCAGCAAATGGGGGAATACAGCTTTGCCAGCCTCCAGCAAATACCTGCACAAGGCACTCGCATGGCTGACACGAGGTATTTAACTCAGAAGTTGCCAATATTAGAGACTCTAAAGCTACATTTCACTAAAGCTCTCCTGATGATCTGCTTTCCTGGCTCCTCTGAAGCCAGCAGCAGTGAGGGCTGAAAAAATTAAGTGACCACTGGCTTTAAGGCCAGCATGACAGGGAAGATGCAGCAGCACATTTTACCTGTTGTTGTGACTTTCTGGTCTTTCAAGGACCCTTGTGAGGCCAAACACAGAAGGGTCTGAGATGCTGCCACACAGGACAAACCTCAGGAGATAAAGCAAGCAAAGACCCACCCAGCAGCTCTGGCAGAGCACCCACACAGACAGAACAGGGTGCAAACAGGCATTCCCCAACACACAGCTTTGTTTTGTGCCTAATCCCAGGCACACACACCCCCAGGTGGCACCTTTGGACTAACACATTCAATTTCACCACTGGCCTTTAATTCCCCTTTTGCCTTCCACGACAAAAACTTCTTCCAATTGCTGCTCAAGCTGACCAACAGCTTTTTTATTTTCCTTTGCATCCAGAAACATGGAACTGCTGCTTATGGGAGTTATGCAAAGATGGAGAGGGACCTTTTCTCTGTCCTGAATCCACCAGCATGCCAAGGTAGGTGCAGCTCAGCCACCAAACTTTAAAACCTGTCAGACAATGGAAAACTTATGGCTATACTGGAATTCTTTGTGCTTCCAAAACCTGCATCACACAAAACTCTGGAGCTGGAGCCCTCCATATAGATCCCCATTGAGCATCCCACAGTTTGGCCCTGGTCTAGGCACAGGTAAGCAGGAGAGTCTCAGCCATGGGATGCCCCAATCCCACTCTTCTCCCAGCTCCATCCAGAGGCAGCCAGCTGCATCCCATGTCAGGGTGTTTTCCATAATCAAAAAGGGAGTTAGCCTCCATAACCACAACACAAAGGGTATATTTAGCTCAACTGGGAGACAAAGGAGATCGTGTCCACCACAGATTAAATCAGCTGAGCCTGCTCATGCCAGGGGCAGTCTGCCATCCATGGCAGCTCCCATGGGTTTATTCCTAGCTCCACACTTCTGTGGCCCCCCATGGAGGAACAGACCTGCTCCATAAAAGCTCTGAAAAGCAAGGAGGTGGAAGAATGGGTCCAACAGGTTTCCAAAGCCTTGGGCAGGACACAGTCTCTTGCAAGGGTTTGTGTCACCTGTCTAGACCCATGGAAGGAGGTGGACCCATGGAAGGAGGTGCAGGAACCCATATGGGGCTGCACTTCCTTCAGCCCACAGTGAGGAAGAGGATGGCAGGGAACAATGGGGGACCCTCTGAAAGCACCCCAGTGTGCCCCCTGCACCCCAGCACAATACAGCAGGGTGAGGACATTTCCCTCACAGTCTTCAGGACCTTTCCTTGAGATGTGCCTCCCAGGAAGAGGCTCATTTCTCCTGCCTAATTTCCATGGATATCATTTCATCCCCCACCTCCCTTGCTGCAGTCTCACGCAACTCAGACACAGCCAAAGACGTGGTTATTTTTACATTTTCCTCCCAGGAGATGGTATCTCCACAGGGCACAGCTGCCATGCCTCATCAGATCACTGCACCAAACTGCCTCAGCCCCACGACAGCAGGATGAAGTCGGGGGGACACCCTGCCACCAGGTATTTTTCTCTCTCACTGGCATCAAAACTCAGCAGCTTTTCAGTCAAGAGCATCCCAAAAAAGCAAAACAGCACCAGTCCTGGAGGTTGTTCCAGCTCCTCTCGCTGTAATTCCCACCCAAGCACTGACACCATCTTCCAGTCATCCCAGTTTTAGATTTTTCTGAGGCTTTTGCAGTTGTCATGGAACCCTGGAAGGCACTTGCTTCATCCAGATCTTTGTGGATTCAGGATTCCCAAGCTGACCCAAATTTCCCCAGCACAAAAAGTGACTGGGTTTGGCCATGCCATGATCTCAAGGTCCACAACATGACCTCCTTGAGGTGACACATGGGCTTCAGCAAGGATTTGATGTCTTTAGACTCAGATCTCTTATTGGGCACTTTTACACTAGGAGAAGAAAAAAAGAAGCACTCCCACGAAAAACCAAAGAAATTTTGGAATTTAGGGAGTGAGGAGACGGAGAGCAAAAGTTTAGGCATGCAGGGAAAAGCTGGTTTGTGCACCCCTAGGAGAGGACCAAGTGGGGCAGAAGGGTGGTCTGCTGCATGTCACAGCACATCTGCAGCAGCTACACTCTGCAAGTTCACCCAGCGTTTGCCTTTCCCCCTTTCCCTGAGATCACTCTCATCATCATTTGTCCATAACAGTGGGGCCAGGCCAGGGAAGAAGGCATCACCTGTGCATGGCTTATCTGTAGCTACTTCACTAATAAAAGTGATCATAATGAATGTTCGCACCCTGGAAGAAACCCTAGTGCCCTTCCCCCTCCTACACCTCCCAGAGCAGAGCACAGATCCAGCTGCTCTGCTACCTTACCTTGATGCAGAAAGTGTCTGGGACAGAGATAGAAGGGTTCCCTGAAGGCACAGCTCATTAAAGACATCTCTCCCTAATCGGTTCTCTTCAAAAACACCGCACTGAAACCCCATTCCCGGACCGGTTTTCATCACAGCAGCAGCAAACACCCCCAGCCTGGTCAGGTCATGTGTCCCCCTGGAAAGCCACAGGGTTTTTCAGGCTAAAAAGCAACTTAAAACCAGACAGATTTGACCAGGCCAAAGAACTCTGGGGAACCTGCAGGTGAGAGTCACAAGGAGTTCCCAACAGTCTCTCACCCCAGGGATGTCACAGGAATGGGGGCCAGCACAGTGATGAAGTCCATGGGACATTCCCTCTTCATCCAGCAGCTTTTCCCTCCAACCCCACTCCTGCTACCAGCAGGGGATTGCACACTGGCAGTCACACACTCCTAATCCCAGGTTTCAAGCAGCAGAGCTACAAAACAGCCACACAAAGAGGCGGCAGTTCGCACGAATCCCGGGAACCTCCCCGCAGCCAACGCCTCTCTGTTTATCCAACACCAGATCTTCACTCGTTCAGCTATTTCCATCCCACCCTGCTATTAATGGATGCAGAAGGCTGTTGGGTGAGGCAGTTGGACAAAAATCTCATTTAGAGATCAAGACAAGCTTAATTGGTTTCCAGCCAGACCTGCACAAAGATGGGTTACTCCACAAATACAGTTGCTAATCTGCCCATTATACTCCTTAAGCTCCCACCCACAAAGAAAAAGAAAATAAAGCAAAAGATGCACAAAGGAATGCAGGATTTTGAGCGTGTTACTTCCAGCGAGGAACACATCACGAGTGGTGAGTTCTGCTGCAAGAACAAGGGCTTTGCTTTTCTCTGAAGGAAAAGGATAACCAAGCGGTAAACAAAATAACAACAAAAAGACCTAACACAGATTAAATCTGCATTTTCCACAGGCAATCCCCAGCCATTCTTGAAGAGCATTTCCAGCAGCTATTGTTTCTGTGGCCAGGCAGAAGCAGGGGAAAAGCTTACACGGCCAAGGAGACGTCATGTCACAAGTGACAGAGTAGAAAGGATGAGGGAACCTCGTGATTAAAAAGCACAGGACTGAAACCCTGGAGAGCTGAATTCACTTCCGAACTTGGCTGTAAAAAAAAAATAATAAATTCACGAATTTCCTGTGTGATCACATCCTCGATGATTTATTCAAAACCTGGTGTTGACAAGCCAAGGGAAGGGGAAGGAAGCAGGAGGAGGAAGGGGAAGACACAGCCCTGTGGGCTTTTAATAAGCTTGAGGTTAGATCAGCAGTGGAAAGCTGTGAACATCCATCTGTATTGGGCACTGCATGACCTGGAGCTGGTGCAGGGAAACCACTGAGTATCCCACAAGCTCAGATAAGAGCCTGTCCTGCTGCTCTGCCCAGTATGTGCCATGGGCTCACAACACCACCAGCAGCATCCCACAGGCTTCTGGTAATGCTGGACTGCCAACAGAAACACAGCCACATGCAAAATGGAAAGGTTAGGGATGGTTTCCCCTGCTGGAGGATTCAGAAACAAGAACACAAAGCTGACCCCCAATGCAGCGTGTTATAAATGAGACAGCCCAGCTCCAGAGCAGCTGCAGTGGCAGCACAGGTAGAGGCAGGTGATGAAAGGGTCATTTGGTAACAACCTTCTCTCCTTGTGCAGCAGCCTGGGACTCCCAGCTCCAGCAGAAAGAGCCTGTTTATTTTCCTGAAAGCCAGCCAGTTCTGCTAGGCGGGAAGCTCTGCACCCAAGGGAGAGCTGAGCTGCAGATCCTCCAGCAGGACACAGCCAAAAACAAGGCCAGAGCCAGAAAGGACAGCAGTCCTGTGCTTGGGACCTTTACAGCAACATCCCTTGGGCTCCAGAGCACTTTTGCAGGGCCTTTTGCAGTAGGCAAGTTCAGCATACTCCAGAGAGGTGTTTTTCCCAGACCTTCAGCCAGAATGGGTGCTCACAAATCCAAAGCTTGGTGCAAACAGCAGCCCAGTCTCTGGCATTGGACAAGAGCTTCCAGGCACGGAGATACGGGGTTGGTGCTGCTCCAAAATGCTGCTGTGGGAAACCCAGGGTGAACAGATTTAAACTTTTCCTTTCAGCAGCGAGAAAAGCTGTAATTAGCAGCACTGAGTCCAACCCAGGGGCTGGATAAGGACATTCCCGTGACATATCTGACAAGGCGACTGTTGGATTTGTTTTCCTTGGCTTTTTTCCCCCCACTGGAAAAATGAGCACCCATTTTTGACAGATCTTTTTTGCCCCCACTCTGTGTTGCCTGGAGTCAGTTTCCCAGAGTAAGGGCATACATTTCAGAACACACTCTAACAGCCCATTACCACAGCTGGAGCTCGGGTCTTGCCATCCCCAGGGATGAATCCCTCCTTAATTATCCCACACCCCATGGCATACTGAGGATGCCAGACCCCAAGGACAGAGTATCAATTAGACTTTCAGCAAAATGAAAAACACAGTCCAAACCACAAGGCAAAGGTAAAATAAAAACATGAACATGAGGCAACTGAGCTGCAGCTGCGAGACACATCATCACCACTGTCTCACACGTCTCTCACCTAGTTCAGCCTCGTCCCCAGAGCAAAACCAACAAAGCTTCCTGTGATGCAACTACAAGCAATCCTTTGGAAATCAATTCAGAGAATTTCCAGGCTAAAGTCCCTCTTTACTCTCTTTTTCTCAGGATGAAAGTTGTCACGCTACAGAATGGCTTGAAAAGCCTGGATGTAAGGTAAGTCCCAGGGTGCCAGCTAAGGGAACAGCACAATTTCATGACTAGGTAACCCAAATCACAGCCTGTCACACATCACTGCAGTTTGAACACAACTATGACCACCACTGCATCAATTAAGAGCTGACAAATTTTGCTGAATCCGGTAAGTGGAAGAGCAGCATTTAATACACAACTAAATGGGGAAAAAAACATGACCATAAAGGCTCAATTCCAGCCCCAAACACACACTGAGTGTAGGGATTACAATATTTAGCATGCTCCAAAAAGTTTTCCTCAACATCTTGTAACAGGCAGGGATTTCTCATGGCTCCAGAGCCACCAGCTATTTCACATGCAATTTGCCAGCAGCACTCCCCACGGAAAAATAGACAGAGCTCATAAATGGATCCCAGTGATCCCC
Source organism: Argya squamiceps (assembly GCA_037834095.1). Classification (NCBI taxonomy): domain Eukaryota; kingdom Metazoa; phylum Chordata; class Aves; order Passeriformes; family Leiothrichidae; genus Argya; species Argya squamiceps. The sequence continues at coordinate 57,251,087 of JBBMKD010000216.1, forward strand.
AAAAAGGTTCCAGTCTCTTTGCAGGGTCCCAAAATGCTGGGATAAGGAGATGGCACACTAAATACTAATCTCCCAGACCCAGAGAGCTTTGGTAAGTAAATGGCTTGCGTAAAGTTTCTGTCAGAACACCCATTTGAAGAGCTGGCATTGTAAACAAGGTTGCTCCAGAGACACCTGGGATTAGCCCTGTTCAAACAGTCCTTGGCATGACTTACCAGGAGCAGATTTGCAAGTTCAGCTTTTCTCCTGCCTCACGCTCGCCCAGCACCACAAAACAACAGCAGAGCTCCAACAGCCTTAACCCTGCTGCCTCCTACATGGAGTCTGAGACACAGGGCAGGAGCCCTGCACTTGTCACAGGGCTTGATGGAAGAAGAAAATTCAAGGAGAGAGCACCGTGGGGTGTTTTTTTCCTGTGTTGCAGGATGAGATCCAACACCAGGCTGTCCATGAGCAAGCTGGACAAGTGTCCCTCTGCTCTGGCAGCTGAAATCCATGCATGGGACATGCAAGGAGCCAAGCCAGACAGGGCAGCTGAAAAACACCAGGCAGCCTAAAGGCTTACCCTGATATCAAGGCACAGAGCAGCCTCTCTTCCCTGAGCTGGGCACACAAGCCAAGACACTCCTCGTGCCTCGGGGGCAGAGGGAAGGGAACCTCAGCCAATGAAGAGTCCTTTGCATGCAATTCCTGTGGAAGCCAGGCACGACAAGGGTATCCACCCTCCCTGACACATCTCCCCCACCCTCAGCTCTGGCAAGAAGGTGCTGTGGTTTCCAGGAGCAGCAGCAGCAGCATGGAACAACAGGAACACTGAAGGATGACTGGAGTCACGGCAGGGAAAGCTTTACACAAACAGGTTCACAGTCACTTCCAGCCACACACAAGCATCCTTGAAGGAAACAGCTGCACCGGAGCACAGCTGACACACTCTCCAGGATGGGACATGAGTTCACAGCTCCTCTAAGCACCATTCATTAAGTTGATGCTGAGGCCAAGCAAAGAACAAGAACTCAGAGAAGAAAAAAAAACAAAAAAACCCTCAAGTCATGCCTAGGTAAAAGTCAGATGGAAAGGTCCACCTCAGAAAGGTCTGGACAAAGGAAACACTCGAGCAGCAGCAGGGCAGACCCACCACGGACTGAACTCTGTGTCCCACAACCATCTGAGCCAGAAAACATCTCCCTGCACTGACCCCATGGCCATGCCACAGCAAACAATTAATCTTGCTTGTTTGGGTTGGGGGAAATGGTCTCTGGACTGTTCCTCAATCCTCCTCCTCCTCCTCCCTGGAGCTGGGAGGAAAACCTGCCAACACAGTTTGCCTGTAACAGGCACCAAGCTGCTAGAAAATCACCTGAGCAACATAAAACATCTTTCCTCACCCCCCTGTAACACACACTGCACTCTCCTTCTCACACCTCATACCTGAGTGGCTGCAGATCCCACCCCTGAATAATGCCCCTCTGCATCCCCCATTTTTATACTCTAGTTATTTCTTCATTTTAATGACAGGTGCTGTCCTCTCCTCCCAGCCCAAGTGGTGCAAAGCTGGCTGGGTGCAGAGCACAGCCCCAGCTCCCCTGCCCTGCAGCCTCAGCACACAGACAGTTGTGCTCCTGCCCAAAAACAGCGTGAGGACTTTCCTGCATGGTGACAGCCTGCCCTCAAATGCTCGACCCTACAACCTCTGAGGATGCTCTGCTCACTAGAAGGGGAGACAAGCTGATCCTCACTCCTGCAAAGCATCAGAGGAACCAACACCCTGCAGAGCCTTCCCCAAAAGCTGCCAAGCTCAGTTTTGCATATTGGTACAGAGCCCAGCTGCTGGTGTTTCACACACTACCCCCCTGAGCCTGCCTCTGAATGGCACAATTTTGAATTGCTTCCTCCTGCCACACTGCCCCAGGGCAGGATCTGCCAGCAGCCCAGCCCATCGGGAAACAGGATGAAAGCCCCATGTGAAAGAGGAGCAGCAGGGAGCCAGGAACACCAGGAGATCCCACTGTGTTCCCCTCTGCTCTCCTAGGGATGGGCACAGGCCCGGTGGATTAATTGGGTCCGTCCCCTCTCTTCATCTCACCGATCTCTGGCTGTTGCCAAGTTGTTTTGAGCTTTGGCACGGCCGCTTTTCCACCCAGGGCCTGCACAAAAGGGGATGAGGAGCCTCAGTGCAGAATTCCTGGCAGCAGTCCAAAGCCAGAGGTCGGTAACTGGGTCACTGGGTTCAGCTTCCAAAAACCATTCCTTCAGGAGGTGTGGTGAGAGCAGGCACAGCCACCTTCACCACCGCAGACAGAGCCGGACACTCCTGAGCCTCCACCACACCCTCCACACCTTAATTTCATTACCCTGTCATAAAAGGCCTCGGTGGCACAGGGACAGAGCAGCCTGGACAGGGAGAGCCCTGACTTCCACCCAAGCTGCGTGCACAGGGGGAGACATGATTCAGGTAAGCAGCACGTAGCTGAGAGCACATCGCTATGCACAGTGCTCAGCCCCAGGAATGCAGGAGGGAAACATGAAGCCACTTGTCTGGCACGGCAAATAACCCTTCAATCATCCGCCAGGCCCTGCCGGGGAGCTCTGGGTTGGGAAAGAGAGGATGTCTCCAGCCAGCAAGGCATCAGCTCTCACACCAACAGCACCACGATGAGCTGCTGTGCTTCCTCCGTGTCTGTAAGCGAGCTCCAAATACAAAAAAATAAAAATCCAAGTGGCACGTGCTGCAGGAAGAGAAGAGGTTTGAAGAGCAACCAGCATTAGCACCCATCAGCAACTGGCATGATGAGCTGCTGGGTAAGAACATACCTGTCCAACACCGCCCTTCCAGTAGGTCCAGGCAATGTTTTGAACAGAGTTTCTCAAGGCAACTCAGCCATGAGGAGCAGAACATCGAGAAACTTTCTGAGTCACGGTCACCCTGACTCACCAGTGAGTGTCTCCAGGCTGGGCCACCCCATCCAGTTTGGCTGATTCAGGAAAGGACCATGAGCAACCTCCTTGCCCAGGTGCTCCAGGCAGCACAAACCTCCTCCATTTAATGTATTTACAACAAACTGCCCCCAAAAGGCTGGGGGAGAACACAGGAGGGAGCACAAACAGGATGGGGTAATCAGAGACTCATGTGAGGGCACAGAGGTTGCTCCAGACCTGGGCACAGCATGGGCCAGATGCCCTTGGGAATGACCCCACCCAACCCCACCATGAGGAAAATACAGGCCAGATGTTCAGACAACTTCAGGCGTTAATTTGGTTAATTTGCTATAATTCAGGTGGCTGGTGTTCAGGCCACACCAATCACAAAACAAAGCACTGTCAGCTCAGATCCTGAAACTCTTCAGTCAACTAACCACGTCCTCATGGTGTGCCAAGGCCGTTTCTCTCATTTCCATCTCCTTTGGTTTTCTCCTCAGTGGCCACAAAGATCTGAAAGCTTTATGACTCACTGAGCTGAGATTTTCTGTGCTACCCCAGAACTCCTGGTTCCTCAGTGTATTCCAGAATGTTATGACATGCCACAAGGACAGAAGATACCAAGTGCAAATGGTCTCCTGACAGGGCAGGAGGGTAAGTAGGCACCAGCACAGCTTTTCTCCCAATTAAGGACGAAAGGAAAGATGGATCAAAGGCAAACAGCAAATTACAAGACGTATCTGGCAAGGGGCTGTGGAGCCTCTAATTTTTGCATTAAATAGAAAGCTGGAAATCACAGAATGGTTTGGGTTGGAATAGACCTTAAAGACCATCGAGTTCCAACCCCCTTCCTCCAGTTTAGGTTGCGCAAAGAATATGTCATGAAGGGTGAGGGAACTAATGCAATACTCAGAAGAGCTTCTGCTGGAATATTTAATGGCTTTCCAACCCTTAACTATCTGTTTCTCTCATCCTCTAGTATGGTAAGCACACAGAGCGAGTAAATCTATGGGACTTAGCATCTAAATTAACCAACACACAAGTCAGGATCAGGCATTCAGTATTTCTGCCCCAATTTACAGCCCTTTGCTCAGATCAGCTCCTTTTTTTTTCAGCATGGCACTGACATCTGTTGTGTTGCATGAGTGAAAAGTACATATTCGAATAACTTAAAAGAGAGAGGGGGGGTAAAAATCAATGTGGACATGATTTAAATTTTATGGCATTCGGCTGCCACAACTTGCAAATAAACAGCTGTCCCAGCAGGTCCATGCAAGCTTAACAGCACAGCAGTGAAGCACAAGCTTTTTCTTCCCCTTTAAAAGGGTTTTACTTATATTAAAAAAAGTATATTTTTATAAGAAAATAAATTGCAGGTTGGAGAACCATAGTTAGGTCACACTCAATTCCAGCAGAACAAGCACATCCTGCTTCACATGGCCTCACCAGTCACTCCACAGCAGTGGCAGCTTTCTGAAGCCAAGTTAAGATATTTAATTACCAGCATCAAGTCAGAAACCAAAGCGTCCAACAAAATCCTCATTTGTGAGCGAAGCCTGCAGAAATGTCGCTGAGCAGGCTTTGGCAATCTCCAAAGCTGACAGCTGGATGCCCTGGCTTATCAACTGCTAGAGCACATGCAGAAAAAAGCTCTGAATAGTTGCAGTGCCGAGCAAGCCTTCAAGGCAGCCCCGCCAGCCTCTTAGAAAGGCTCACAGAAATAGGCAGGCTTCATTTATTAATACTTCAGAGACAAAAGTGGCCGTGTAGGACCAGCTCAGTGGGTGTCTGTCAGGAGGAGGACGGGCAGAAGACCACCCGCTCTGGGTGGTGCCTCTGTCAGGATGCCCATGCAGCCAGTTCAGGTTATAAATGCACCAGGTACGTTTGCAACCTGGGCATGAGGTGGACTGCTCCAAATGCATCAGCCAAAGGCCTTCAGGGATGGAACCAGCAAGGATGGGAACTTCAAAGCAGGAAGATGGAGCAAGAGGAGCCATGCTCCTACATGGCTGTCAAACAGAATTTGTGGGAAGCCCAGCTGCCCAACAGCTCCATGTCCCCACTGCCTTGGGTTCCTCAGCTGTGACATGACAGCACGGGAAAAAGAGGAGGAAGGAACCAAAACAAAGCACAGAAGCAAAGGGAGATAAACACGATCCAGTTAGACCGGCTGTCCCCAGGTCTCGCCTGTCCTCACTGGAGCAGCCAGCTCGCCATGGCTGTCCCTTTCCCGCTCCCTCCTGCACCCCTGCCACAAACAAAGGGTCAGATAAGGAGCCAGCTCAGGTCAAGACCGGTTTGACTCCGTTTTAAGCCCAGGGGAGCGGATTCAGCACTGATTTTACACCTCACCCATCCTGTTTGCCTCCCTGGGGCAAAGGCCAGTACACGGAGCAGGGTGCATGCCTGGCTGACTGGACCCAAAAATCCCAGGGCCGTGTCAGGGCAGAGCCACACACCAGCTGAGCACCGGCCAGGAAGCGTCACTGCTTCCTCCTGTCCCGCTGTCACACAAGGTTGGGTGGTCAGAGATCGTGGACTTTGGCTTTTGCTTCCTGCTCCTGACAGAGCAGGGGCAGGTCCCGGCATATGGCCGTGGGGAGAGCAGGGTGAGTCACTCATTAATCGAGGAACAGCAAGGTGGAAGTCTGACCCGCGGGCTCTGGGGGGAAACACACACCAAAACAAACTCCAGCGCTCGTGGAAAAAGGTCCAGGTGCTGCAGGACCCATCTCCTCCTAATGGGACTCAAAGAGGGGCAGGCAGGGAATGCAGATAGCTTTGGAATACGTTGTTTTTGGCAGGGCAGGATAACAAGGTTGCACCACGGTTCACCACTGAGGCATTAATACACACCAGCACCTGATTTTGTACGCAGTATCAGAATCAACCTCTAGGGAGGGAAAAAAAGGAAACCTCTGGCTTTTCCCTCTCTGTGCTGCCGGGAGAAGCAGGCTGGCTGTACAATGCCGGGCATCTGCAGTGCTCAGGCCTGGTCAAAACTACCAGGGCAGCCTGTGCCATGGGCTGTCCCCTCCCCAGCACCTGGAAAAGGGGACTTGGCTGCACCCCGTGATCTTCCACAGGGAGCCCCGCACCCCCAGTTTGGCAGCACAGCCCTGTCGGTTCACGTGGCTTTTTCAGGAGGCACATTATCATCTGTCTTTGCCTTAAATTAACCTTGATCACTTAAAGATGCAGAAAGACTGTTTCACACCAGCACCAATGCAAGAGGCAGCGTGGTGTGACATCCACGAGCGTTGCAGACCCCAGGGACGAAACCCCACTCCTCACACTGAAGGTTTCATGCCAAGCAAAGTACCAGGATCTCACCACAGCCATTGCACACCAATGGCAGTGGGTGCCAACCCTCAAGGCTCCACACAGCAAGGGCATTGTCCCTCCTCCAGGTAGATCCCTGACCGGAATCCTCCCTCCCAGAATTTTTGGGCGGGTGCAGCCAGTGACAGACTCGACTTCCCCACCTGGTACCTGAGCCACACACCTGCTTGCAGCCATAGCCCAAAACCGGCACATGCCAAAATCCTACTCCCACATCAAAGCATCGGCTGGACCAGAGCACGCCTGCAGCAAAACGTGTGACACCAGCACCAGAGGCTTGGCACATACAGACGATGGGGCAGCCCCAAACTGCTGTGCCTATGAGGAGGCACTCAGGAGGCTGAGACCCCCCCCAAAGCCGGCGGGAGCCCCATCAGGGGGGTCACATCGGTGGTGTGGGAGTCGCCGCAGGGGTGGGAGCCGCCGTGCCAGCCGGCGCCGGGGCTGCAGCAGCCTCCGGAGGCGTTGCCATGGAGAAGGCAGCGCAGCAGCAGCATCCCGCATCCCACGCCCCCGCGTGGGCGCCCCCTGCCCGGCGCCCACGGGGCTGGGCACCGCCCGGGACACGCCGGGGCCGGGGGACACGCCGGGGCCGGGGGACACGCCAT
>JBBMKD010000216.1:57258440-57282693 GCA_037834095.1 Argya squamiceps
CTGGGAGTGACGCGCGGGGCGGGGGCTCCGCCACCGGGATGCCCTACCGGGGGTAAAGCACCGGGGTACTGCCGGAGGTTCTGCCCAGGGTACCGTCCTAGGGGTGTTTCAAAGGGTGTACGGCACCGGGGGCACCGCACCAAGGGCACCGCACCCGGGACACCGCTCCGGGACTCCCTGGCTCTGCAGAGAAGGCGGAGGGCAGGCAGGAGGGTCCCGCTCCAGCCGAGCGGCGGGGATAAAGTTTCACCCGTCTGGCGACATGGGTGACACGGACACGCGGGATGTGTGTCGCAGCTGCCTGGCAGAGGCCTCCCAAGATGCGGCAGTCTCCGCTTGGATTTAGGAAATCAATTTTCCAGGGGTTTCCATTTCACGTGAATCAGAGCAGCAATTGGATACACGGTTGGATTCCCACATGCATGGGAATAACCTCGCTGCATGAGATGGCAGAAGGAGCAGTTAGTGTTCTTGGTGCAAATCAAAACTCAGATCAGATTAATAGCGTGGAACATTTTACCTTAAGTAAACTTTTTTTTCTGGATAAGAGGTCAAGCTATTTACATGTTCTATAATTTTTTTCTTTCTTGGCAACAACTGTATGGGAAGGTCTGAAAGACAGGAAGGGATTTACTGTGATTGTGTTTCATATAGAGTCTGCACAAAAATTGATGCAGAGGCAAAGGAAAAGCCAGTGTTGGGAATGTAAAGAAAGATCATCCTTAGAGGGGTTGATACCAAAACATGAGTAAAATTATAGAATCACAGAAGGGCTTGGATTGGAAGGTGACCTTCAAGATCATCTTGTTCCAACCCCCCTGCCATGGGCAGGGACGCCTTCTACTAGATCAGGTTCTTGTTGGCCTTTTCCATCTGTGCCTTAACCTTCCTGACCCCATCCCTAAACATCAAAATTGTATCCCTGTACTCTTCCTAGGTCACCTGTGCCTGCTGTCACTGCCTGTGCATTTCCTTCCTCACTCCTCAGTTTGAGGAGCTGGTCTTTGCTCGGCCTTGCTGGTCTCCAGCCTGCCTTGCTTGATTTCTTGCCCATCAGGTGTTGAAGCCAAGAGGAGGCAACAATCACAGAGGCAGTTTTGGGATAAGTGGTGTCAAGGGCAGGTTATCTGGAGCAGCAAACCCAATGATGGTGTTGTAGACAAGAGGATAAACATCTGTATCAGGGCACAGGTTTTGGCAAGAGAAATTATAACTCACAAAATCTACCACAGTCCTTGACGGAGCCAAATATGTGGTGGAAGAACGGAGATCTAATGGATATAAGAGATATTGATTTCCTAAAGGCTCTGACAAAATCCTTCATCAAAACATACTGGGGGGAGTAAGGAGCCATGAAAAAAAACTTCAGTGGTTTATAGACAGAAACCACAAAGGCCAGACTGGGGTGGTCAGTGTGCACTGGAGCTCTGAGAAGGGGAGATCTGAATCTGTGCTCAGCATCTTCATCAGTGATGTAGGAGTGGGAGTGCGTGGGGACATGCTGAGGTTTTCTGGTGACACTGAGCTGCTTGGAAAGGCCAGTGGCACCTGTCCTGGTTTAGGGCAAATTTGGGAGGAAGCTTTCAAAGGGGTACGTCTAGAAAGCATATTCAAGCAGCCCTTCCCCTAACTGGTTTGGGAAAAGATTTCGTTGGAGAAAAGTGGAAAAAAACCATTTATTTAATAAGCAAAGTATTCACAAGCATAAAAAATGATTAATGTTGAACAATAAAACTTCTTGCTGTTGTAAAGAGGTGGCAAGTTCAGAAAGTCCTTGTTGTGGAGTGTAGCTCAGCTCACTCAGTCTCCTCTCAAGTCCCTCCTGTGCTGGAAAATGCCACATCCCCAGTGGGCCACAGGTGTGAGCTCCTGGTGTTTTTCTGGGTTTTCAGTCCAGAGCAGGGCTGATCAGTTCCAAGAAAAAGAAAAGCCACAGTCTGGGGAACTTCTCTGCGTCAGCTAGCTAAAAACTAACTAAAAGCACAGGAGACCTCTCTCCCATTGTCTGCTCTGCAGAAAACACAGTCCATGAGAAGGATGTGGAGGAGTGAGTGCAGTTTCTGCAAACAAACTCCACGCTTCTTCTTCCCCCCTTCAGTCTCAGAACCAGTCTTAAAGCTGCAGAATTTAATATCCAGCATAAACAGGACAGACAATTGGGGATACAAGCATCATAAAGTCACCCTAGGCCTGCACCAAGCCACAGCAGGACCTTGGGACACTCAGTGACAAAATGACAGATGAAATTCAGTGGAGGCAAACACAAGTGATGAGCCTCACAGGGAGCACTCCTGACATCATACACATGGCAATGGGCTCTGAACTGACTGCAGCCCCTCAGGAAAAAGATCCTGGGTTGTAACAAGGAATTTGATGAAAGCATCAACTCATTGCTGAGCAGCAGTCAAGAAAGCAAATAGACGGATAGGAGTTCATGAGGTAGGAGGAAAAAACTGCTGTACAAATTCCTGGTTTGCTCTCCTCTTGAATACTGTGAGCAGCTCTGGCCTCTGTTCTCACCAAAGAATGAGTGATCAAAGATAGGGAGAGTTTTTCACTGAGGTAAAGGGTTAGGCCACGACTATTCAATCCAGCATTTCTATACAAGCCTCGGGCTCAGGAAGTCCTGGAGCTGCCTGGAGCCTGCTGCAGGCTTGGAGAGTTTATGGGAAAATATCCCTGAACACTTCTCATACCCCTGGCTTATCATACACCATTGGCTATGAGAGGTGGCTGGGCAGGATGGTCCCTGCCTCCAACCCAGCACAGCTTTTCTTTCACTCTTCCATTCATCTTTCTTTTTCTCCATAAAGTGCCTTCCCAGGACCTCCCTTCCCACTCTTCTCCTCCTCAAGGACTTTTATTAACCATGTAGTGATGGTTTGGTCTGGAAGCTCCCAGCCTGGGTAAGTATGTGCTTAATGGTTGGCATCTGGAATTGTATCTTCCTCATGGAAACTGCTCAGCCATCTTCTTGTAATTGCCTCCTCGGAGCTTGTTTGGCCGCTGCTTATCAAGCCCCATTGTGTTGCTTTCCTGCTTGTTTTTCCAACAGCCGCCTATTAAATTAAGCTCCTGTATTCAGACAGGAAAACCCAATAACCAGCTGCCCAGAGCCTCTCTGGATAAGTAGGACACATGCAATAGTCATCGTGTAAGACTGATGAGCATCCGGGTGGAGAAAGGGAGAGCATGGGTACCAAGCCTGCTTGGAAAATAATCCCTGTAATGCCCTGTAACAGGAGGGGGTTGGCAGGGTTTGCTCATTGGATGAAAAACTAAACCAGGACTTTCTCAGAGCTGAGGGAAAGAAAATGGGTTTCTTGTTCGAAATCTGTAAGAATATACTTGGTAGTGTTCATCGTTAGATGCTCTCTAGATCCTAATAAATGTTCTCTCAGACCAATCCATGTCAGATCAATACTGTCTTATCCCTGGGGGAGAGGTTTTATGTGTCTGTTTCAGTGAAACTTAAAAGGACACTCTTGATTCAGCTGACAGTAATGGAATATGGAACCCATCCCCTCAAAAAAATTAAATAAAATTGATTTTGGGGGGAAAAAAAGCCCTCTCGAGGTTATAGTCTTTCACACTGCACAGATGATATGCTCAGCAGAAAAACAGGCCACAGCTTTTATTTAATTGTTGTTCTGCTCTAAACTAAAGACTTGCACTGAAAGAACAGAACCACCATCTGAGCTCCTACCACCATCCCAACCCATTGGAGCTTTATAGAAAGATTTCCATCACAGCAATCAGGGCTGGTTTTGGCTCAAAGGTAGGAGACAGCATCATGGTTTTTGTTCTTTGATACGAGGATTTTAGAGTACTAGAGGACCTTTAGCGGTTCTTTATCTGGGCTGGGATGTTCTGGGTGAAAACAAACCACACCCTAAACCAATGTTATCTCTGAGAGTGCCGAGCCCAATCTCACCCCAGGATTTACATCAGCTCCCTGCAGCTGGCAGGGGGAGGCAAAGCTTCGGCGTGACATTTCACAGCCTCAAAAGGGAAAACAAACGCATTCCCAAGGCAGGACTCAGCCAGCTGGGAGCGTTAGCAAAGACTCAGTGGATTTAGGCCCTGATTCTGCAAAGTCCTTAAGCTTGTAAGGAATTTGCAATTTGCTTGTAAGCAAATTCCCATCCACTTCAGTGGCATTTAATCACATGCACATAAGTGCTTTATGGCGAACCAGGGAGTTGTACCTTGGTGGAGGTGGGGATATTGGGAGCCCAAGCAACTGAATTCTTTTCCAGTGTGTTCAGACAAGGGTAAAATCATGGAATCATATTACAGAATCATAGAATGGTTTGGGTTGGAAGGGATCTTAAAGATAATTTAGTTCCAACCCCCCTGTCATGGGCAAGGACACCTTCCACTAGACCAGGTTGCTCAGGGCCCCACTGAGCTGGTCTTTCTAAGAAATAAAAAAAGTAAGAATTAATTGTAGAGCAGATTGTGAGACTTACTGCAAACAGCTATAACAAAGTCTTACTCCAGCCTTGCCCTGTCAAAACCCACTCAGCTGGGAGATACTGGGAGAGCACAGCCTCTCCTGGCTGCTTCACCTGAAAGAACAGAATGCCCTGTGGGAAACAGATGGCTCAGATGAGTGGCAGAGAGATATGAAGCACTTGTAAGAGTGCTGGGGTGTAGGAAGCCCTAAATTATCTCAGTGCCTTGATGAGGACCCTCCACCCTACCCCTCTCTGTCACTGCCTTCCTCCCCTCTCCTCTGGTCCCTGCAGCTGCCAGAAGCCTCTCATGCTTCCCTTGCCATCCATCCTCCCAGCTGTCTCCTGTGAGATGCTGTGTGTGTGGCCATGCCCTGGTTTAGATCATCTTGCTGGTACCTGGTGTCTTTGGCAGACTCCTGACACTCAGCTCCTGATTGCTCACAAAGCCAAAGGTCAATTTTCCTCCCTGGTTTGTCCTGCCAGTGCCAGGCTTCATCCACAGCCTTGTGCCAGCCTCAGATGTTCCCCCTGAGTCTGGGGGAACATGTATTGTTCAGTGTGCCTGCAGGGCCCTGTCTCTTCCCCTCTGGACTCCCCAACACAGCTAGAAAACAAGCAATTCCTGATTAGGGATCTGTAAATTTGCCTGGGTCCTTTTTCCCCTCCCTATTCCTAGAGATGACTTCCACTGAATTGCTGTAAAAGGTACCAAGAAAACAACAATTTAAAAAAAAAAAAAAAAAACCAGCAAATTTTTAATGAATGGTAGTCCAGTGCCCTGTTTTCTCCCTCACATCCATGGTTATTTATCTCCTGAGAGCAGGGAAGGAGGTGAGGTGAGGGGTAGCATCCAGGGAAGAGATGAGGCAGGAGGAAGAGGAGTGAGGGGATGGCAGAGGGGTGTAAATCAGTGCCTCTCTCTCCAGGCCAGAGAGAGACTGCTGCAGATTTCCAGCAGCTGTTGCTGGGGCTGTCAGAGAAGGGTTTAACAGGGATGTGTGCACACATAGCCTACAGGGAGAGCTGCTTTTATTTGTTCACATCTAGCAGGGGTTGAATTTATTGCCTTTGCAGAGGGGCCAGCAAAAAGCCAGAGCATCACTTAAATCCCATTTAAAACCTCAGATTAAGGCTTTGAAGGAAGGGAAAACAGGGAGGTGGAAATGGCCTGGCCAGATCTGGCTCCATTGCTTGGGGGAATGGGCTACAAATCCACATGGCTACAACACCCAGGGGGAAAAGTGAGGCTGTTGTTTCGTCAGTGGAGCATCCTTTGCTCCAGACCTGTAGCAGCCACAGAGTGAGGAAGTGCCAAGTCACCTTACACTCATGATGAGCCTCCAGCCTCTTATAGGAGCACAAAACAGTTAATCCCTAGGTTACCAGGTGGGTCCCAACCCAATTCTGCCATACATTAAGGAAAGAAGCTTCTCCAAAGGAATTAGAACCCCCCATCAAAGGCCTACCTGCATTTGGAATATCTTAATCCCCATGATTTTTGACAGGATTCAGTATTGTATGTCTATCTTACTTTTGCAAGATGCCTAAGCCAATTCTTAGCAGAATTTGTCCAAAGTGACTCAGCCAAGGTCACTCTTAGAGTCTGTGATCGACCTGGGAATGGCTCACAGATACCCCAAGTCCTGGCTGAGCACAATAAATCACCAAACCCTCTCCATCTTGCTCACTATTTTGGTCCCCCTGATTTGTCCTGCATCATTAAATTTTTACAGCTCCTGACTCCAGATGACTTAAAGTTTGTGCCTTCTGTCTCCAGTAACTGCAGAGCTAAGAGTTTTTGTTCCTCCCAGCACAAGGGCTGGAATGTGAAGACTCAGCGACCAGCACAGGCAGGAACATTTCTCCCATCCCTGACAGCTGTGTAACTGGACATCCATGCTCCTGGTATCTTTCAGAGCATCAGTGTGGCTTTTAAAGGACCTGGTGCTGCATTTCTTTCTAATCAGCAGAGTTCAGGACAGATCTGTTACAGGACTTGAACGACGATGTTGCGGTCAGCAGAGCAGCCGGGTCCTGTTTGCATCCCTGCCAAGAGGTCACATCCTCCATGGATGGAGTGAGCACAGTGCTGCTCCAGCCTCCCTGCTCCATCCCTGGGCACTCCTGGGGTGACATCAGCACCATGAGATCATCTCTCTTGACTGAGTATATTTTCTTACAGGTTTTCCCAGGAGGGCTTCTGGTTACTCTCCGGTTGCAGTTTCTGTGCCATGAGGATTTCTGCAGGCTCGTGTTCCCTTTTCCACAGTGCCCAGATGTTGCTCCACCCCAGGGTCTCCATGCAGCTGTGGCAGGCTCCAGAGCCACAGCTCCACAGTGGCACAGAGCCACTGTGCTGGGAATGTCTGTGATGGGGAGGTATTGCAGCCACCTCTGGCTGATCCAGGTTGTACCCACAGCAATAGTCCTACTGGAAAGTTTTCCTGGCTTGGACTCTGCAGGAAAGACCTTCTCTTTCCTCTGCTCAACCTTTTCTCTGCCCAAGCACACAAACCTCTACTCTTCCATCTGCCTTGTAGTAATTTTAGTCCATGAACAAGACTCTGGTTGATATCCTGGCAGGATCTCCTCAGTATCTAAAAGCTGCCCATGGCTGGTGATGATCAGAGGTTTCATACTCAGGTTGCAGCCTTGGGAAAGCAGCACCTTCCTGGCACAGGAGGAGACTCTGGGAGTGCAGGGATGAGCAGCTGGGGGAATTAGGAGATGTGGCAGTAACAGCAGCCTCCCTGTATCCCCGTGTTGGATGGAACCCTGAAAATGCCCTCACTGCCTTGGATTACTGGTGACAAAAGGCTGTTGCTCAACTGGCAGAGAGGGAAACTATGGTCACAACAACAGCAAGTGGGACCTCCCCAGTTGCAACCTCCTTAGTCACAGTGGGATTACCAACCCTGTTCTTATATTTTCCATGGGGGTGGCATGAGTAAGAGCTGACTCCTAGGGATGTCTGTTGCCTCCAGAAACCCTTAAGGAGAGAAATGCTGATGGCACTATCAGGCTTGGCTTGTCATCTCCCTCTGTGGGATGTTGAGCGGTTGTGCAAGGAGTGGGATGGTGACTCAGGTGCAGGACAGAGCCAGCCCGGGGGGCCAGGATGTTGAGGACTGCCCCAAGCATCCCCAGGGCCATGTCACTGGGAGGGGATGGACATGCACAGTTCAGCCTTTGCCACAGTATCTGCAACACCTCAATCCCTCCAGAGATTATATTTGGGACATGGATTTTCCTTGGAGACGAGCCTGCAGCAAACCTGCTCAGTTCATGGCTCTCCCTGTTTTGATCAATGCAGAGTTGGGAGTGAGATCAGACCTTGGGAGTATCTCAACATCTGTCTGATGCTGGTTTATGTATAAGGGACAGTGCAAATGATGAGCATAGGGCTCAAACATGCCAAGTTTCACAGGACTCCTGCAGCTCCCAGCCATGGGTATCCCGGGAGCCTCAAGCCCCTGACTCAGCCTCCCCACCCCACCCTGGCTGTTGGGGTCCAGGAGAAGGAGATGGCAGCCCCCAGCTCCCTCCAGGGTCAGGGTCTGCACCCAGACCCCAGGGTGATTCCCCCTCTCTGTGGAGACCTGGGAAAGGGAGGAATGGGGAAGAAGAACTTTCCCACTTGGGCAAAGACGATGGGAACGAAACCTCGCTCCCTCGGCCCTGACTGCCGAGGCGGTGGGAATCTGAGCTCAGCCCCTAGGCGACTTAATGGGCTTTAAAAAAAACCCCTTTGTATTGGATCCATTCTTCTTCCCAAAGCTTGCTGGCCCCGCTCCAAGGGGAAACCTTTGATTCTACAAATACACCACAATTATCATCCCGAGGAGTCTCAGCTATCAGGCTCCCCGCCTCCAAAACATCAGCAGGATGCCAGAGAGGTGCTTAAATCATTTCATCCTAAGAAAGCCTTGGGCTGTAACAGCTTCCCTGTTGCTCGGAAAAAGCCACCCCTCTCCCAAAAGCTTGGCTCCATTTTTCTCGCAGCGATACCGTCGCTAGTGGAGGCAGGGCGGGCAGCGCTGCGGAAACCAGGCCACTGGGCTTCCCGGTGATTTCATCAGTCCCGGGACCCACTCAGTCGCGGAGATTTATGAGCTCACAAGAATCTCGCCTCGGAGTTATCTCCCCCTCCCCGCTTTTTTTAAATGGCTGTGCAGAAAGGGATTCGGCGATAGAGCCGTGCTGGGTACCGTAACAAGCTCGCTCTGTTTGACAGTCGCAAATATTTTTCTCCAACATTGCACAGGTCCATGTGCACAGGCTGCTCTCGCCAGCGTCGCCACCGCCCAGCACCGGGAAGTTCGACCTGAGGTGGGGGAGAGGCAACCCAAAAGCTTGCCAAGCACTCCATCCACTCCCTGACTCCTATCCCTTGCTCATGACTCCCCCAAGCTCTCCTCCAGGTAGGTTTTTATTCTTAAATTGTGAGGGTTTGTGGGTTTTTAAATTTTTTTTTCCAGAAGTATTTTTATTTTCTTCAGGTAATACAAATCCTGCCCTTCTGCAATGCTCTCCAGTCCAATGCTGGGGATTTTGGAGGGGCTAGGTGCTCCACTTCCAGCAGGAGTCCAGCACTTCTCTCCCTGCAGAAATCCCCCTTTTAAAGCACGTCACAGTACTCTTCTACAGCTGTTTTTTTTAGTAGTCTAAATAAAGCTTTCAAGTTATGACTCCTTGATGTGAAGCCAGATTCAGAGGCTGTCAGTTCCTTTGTGTATCCTCAGCTTATCCGGGGGTGTTTTGTTTTATTTTGGGACCACTGCTCGCTGCGAGACTGTGCATTTAGCAGCCCGTTCCTGCCCCATTCTGCTCCTTGCCGGTGACAATGTGAGCTCCAAAGCACCACCGAGTCCAGCCCCTGCAAACCCTTTGCACTTTCTGCGAGGATAGAGGATTTTACAAGTAGGAATTTGCTCAGGCCGCGGGCTCACCATCACAGGAGCCCCAGGGAAAGGTGTTTCAGTGTGGCTGAACAGCCAAGGCCAGCATCCTTCCTGAGCTGTAGCTGCAGCCCACATAGCCCTGGGATACAGAGGGAGCCCCTTCCCCATGGGAATCACTTACATGGGGAAGCCTGACTCTGTTTGATGACACACAGCCACCACGTGGGTCTAGCAGAGGCTGGTGTGACATGGCATTGTCTTTGGGGGTGGCATCCCCATCCTGTTCCTGGCCCCTGTGCCACTTGCTGGGTCACACTGCTGTGGCCAAGCCAGCCAGCTCCCTGGGCTAGCCCGGGACAACGGGGATGGGAGGCTGAGGCAGCTCTGCCACCAGGAGGAATGTGGACCCACAGCCAGCTTAGGGACCCACACAGATCACTCCAGAAATCTGTAGGCAAGCAACAGGCTGAGACCAAAAACCCACTCCTATCCTTTATCAAAACCGACAGCGCTTACTTAGGATGCTCCAGGCGTGATTCAACACTCATTATCTTCATTGAGCTGGAGATTAGGCTGTAATATTCCCAGATAAAAGCTATATTAGCTATGTATTATTCTTTCTACATTATTTATTTACACTGAGTCAAGAACACTCAAAGCTTTCACTGAAACCATAACACCAGTTCATCAGACAACATTTTAGGCTGTGCTTTTTACAGGAGCAAAGATCCTGTGTAGAAGGAGCTACCCCAGGACAAAAGTACCTTTTCCAGTGAGGTCTTTTTGGCTCAAGGAAGCTGTAGGTGTTATGGGTACCCCACCAGATGCTAACAGTGTGGAAAGATCATTTTCAGAGATTTCAGCACAGGCAATGGACTCTTGTGTCCCATTACCTGCTGTGCTGGCTCTGCCAGGGCTGCTCCTGGCCCAGGGACAGCTGACACTCATGGCACGGCTCACCAGGGATTTTTTCTTGAGCTCCCATGACCTGTCTGCCTCCAGCCATCCATCCTGTCCCAGCACAGGCTGCCACCAACCCTCTTTTGGCTGGAACAAGATTGCATTCTCCCTCCCTCTCTCCTGAAAAAGGAATTAGATTGATTTAATGATAAATGCATGGGCTCTTGGCTTTGGCCTTGCTCGTCAGCCAAGACAGCACATGGGCCACTGCAAGGCTGTGGTAACCCAGAGAACCAGTCCTGGGTACAAGGGATTTGCCCCAGGAAGGGCTGCCTGGGAGGTCCTGCCTGTGTGCTGGTGATGCAACCAAGCCCAGATTTTCTTCTGGCTTGGTGTCACTGCTGAGGATTACTGTGGGGGATGGCAGCAGCTGAGTATCCATTCACCTTTGCCCTATCCTTAATGACCTTGTCATGGAAAACAGGAGCTGACAACCTGACCCTCCAGATAACCAGCTCCTCCCTGGGATGGAAAGGACCTTTTCTGGCACAGGGTGTTCAACATTCTCCATTTCTTTCCAAGTGACTCTCTTTGCAATCAGAGCTGCTGACCATCCTATTAGCACACTGCCCAGTCTGGATTAAAGGGACCCACATGATGTTGGTGTTTTTTGGCTCACATTCTCCCCATCAGCTCTTTGCTTCCAGAGCTGAGCACAGACCCACATGACACCTGACACACTCCCTAGGGATGATGCTCCAGGAATGTCATATCACCCACCTGAGTTCAGCAGGTGCAAAAGCAGAGGTGAACCTGCATATTCTTGATAGCCCCAAATGCTCTCCCCAGTTCTCTCCTGGAAGAAGGATTCTCACTTGGGGAGTGACTGCTTGTGATGTACCCACCACAAAGATGCTGTGGCTCCCCAACAAACCTGGGAGATGCTGGGGGCCAGCTTTGATGTGTATTTCTTTGCTATTTGAAATGGTTTCTCCTGGAAGGGCTTGAACTGGACGCTGTATATAAAAGCTGCTGCTGTTTTTATTGGGCTACCATCCATCTGTTTATAACACAGATGCCCTGAGTGATGCTGCTGGCGGGAAGTGGAGGTGAAGCAGCTCCTTTGGATATGCTCAGAAACCATCTCCACGTCCAGGACTCCTTTTAGAGATGTTTAACATCATCCATCTCTCAAGCCTCTCACAGCAGTGCCACATTTCTGGGGTTTGGTATAAACACTGGAGCTCAGAGTCAGTGAGATAGAGCGGGGCAGGCGCTGCAGTTACGAGATGTCCTGCGTCAGAAGTGGTGCAATTTGCAGCTGCTTGGAAACGCCCTGGCAGAGAAACAGGGGATGTGGGAGACACCTCTGCATTCCCGGCCCAGCCCAGGGGCAGCCTGCCAGCCCCACAGCACAGGCACGAAGCCCTAATGGAGCTACAGCACAAACTGCTCGTTTGCTTGCCCTTTGTGCTGCACATCAACCAGAGCTGTCTGGAAGATCTGGATAATATTTGCTTGTGTGTTTCCCTTCAAAATCCCAGCTCTGGCTTTCTGGAGCTGCTAGCAATGTACTGCCCTGGCACTGCCTCTGACTGAAGCTCTAGTCAGCCAAAAGGGATGAATTTGTCCCTTCTTTTGAACCATAGAAGGGGAGTCTCCATCCCCACTGCCACCACCACCCCAGTCCCATCTGCTCCACCTCTCTCCCACACCCACCCCTTTCCTTTGGGACATACCTCCCCTGGGTGCAGACATCCAGCACAAAGCCCTGATTCCCTCTATGCCTCCTGCAGCTGCAGCTCCTGGGACTTGGATGTGTTGCCCAAGTCCAAAGAGTGGCTGAGTGTCAGAGGAGGGATGTGGACATCCCTCCCTGTGCTGTGCCTCCTCCAGCCCAGCCCTGCTGTGTGTGAAAAGCGCACAAACCGGACATTCAACTTACCCTGTCTTTGCACAAGGCCGGCCATGGCTGGGGCTGCCAGGGAATTATCAGATGCTCTTGTGGCTCTGCAGAGAAACCAGGATTCTAAGGGAAGGGTTACTGATTGCATTTTGGCCCTGGGGAGCTGTGTTGGACAAGCTGCTGTATAATCACTGCACAGTCCAGCTTGCAGAGCAGCACTGTGATATTTTTCTCTTATCGTCCGTGCAGCTTTGGAAGCTCTTATTTGATCTCCTTTATCCATGTGAATGTGTTCAAGAATGCAGCAGCCTCTGCCTGCAGAATAGTTCCTATTGTTCCCTTTGTTCATGTGTCTGGGCTGCTCCTCAGCCTCCTCTCTCCTTTCCCTGCAAAGAGACACACTCTGCATGGTCAAAAAGTACCTTTACAACTTGATCTTAGATAGGAACTCAGCCATGAGAAAGGCAGAGGGCATATTTTTCTGAATATTACAGCTTTTTGTGATGCAGAGGGGAGCGTGGTGAAAGGTACCCTGAGCTCATACACTGAATTAGCTGCTTTTAACTTCAACCAGGATCTCCTCACCCATGCCCAGCCTGCAAGCTGCTCTGAATTAATGCTGAAAATGGATGGCATTGGACTGGGCATTTTTGGCTTGTCTATCTGTTCTTCCTGAAGTGCTGACCCTCTTAGTTTGAATAAATCCACAGTAACACAGCAAATCAGTTTGGAAGAGAAACAAAGAATCTGAAGGCCATGAGAAATACAAATCCACATTTCAATTTTTTATCCTGGTTTTTTTCTGATACAAAAGCTTATACATGCCTTCATGCTGAACACAGGCTGGAATTGACTTAGATATTAAAAGTGTTTAACTTGGGGACTTCTTTTTGTGAGTGTGCAACTGAATTCAGTGCTTTTCAAAAGCAGGCCTCCAGCTCTGCAAAAATGTCTTTCCTATTTCTTGATCAACTCTTTCTACCTCTCCTTCCAGACAGGTCTGCAGCAGGTTATCCTAACATGATGTGCACAATCTTTACACCCCATCGAGTGCACAGTTTCAAAACAAACCTCAAACAAACCTCAGCTCCATCTGAAAACCCATCTCCTCTCCATCCTCCTTGTGGAGAACCTGTAGGAAAACGTCAAATTATACAAATGAGAGCTTTGGCACAGCTGAGTTAGATCAGGCTGAGTTAGTCATCAAAGTTACAGCGGGAGGTTGTTAATCTGTTGGTGATTTCCAAGCGAATTATTTTTAATATTCTGTTTACAAAATAAGAGAATTGATATTATTAGTTGAGCCTGGAGGCTGATGCATCCCCAGCCATAGCAAAAGCAAAGTTGACACGGAGCTTGCTCACACACTGAGGAAGGTGTGCTCCTTAATTAATCCTGAGTCATCATTTCCATTAGGAGTAGGATGGAAGGATGGCACCAGAGCCACTGGCTGCCACGGGGCAGGGGCCAGAACCTGCTGGGAGCCTGATCCTGCACTGCCTGTGGCACACACAACTGGTGAGACAGGTTGGAAATCACTGGCTCAAGGCTGGATGTGTGCTTTGGCTTTCCTACCTGCCTCACTGGGAATTCCTTTAGAAATCCTCACTGGGAATTCCACCTTAGACTGAATTTACATGAGCAGGAGGCCAAATAGTTATTTAATTTTTTTGGTCTCGTTACTTTTTTTGGTACTGAATGAAGCCAGGGAAATCACTTACTGCTGTTCAAGTCCCATGGATGTGCAGTGCTGTTAATCTCAGACTTCACAAATGGTAAATTAAGGTTCCTAAAATCATGAGATTTGTATTTGTTTCTTTTTAAGTAAGAGAAGTTGTCTCTTTGATTGAAGTTTTGTGCTTTCAGGACTTGACATGGCTTTTCCCCCCCCACATGCAGCAGCAGAAACAGCCCCAAAAATTAAAACCTCTATTGTAATTGCCTGACCCCAGAAACAGAAATTTCGAAAAACATCCCTTTCCTAAAGACCCAAATGAGACCTTTGGACATAGGCAGTGTAGGTAGGGGCAGAATTTCGGTTCATAGGGAAGGGAGCAAGTTCTTTTTGCTCTGAGCAGTGGACTCTGAACCTGCCATTGCTGAGCACCCATTATTTGATCTGCAAACTGAGAAGGAAAAAACCCCCAAAGGGCAGCTGATTTTCAACGTGGCCTCTCCTCTGCCTTGTGGCAAAACCCCTTCCCAGAGTGCAGAAAGCAGTAAAACCCCCCTGTCCAGCATTTCCATTTTCCAGCAATGTCAAAGTGAAAACCTCCCCAAGTGAACCCTGTGTCTCTTTCCTTGGCTCACAAAGCAGGAGCAAAGAACAAACCTCCTTTCCTGTCCCTTCTGCCTCCCTGAATCCCTTCTCATTAAGGAAAGAAAAGGTCAATATTGGTGGTGTTGAAATGAAGCACAAGGACCGAACCACCTCCTGTGCCTGGTGCAGGGCACTGAAAGAACCGAGCATGAAACAACATTTTCCAGAGCCTCCACCAGCTCAGGGGTCTGTTTTGGCCTGCCAGTGTGCAAGGAAGGAGCCTGATTTCAGGAAGCAATTTGCAACCAGCCCCTTAGGAGACTAAGGGGGAAAAAAAGCACCTGTGAATGGGTCATAGCTTGGCATCTCCTGACAGAAGTTTGAAAAGTGCCTGGCAATGTGGGAAATTGAAGAGGTGGTGGACAAGTCCCACCAGGAGGATCCTGAGGAAGCCTGAGGCTTGCCACACCAGAGACCTCTTGGTGAGGCTTCTCAACTTGGCCCAAGCCACTGTCTCTCCTCCTCTTAGCATCTGTTTGCCAGCCCATCCATGCAGCAAAGCCAACACCTGAGCCTGTGCTGTCCTCATCATAAGCACAAATTCTCAAAAGTGACATGGAGAGATGTTATTTCCCTCCCCATCAATTTACCCACCCAGCTTATCTCTCTGCAGCTATCTTCTGCCTTCCCACAGCTACCTCTCCATGGCCTGGTAGGTGCTGTCCTGGCCAAGCATGGATTTGGTCAATCATAACCATCTTGTTCCACTTTCAATCCCACCACCTTCATATTTCCTCCTCCTCTGCTGCCTTTTACTCTTCCCATTAATACCTCACCACCCTCTATGAGTCCTACCTGGTGATGGTTGCAGGCATTAAAGCTGAGACTGGCACTCAAGGCTTTGGGGCTGTGTCCTCGTGGGGAGTGGACTCTCCTGTATTCTTGTGTTTTTCTCTCTCTTCATCTCCATCCACTATTGCCTCTGCACCTAAATTTTCTGGCACTCTGGGTGCAGACAGCTGTCCCTTTGGTCTGTGTTTATCTACCATCACTTATGATGCTGTCCTGGGTGCATTATGAGAGATATTGCCTAAGCCTGGGTGAAAAACAGGAGCAAAAACCCCTTGGGACCAGTATTGCAGTGATCTATATGCTGCAAACTGAGTAGGGATGGAAGGCTTCAATGTCCCAGAACTTTGCAACAAATACCTCCTGTGAAAAATAGGAATATTTTCCCTTTCAATTGCCCTGAGATGGAAAGTTTGATTTTTGACCAACCTACCTCTTGCAATCTTAAATCTGTTTTAGAAGGAACCTTTTTTTAACCTCTTTCTTTATATTTTTCAGTGCAAACCGACCATTTCTACACCAGCCAAATACTCCTTTCTTGTGTACCAACAACACAAAGCATTTACCTTGGCAGACCAGGTAAAAGAGTGCCCTGAGGGAAGCTGAATAGGCCCTGGTGATGAGTTACAGTGTCTAACACTTCCCAAGTACAATCACAATGATTTATGACCGCTGACATGACAAAGATTTTGTCTGGTAGTGAGGAGTGATGGCTGATGTCCCTCTAAATGCTTATCATTTCTGGCAGCTTAATTGAATCCTGTTAACAGATGTAACAAAACTCCTAGGAGTCCTCATCAGAGCAAAGCAAAGATGGTGTTGGCATTATTTCCCTGTTTTCAGGAATGCTTCTTTGAAGTCAGAGGGTGCAGAAATGATCTTCCTAAAAAGAAAATGCCACCAAAGGAGTGTATTATCTTCATAATTGATTTTAGGACACCTTGGCAGGAGAACAGCCTCCCATGATAGGTGATAAGAAGGGACCCTTGGAGACTTGCTGCAGTTTTCCCCTGTGGAGTGAGGCATCCCTCATTCAGCATGCAGAGGACTTGGGCTAACGTCCAACTTGGAGCCTTGCCCTCCTCTTGGGGGTTTTGAAGCTTTTCAGACCAGTTGAGCAAAACCTCAGATAACTGTGGCAGCCAGGGCATCCAGCCTGGCCTGTGAGGTGTTCTGGGAACAGCTCTGCAACACAAGAGCTCCAGCAGATGCAAGGGAAGGACCCAGGCATTTCTGACACTCCTGCAGGCAGCTGGGGCTGCTGCAGGAGATCCCACTTTACCTGCGTGGCTGAAGTACTGCAAAGGGGCAGAGTTTGCTCAGCACCCAAGAAAGCAGCAAACCCACGGCCACTGGAGGCAGGTGGAGGGAGAAAACTCCACTCTCCAAAGCTGCTGTGTGCAGGAGGAGGCTAAAATGTGGCAGATGGTTTTCAATAAGGTTCATCCAGAGCAGCAACGGGCACCTGTGGCCTGGAAGGATTTTTAGGAAAGATAAAGTTGTGCGTACAGCACGTCCTCTTGCAGCAGCTGAGTTGTGCTGGTCTCTCATCTGATTTCATGCACCAGGGTGTTATCTTTTTCTTGGGAAAGCCTTGGAACCGGGTAGAATTTAAATTATACCCCAGAGAAGCTGGCTTGCTTCTCTGACAGAGGTCATAATGAGGGAGTCAGGATTCCAGTTATAGCTCAGCACAGCAGATGTAGCTGGTTTTGCAGATGATAAAAATACAGCCTTGTCTCAGGAATGCTGCAGGAGTGAGGCATGCGTGTGGCTGGCTTCTTTTTTTTTTCAGAGCTGTTGTTTAACTCTGGCTGTACTGTACAGCAGTTGTTCCCATTGGGAAATCAATATTTACAGAGTAAACAGCAATGAGATGTGGGCTGGGTGCCATCCAAGCACACAGCAGGACCTGTTTCAGTGAATGCCCTCACCTCAAACTCTGAAAAATGTTACTCCTCTCCCTTTTGGGGTAGGAGTAGTTTTCATTACCAGTGATGAATACTACTTTATTTTTGCTCTGCTTTGTGTGCTTTCCAAGGCCAGCTTGCAAGGAAGGAGGCAGCCACTGAAACGTGGAAAGCTACATTATATGCTCTCCTATATCACACATGGCTCACCTCTTCTGATCAGAACTGAGTGCTTGGTGCACAGAATTTGCCACCCACCCCCAAGGAAAGCAATTTATCTGAGAAAGCAATCACAACTAACACTTCAAACACTGAGCTTCCAATTTGAGCTCCTGCTTGCTCTCATCTGTATGTCATAGAATCATAGAATGTTTTGGGTTGGAAGGGACCTTCAAGACCATTTTATTCAAACTCCCCTGCCATGAGCAGGGACACCTTCCATGAGACCAGGAGGCCTGGCCTGGAACACTGCCAGGGATAGAAGTGTTACAGGGACCTCCTCTGGGATCCTGCAACTCCACCGCCTACACAGACCTTTTCCTGGAGGATGAACACCAGTGACCTCCCTTCAAGGAGCAGGTCACTGAGGCTCAGCTGGGACTAACACAAACCTGGCCATGTGAACTCGGTGCTTTGCTGTTCCCCAGGGCACTGCCAATGGAGGAATGCACTACAGGCAGAGTGGCACTGCTATTCTCACTTCATCTGGATACTACCATGAGTCCATGTCCTCCTGGATTCTCAACAACACACTTGAAGCTGGCTCTGTAATACTGCCTGGGCCTGTATTCCCTCCTGTTTGCAGAAGCACAGCTGTAAGGAAAATGTTCTGTCTCTAATCTCTATTTACACAGGATGGTGATAAAGAAATTCCTCCACAGTCATTTAATCTCTCTTTGGGCTGACACCACCATCTTTGCACAGCCCAGCTCCAGAGCAGCAACACATGCAAACATGACACAGTGATATTTGGGCTAGGGAAGGACAATCACGTGCAAACAACCTCTGTACCAAAGTACCCCTCAAGTCTTGTGCTCAGTTTTGAACCTCTCACTTGAAGAAAGACATTAAAGGGCTGGAGTGTGTCCAGGGAAGGGCAATGGAACTGGGGAAGGGTCTGGAGGACAAGTCTGATGAGGATCAGCTGAGGGGGCTGGGGGGATTCAGCCTGAAGAAAAGGAGCTCAAGGCAGACATTGTCACTCTCCACAACTCCCTGACAGGAGGATGGAGCCAGGTGAGGTGAGTGTCTTCACCCAGGTAACATGTAACAGAGGAAATGGCCTCAAGTTGTATAACAAGAGGTTTCGATTGGGTATTAGGTGAAATTTCTTCACTGAAAGGATAGTCAGGCATTGAAACACACTGTCCAGGGCAGTGATTGAGTCATTATTCCTGGAGGTGTTCAAAAGGTGTGTGGGTGTGGCATTTTGGGACATAGTTTAGTGGTGGGTAACAGTTCGACTCAATGATCTCAGAGGTATTTTCCAACCTAAACAATAATGTGATTCTAAGTTTTTTGCTGAGCACGACGAGTGAGAATGAGCCAGGTGAGTATCCCACCAGGCAGAGCGATACTGGGAGGAAGGACAGCCCCATCTTCTGGAAGCTGAGGTGACTGAAGCCCTTGCGCAATTTTGGCGAGAGACTCGAAGCGAGGAGCCTGATTTGGGGTGGGTTTCTGCCGTAACCTCAGCTGCCTGTCTGCAGCAGCGAGGTGCCAGTGGCATACGTGCTGTCCCCACCGCGAGCTGGCCTGCTGGTGTCACTGGGTTCTGAGCAAGCTCTGCATGAACTCACCGCCTGGCCCTAAAGGATCGGCAAAACAGGAAACTCTTTTCAAAAGTGTCTAAGGATTTGATGTTGATGTTTGAATTTCCCTTTCATATCGCTGCAGCGTTTTTGTCCAGGCAGTTTATCCCTGCAGCGCAAAGCTGTCATTTATTTGTAGTTAGAGATTTTGTGCTTTTGAAATGAAAGCCAAGGCGGACAGAAAATAAAAGTATTTCAAGACACTTTAATGCATTAGACAAATGTTAATTAGGGGAAGCTGAGTCTTTCCAGCCCTTGGGGCGAAGCATATCTTGCGTACAAATAATTCAGAGAAAGGCAAAGCTGTTCTGCCTAGTGAGAATTTTGGTTCTCTACAGTTTGAGGAAAACACAGAAAGTACTCATCAGTGGAAACAGAGTTATAGCTCAGTGAGATTAACTCAGAACGAGCTGATGGGGTCCGAGGCCAATGCAGAATGTGTGGCCACAGCTGGGAAAGCAGCATCCAAGCAAGAAAATGGGCTGAGGAAACATGGCAGGGGCTCCTCTGGTCACAGTCCTACCTGTGAAATGGGTTCTGTCTGCTCACAGCCTGTCATCACAGGAGCAAGCAGGGTGTATCTCACCCTCTTCCCAAGGAGCTTCTGGGAACCAGCTCCCAAAGTGGCAACTGGCAGTGATGGTTATATAAAAATACACTCTTGAAGCTGCACCTGGAGCTGGCCACATTTTCCTGCCAGTTTTCAGCAAATTGTTTACTTGGAAGAACTATGGGAAAAAAAATCCACCAAGAATCTGTGAATATAACCCCTTAGGTGAAACTCTGTCCCACTTTTTATCCAGCTCAGCAAATGTTAATGCCCTGTCCCTGAATTCAAATTGCCATTTTGCCCAGACAATGACCTTCTTTGCCCTGGTAAACACAGAAAGTGGGCATTTTCTCAGAGGAAGTTAATTTAGCTTTTTAGACAACCCCTTCACACAACAACAACAACAACAACAGAGTGGGAAACAAAACCTTTTCAATAATCTGGAAAAGTATTATCGAACAAAACCTTTTCTGCTAAAGGGAAACACTTTCCCCAAGCTACTGAGATGCTAAGGGGCAACACATTACTTCAATATTATCTTAAATTAAGACAATTAGATGTCCTTGCATTTAATTTTAGGAGCACACATACCTTCCATTGAAGTTCTGACTTTATTTTAAAGGAGTGATTCATGCTTTTGGTTAATTTTAAACTCATTTTAGGAGTCATAATAAATCTCATATTGGAAGTGCAGAATGATTAATTTCTCAACTACATTTTTGCTTTGAAGTGTCTCTTGGCTGTTAATAAAGCAAGTCCTTTTACGTTTTCTTCAAAGTCACAAAACACAAATACACATGGATGCTTTGGCCAAAGGAGGGGGCTGAAAACCTGTCTGGCAGTGGGAACTTAGGAAAGGAGGAGGGGAGCTGCTGTGTTACCACTCTGGGGAAAAGTACTGCATTTATTCAGCCAAAACTGCTGTGTGTGGAGGCAATGGGAAAGCTGGGACTGCGTCTGCAGAGATCCTGACTTAGAGGGTGGAGTCTTGGGCAATGAACATTTTGTTAGAAAACCACTAGTGTTTTCACAGCCCAGATTTCATAAACCTAATGTCTGTCTGACTGAAAGTTAAGTGCCTTACAGCCCTGCACTCAGTGTTTGCTTAGTGGTGAATACTGTAGTGGGCTCTGTGTCCAGCTCACAGCTGCTTTTGGAGTGTGTCTAGAAACACTTGTGCCTCTGAGACATGGAGAAACATGTAGGCTCAGAGGAGAAAATTGCCAGCTGGCAGAGCTGGGCCATCACCCTCGAAAGCCACTGGCTCAGGCTGGCTGGGGATGAACCTCAAGTGCTCAGGAGTGAGATTTTTTACAAAGGCCAGTCAGAGCAGAATGCTAAACTCAGATGCTGATGCTCTGGACCACTGCAGTAGTGCAACAATCCTTCCACCCTGGAGGAAGCATTTCACCAACAACACTGATGCTACAAAGCAATTTCCATCTCATCCAGCAGCTGTGTTGCCATCATGGCACAGAAGAGGGGAGAAGGGAGAAAAAAATCAAAGCAAGTTGGAATTGAGCAAGGAATATGCCATGAAAGGAGTTCTCTCTGGAAGACATAATTCTCAAAACCAAAAATCTTTGTTTTGCTAAAATATTTCACATTTCTGTTAGGGAGAGTCCCATTTAGCTGTTTTGGTCCCTTAGCTCTAAACCAGAAAATGCTGCTAAACATCACACTTTTCCTTTTCAGAGCAGCTTAAGTTTGGTCTCAGCACAGGCAAGAGCAGGCAGAAACCCTCACCAGGCTTTGTGGAGCCCTGAGATAAGCAACGACGAGGAGTGTGCAGAGAAGAGACCATCAGCACTGCACAGCAGCTTCTCTCAGTCATCAGTCACAGAAAATTGAAACATTACTGTTTGGGTTTGGGGTTTGTGTTTTGTTTGGAGCTTTTTAGGAAAAAAAGGAAAAGCTGTGGCATTTTCAATGCTGGAGACTTGGATCTGAATGGTCCCCTCCTGGTGCTGTGTAGATCAATCTCAAAATTGTGCCTTTGCCCCCTCTTTCCTGTTAGGATGGGTCACTTCAAGGGGGTAGATGGGTAACAGCATTTGTCTTTTCTCACCTTGTGCTCAGGAGCTGAGAGAGTTGCTGACCCCCCTCTCTCACCCCAGCTTGACCCTTAAAGGGTTCTGCAGCAGGATAAGATGGCATGTTGCCAGCACCGGTGCTAGCCAACGTGGAAGGCTGATGTGTATGGCTTGAGTCAGCTCACAGCTGCCAGCATCTGGGCTGTGCCCTGCCCCACATTCGCCCTGCCATCAGGATGCTGCAGCATTATGCAGAGGACTGCAGCATTATGGCAGGGGGGAAGCCAAAGGGACTTCAGCAAATCAAGTCTCCTTCATGTGTGGGGTCTTTCCATCGTCCTCTGCCCCCATAGGCAGCTGGGCAAAGCCTTGTCTGAATATAAAAAACACTGAAAAAATATTGCAATACTCTTAAATATATATCAATCACACTATAATAATAGTGTAATAACTCTATTTTATGATAAATGACATTGAAACAACACAGGGTCATGACATTGGCACACCAGCTTCTTCCATTCATTGTTACATGCCTGATTCTAGAAGCACGCTGTTTGGAAATTAGCTACTTTCCCACCATTTCCTACATGCTTTGTGTTCATGTCATTTTCATCTGCTTGGCAAACACAGGCTGGGATTGATGTGAATTTATCTATTTCTTGGTTCAGCCAGGTTTCAGGTCAGTGCTTCCTGTGGTCAGCCTTCAGCTTGACCAACGTCTCTTGCAGCCTGTAACTCACCTCAGAGCAGTCAAAGAATGTCAATAGAGACTAGAGGTATCACAGCCTTTTCTGGAGGCAGCTCCAACCTTGGCAGAAATAAACCAACCTACAACCCCTGGCATGAGGCTTTCCCACCACCACTGACCCCACCAAAGCCAATTTTCCTGTCCCAAGGCTGAAGGTAGAAGTGAAGATGAGGAGAGCACAGGGAAAAGCAGCTGCATAAGGTTGAGCACTAGAGTGAAGTTGCTATTAATAATTTTATGAAATGATCTTACAAAATATTCTTTGGGTTAAAATCAGCTCCCCATCACAGTAATATGGAATTGTTCAGGTTGAAAAGACCTCTAAGATTGTAGGCAGTCCAACCACAAGCCTGACACAACAAATCCACCTCAAAACCATGCTCCCAAGTGCCACATCCACACATTCCTTAAGTGCCTCCACATGACACTACCACTAATTCCACAGGGAGCCTTGACAACCCTTCACAACCCTTTCAGAGGATAAATTTCTCCCTAATACCTAATCTAAATGTCCCCTGGCACAACTTGAGACTATTTCCTCTTGTCCTGTCCCTTGTTCCCTGGGAGCAGAGCCTGACCCCCACCTGGCTGCTCCTCCCTCCTGTCGGGGAGTTGTAGGGACTGAGAAAGTCCCCCCTGAGCCTCCTTTTCCCCAATCTCAGCCCCTCCAGCTCCTCCTCATCAGATCTGATTTCCAGACCCTTTCCCGGCTCTCTTCCCTTCCCTTCCCTGCGCTCAGGCCTTTGCCACCACTGCTCTGCAGCATTCCACACTCCACACAGGCATGTTTTTATCCAACCCTTGCTTGCTCGGAGTGCGAGATTAGCCCCTTCCCTTTGCAGTGACCTAACTTGCAGTCTGATTGCTGGCTCTGCTTGTGCTGCTAGAAGGCAGTAGAGAAAGTCAGCAAGTGCTTTGTGGGCAATTCCCATCCTTTATTCATCAGTAGGTGTGATTCGGGCTAGCCAAACGATTGGAAATGGTTGTTTCCCTCTTCCCCTGCTCAGGACGCTTTAACAAGACTGGAAACCAGCTAGAGACAAGGGAAGATTGATGTTCTGGAAAGGGCAAGCACGTCTGCAGCCATTCACTTGTTATGCTTCTCCAGGACTAGAGTGGAATACGTAAACCTCTGGCTCCAGCTAGAGGCCACTCACGGCTGGGTTTCTAAGCTGAACAGAGATCTCCTTAGGAAGTATCACTCTGCTCTGTTAAGGTATGTGGTACGATAGGCCAAATATCTCAGAGGGAACGAGAAGACCAGAGTACAGAGAGATTGCTTGCTTCCCAGGAAGGGGCTGAACATTGCTTGTCTATGAGAAGTAGAGACTAAATGTTTTTTCTCCTTTACTTTTGCATGCACAAAGTTTCTGTTTTTTCACTTTAGTCAACAGCTTTATCTCAACTTACTACTTGTTTTCCATCTTATTTTCTCTCCCCTGTCCCACTAGGGAGTGATAGAATGATTTAGTGAGCACCTGGCATTCAGCCAAGGTGAACACACTGCACCCATCTTACAGAAGGATAGAAAGGAACAGTCTGGAAATGACTGACACAGCCTCACCTCTGTCCCTGGGAATATCATGGAACACATCTCTCTTGAAGCTGTGCTAAGGCACATGGAGAACAGGGAGGTGATTTGGGGCAGCCAAGGCTGAGTCCTGCCTGACCTACCCAGCAGCCTTCTGTGACAGAGCGAGGGAAAAGGGAAGGGCTACAGGTGCCATTAATCTGGACTTCTGTAAAGCCTGCAGAGGGGCTGTGTACAAGGGCCTGCAGGGACAGCTCTGGGGCCAGTGGCTTCCCCCTGACAGAGGACAGGCTTGCGCTGCAGCTGTGGAAGGAATGGTGGCCTCTGGGGCTGCTGAGGCGCTGGCCCACGCTGCCCACAGCAGCTGGGGCTGCCCCAGGCCTGGCAGTGCTCC
>JBBMKD010000216.1:57288378-57328181 GCA_037834095.1 Argya squamiceps
TGATGTCACAGCTGTCACAGCACATCACAACCCAGCCAACCCCACCCTTTGTCCCCACCCCCACTCAGGCACTAGTGTAGCCTGAAGCAATCAAAGGCTGGATACACACAAAGTGGACACCAAACTGTAGGTTAAGTAGTGGAAGGACGACAAGTGTGGCTTCTGTGAGAACCTTCTCTGAGGGTTATAGCTGCAGCTGGAGCAGCTCTCTTGCTGACACAATTCACAGTGGAGTGCAAGATCTGACAGTGGGTCAAGTGTGTGGTACCACTAAAGGGCCTCTGTACCTTCAACATTTTCAGCAGGAGTATCCACCCATCCTTGATTCCCTGGGGAGGAGGTGCCACGTTCCTGAGCACAGAGGACATGGAGAAGACACTGCTTTGTCAGTGCTGGAAATTATTGCTGCACCTTTCTCCAGCATCAAAAATTCACTGTGGGAGTCAGATCCGAAGATGAAGAGGCCGTGGCAAGGAGCCTGGAACTAGAGACTCCTGTTATCACGTGGCCACTGAATGCCCTCCCTTTTTGAGAGAGTCCAATCCCTCTGGAAGTTTCACCCTGTGCAAAGATGCCATTATAATGGCTTCTTGAGCAAATGCTTCCTCTGTTGAGTGTCTGTGCCTCACTTTGGCAAGGAATGCAGGCATCAATACTCACTGCTTGTGGTCAGTTGACTTTGGCTGGACAGAGAGAGAAAATAAGGACTGAAGGCTTGTGGGTTGAGACAAGAACAGAGATTGCTAAGGCTTATCTGGGGGAAACATATTTAATTTGCTACCAATCAAATCACAGAGGGATAATGAAAAATAAAACAAAACCTTAATATAATCTTTACCACACCTCTCCCTTCTTTCTGGGATCAACTGATCACCGTTGCAAGTCCTGTGGGCCAGGACTCACACAGCATTTGGGAAGTTCTCCATGGTGGGTTTCCTGACACAGCAGCCCTTACCTCCTGAAAACCAGAAGTCCTACCCAGCTACCAAAGGCAAGTGACCAGCTTTGGGATTTTCTACAGTTCTGAATATCAGCCCATTTCCTTGACAGCTGATAGCTATCCACAAGAATTTGGCTTTGCAGACCTGAAATAACAAACTAGGAAGTATGAGGATCAATGTGGAATCCAGCTTTAGCCTAAGTGTTTAATAATCTGCCGTAAGATCACAGCAGAAAAACCAACATGACCCACGTGTGAAGACTGAATGTTCTGACCGGTTATGAGAAATAGATATTTATAGGACAACTGTAAGAAAGTGTAAAAAATACAGATCATTTAATGGTTTTAGCCCTAAGCACAACAGGAAGTACAATCACAATCACATGGCAAGTAATTCCCATGGAAACGGATATTTTCCATTAAACTGGAATTTATTTCAGGCTATAATCTCATTAAGGACACAGAATGCATAATGTTGCAGCAAGATGACATATGCAGAAAAAGAAAATGGCTAAACTGTGGATATGTCTGGAGTGTGGAGGAGGAAAAGCAGGACTCAGCATAAGAAAACCCTGTCCCAGCACATCATGTTACAGGCAGGAAATGCTCCCTGCCCTCTATTACCACTGGACCTCACTGCCTGGATTTCCCTGCAATGGACTGGGTAAATAATGCAGGTGGAAAAATCAGCATGGCTTCTCCTTCCCTGGTCCCTTAACTACGTCATGGATGTCTCCTAGCTCAGGAACAAAAAGTATTAATTAAGTGCCTTACCAGACACACTGCCTCCATGTCTGCCAAGGCTATGACCAGCCCACCCAAACTTCCCCAAACTTCCCTTCTATCCTCCGTGGCCCAGGAACCACCTCCAGCCCAAACTAGGGCTGTCAAGTCCTTGTTCCAGTGGCATTGCAGGTGCCCATTCCAGCTTTCCCCACCAGCCATGGGTCCCAAAAAGCCAAGCCCACCAGGAGACCCTGCCTGGCTGAGCTGCAGGATGACTTCCTGACTTGAACTCATCCCGTCTCATCACCATGAACATGCTCCATGAGCACTCAGCAGGGCTGGCTGAACCTGCTGAGAATGTCCAGGTCTGCCCTGCTTCCTGGATGAGGGCAGTGGGACAGACAGACCACACTGTTAGCACATTCCACTCCCAGCTCTCAGGCCCTGAGGGAGCTGCCAGCCCTCACTGCACCTGGGCACGAGGTTTGCAGTGCCATGATAGCCACGTTCTGCCCCCACCCCTTGCCAGGAAACTACACTCCAACCCACCACAGCCTCCAGCAGCCCAGTGGATCTTGTTTCTGTAACTACAAGCCACAGGTTGGGTGGCAGTGGGGCAGTCCTGAGGGGACAGTGGACAGTGGGACAGTGCCCAGGCAGAATGGGACCTCGGGGTACTGGTCGACAGCTGACTGAACATGAGCCAGCAGTGTGCCCTGGTGGCCAAGAAGGCCCCTGGCCTGTACCAGGAATAGTGTGGCCAGCAGGAGCAGGGAGGTCATTGTTCCCCTGTACTCAGCACTGGTGAGGCCACACCTGGAGTGCTGTGTCCAATTCTGGCCCCTCAGTTTAGGAAGGACATTGAGTGCTGTGTCCAGCTCTGGGTGTCTCAGTTTAGGAAGGACATTGAGACCCTTGAGCACATCCAGAGGAGACCACAAGTGGACACAAGTGGACACAAGTGGCTGGTGAGGGGCTTGGAACACAAACCCTGTGAGGAATAACTGAGGGAGCTGGGGTTGTTTATTCTGGAGAATAGGAGACTCAGAGATAACCTTATCACTCTCTACAACTCCCTGAAAGGTGGTTGTATCAGGTGGGGTTGGTATCTTTCTCCAAGCAGTAGCTGACAGAACGAGAGGACACAGTCTTAAGCTGCACCAATGAAATATAGGTTGGATATTAGAAAAAAGTTTTTTACAGAAAGAGTGATAAAGCACTGGAATGGCCTGCCTGGGGAGGTGGTGGAGTCACCATCCATGGGTGTGTTTAAACAAAGAGTGGATGCGGCACTCAGTGCCGTGGTTTAGTTGAGGTGTTAGAGCTGTGTTGGACTCAATGAT
The DNA here is from genome assembly GCA_037834095.1 of Argya squamiceps. Taxonomy (NCBI): domain Eukaryota; kingdom Metazoa; phylum Chordata; class Aves; order Passeriformes; family Leiothrichidae; genus Argya; species Argya squamiceps. Next base: position 57,291,388 of record JBBMKD010000216.1, read on the forward strand.
CCTTGAAGGTCTCTTCCAACCTTGTGATTCTGTGTGATTCTCTGTGTGTGTAAACTGGACCAGCAGAAGTCCTGTCAATTTATGGGTTGTGGAGAAGTTCTTGATATCTGGATCTACTGGTTTCCCACAACTGAAAGCTACAGTCATGAGGCCTCCCTTCCATTTATTCAGCTCCTTGAGAAACAAATGCAATTGAATAGGTCAGACCATATGGCCCAAGGTGTTGGGGAACACCAGAGAAGAGATGCTGCCAGCAGAATTTGTTTTGATTAACTAGAAGGATTCTATTAACTTGCCTGGCAGTGTTCAAGGCTGGGTTGGATGAGGCCCTGAGCATGGCCCTTCCTGACATAGTGGGTGGCTTCCTTGCCCACAGCACAGGGGTTGGAAGTAGATGATTTTTAAGGTCCTTTCCAACCCAAATCATTCTATGACCTCTCTGATTTCTGTGATAACTTGCACCTGGGTGGGATGTAGTCATGATCTCCCAATGTACAAAGGTAATGGTGGTTGGTTCACCAGGTACAGTGTCCTCATTTACCTTCCCAGCTATCTAGACAGGTTATCCGTGTGGTTATGAAAAATGTGTGTGGTGCCAGCATCAGCCTCTGGATGAGGATGTTGTACATACAGCAGCTCCCAGCACTTGGGAAGTGCTCAGTTTTCATAACTGGGGTGAATGGTGTCTAGCTAACCCAGTACCCAGACCCCTGTGGGGAAACTGAGTCAATAATGGTGTTTTGTCTCAAGCCCCTGACACTCAGAAGCTATAACAAGCAGTACAGCTGTAGCAGCCTCCACCAAGACCATGTTTTGCAGTTTTTAATTTAGGCAAAATAAGGAGAGTAGAACAGTAATCACTAATGGAAAATACTCTTACCTTTACGAGGAATAGCATCAAGTAAAGCATTCCACTGAGTGAATTTCCCCTTGCTTTCTTCCTCAAAGCAACTTCTCTGCAAACATCCCAGCAGTGAGCTGTGCTTTCCCTCCCTTGCTCCCTGTGGAAGTGTCAACCCAAGCATGAACAAGATGCTGTGTGATGGGACACTCCTCTCACATCTGAACAATCTGTAGTGGTTATTAAAGGTACACAGGCAGGTTATTAAAGATTCTTTGTATTAAGAAATGGACTGAGAAAGGTTGATGTGTATTGCCTGTTCCAGAGCTAGAGAAAAACCAAGATCACCAAGCTTACTTGCAATCAAAGGTTTCTGGAGATTCAGGCACAAATAGGGGCTTAGAGGGAAACCCAGTTTAGTATACCTATACAGACTGGAGGAGACAGCATAAGAAAGATGAGGTTTCTTGGCATATAACCCATCCAATCAAACAATTGCAGCTGCCATCATTATAAAAAATCTCATGATCTTCCACGAGTTTCATGTTTTGTCATTTTCCCCTCAGAGGAACGGAGGAAATAATCCACTTAATGAATTACCTTCATGTCAGTCGAGAATGATGAAGACGTTGCATTTATACATGTAAAGAGCTTTGTCTTATCTCACGGGGCTGGGAGACACAAAAGGATGGAGTCATGGTTGTCCTTATTTTAGAGCAATAAATTAAATCTGAGGAAGAAGCACACCTTTGACGTGTAGCTTCAAAAGAAGTTAAAGGAAACACGACACATCCTGTTTCCACAAACCCTTTTCCAGTAACCCTAAGGAAAATCTTCAAACACGTAAGGGTTTGGGAAGCTGCTTACCTTCATTCATAGTCTTCCTGTTTTCATCTAAGGTCAAACAGATTTATATGTGAAAGGACAACCTGCAGTTGACAGAGTGAAGCCACGTGCTGCTTCTCATTTACACCAGTTCTGCAAAGCTAATCCCAGAGTCTCTGCCTTTTTCTTGGTGTTTTCAAACTCAATAAAACCACAAAACTTGAAGAGCAGAATAGGTGGTGCATTTTAAATGCTTTTTCAAAGGGTGATTTGCTTCAGTGTGTTCTCATTACTAAAGTAAGGAGATAGAAATAGTAATGAAGTAGTGCTGGAATAAAAAAGAAATACTGGACAAAGCGAATGAAAATGCTTGGAAATATAAAGTCAAGAAAATTACTGAGTGTTAGCAATGTCCATGGTGCAGCCAAGCTCAGACCTCTCTGCTGTCTGTTCCAAAATCAACATCTTCATTCAAGGACTTCCCTCTCTCACCCTACAAATTCTTCCCAGTGGCACCCAAATTATTCTTGAAGCTGATGGGAACAAGCTCTGACTGTTATATAAGTGACTTCTCAATGCATGAGAACCATCCTTCTGAAATTAGCAGGGGCTACATTGATGTAGGTAACAGAGAATCACAGTCACTTGGGTTGGAAAAGACCCTTAAGATCGAATCCAGCCATTAATACAGCACTGCCAAGCCCACCCCTGACCTGTGTCCCTAAGCACCATGTCTGATGATCTTAGAGGGCTTTTCCAACCTAAACAATTCTGTGATTTTATGACTCCACGGATTTGATGGCATAGCCACTTTTTTATCCATCTAACTGAGCACCCAGTACCAGTGTAATGTATTCCCTTGGATACACTGCAGAGGAATTGTTGGCAGAAGAATCTGTTCAGGTTTAGCAACATATGAAACCCACAGCCTGTGTGTCCAAGGTTTTGCCCTGAGGCTCTGCAGGGCTGCATGACCCTGCTCTGTGCTGCCAGCAGTCAAGTGAAGCCCAAAAGAACAGTCCAGCTGCATTTCCCTGAAGCTGCCCCTGAACACAGGGCAAGAAGGAGCTTCTGGGATCAGGGGCTTGCCCTGGAGTCCAGTTCTTGGATTCAGCAGGAGACACAGGAAGGCAAACAATGGTTTTCCAAGCAAACTCCCCTGTGGACCCCTTATGGGCTATCCTCACCTGTCCCCAGAGCCTTCTGAGCAGGAGATGGCCTCCTGCCTGCTCCTCAAATCCTGACCCACTTTTCCTGAGAACTCAGCAAGTGAGAGTTTCACGGACAAGAGGAAATCCCTAAACAGCATGCAGCCCAGAGAATGGAAAGTTTTTTTCTTGGCGGGTGGGGTTTGGGTTTGTTGTGGTTTATGTCTTTCCCCCCCCAGCTTCCCAGTGAATGCATCTGGCAACTCACCATCCCTGCCAGTGCAGGATCCCAGAGGAAATCAGAGCTGGGAGGGCTCTTCCTGCCCGGGGGAGGCTTCCCAGGGGTGTGAGGGATTTACAATCACCACCTCTCGCTCCGGTCCTCTGCAGTGTGGCACTGAGGGCCATGTGCAGTGGCAGGCTGCAGACAGCTTTGCTGGGGGCTAGCTACTTTGTCTACCTGCTGGTGGGTGCTGCCGTGTTCCAGGCCCTGGAGAGGACTGCTGAGAAGCAGGAGAAAAGGGCAGCTGCCCAGATGAAGGAGGCTTTTCTGCAGAACTTCACCCACCTCACGGTGGCGGAGATGGAGCAGTTCATGGAGGTGAGTGGAGCCCTGCTGAAGCCCTTTTTCCTCCCTGTTTCCCCAGCAGATGTTGTTTTCTACTCATCCTTACTACATGAATAACTCTCACTGCTTTCCTTCTGATTGTGGTCACTTGGACGCTTCCAGCAAATCCCTCTCTGGTGTGAGCAGGAAGCTCACTCCGGCTTGTGTATCTGGAAAAACCTTGTGTGTGTTAACTATTAAAAATCCCCATCCCACAATATTCTGGTTTTTTGGGAGTCTTGCCTCTTGTTGATTCTGTTTTTAGTGGGGCTGTGCTCACACACAATGGGTGGCATGGCAAGAAAATTGAGACTGTCTGAAATGGATAGGTGTGGCTGCTACTTAAAATAGTGTCACAGATAGCACAGAGGAAAAATAAGGAAAGCTCTGTATAGAAAAAATAGAAAAATAACTCCAAATAACAACAAGAAAGGTGGCACGATCAGAGTTTAGGTTTTGAGGATGTTGCAGAAGTGAAACAAGTAGCCTGGCCAGGGGAAAATATTTCTGGTCATGACACAAGAAAATGAAAATGAATAAGGCTGTCTCTTCAACTTGGGTGTTTCATAGCTCTGTCTGCTATAATGCAGGAGAAAATGAGGAGTTAAAGCCTTGCTAGAAGCATTTCCCCACGGGAAACTAGTGGAGCTCTTAATGGACCAGTTCACAGAATAAAGAAAGGTGGGGAAGAACTGGTGTTTCTAATAGCACAACCAGCAATTCAGCCCCTGCATCAACCATCCTCTTCACCTTGTTTTTCATGGGTAGGGGAGAAGATTAAAAAAAATAAAAAAAGAAAGAAAAAAAAAGAAAAAAAAGATGAGCTCCTCACAAAGGAAAACAAAAAGATGAGGTTTTAAGACAAAGAAATCTTTGTGCAAGGGCTATGGAAATTATTTTTGATAGCTCTGATTTTCTGAGACAACAGCAAAAACATAGTGAGGGAAGAAGCAGGGAGGAAGATTTTGCTGGTGCAATTTATTCCAGCACATGTCCTGCTTCTGACAGGGCTCTGTCCTGGATTTTGTCTCAGGTGTTTCTGTACGAACCAGCCTGCCTTCCAGATGTCCAGTCCAATGTTCTCTGTTTGCTAAAGACAGGGACAACTGGGTGCTGTTTGCTATTTAAATTTCCTTTTAACTTAAAATAAAATAAAAAAAATATATATATATATGTAAAAATAGCAGCACTTAGAATTTAAACCAAAGAAGATGCATCAAGTGATAAATGATAGCACTGGAGAGGTGTGTAAAAATATTTAATCAAGCCTTGTGTGGCAGGGCAGTCTTAACTCAACCCAAGCTGTCTCTGACTGTTGTTCCTTCAGTCTCCTCTCAAAGGCAACTTTGCAAACATGCGTGTAAATGTGTGAATTTATCTATGTGTATTCATGCATACAATTTGGAGGAGAGTGTGTATGTCAGGCTTTCCAAATCAATGGACTTTCTGTGAATTTAATTCTGTGACACTAGTCAAAATACAGAGTTGAAATGAAATTCTCAGTGTATCTCATGTGTACCTTCCCACACCTCACTGAGGCACCCCTGGGAGGGATCAGAGCCACTGCTCATACAGGTGGGTGATCAGATCTTGGATCCACCACTGCCATCTCAAATGCAAGTCCAAATCCAACAACCAGCCACCCCCATCTCTTAAACCAGTGCCCTGCCACATCCTAGTCACCCACAGGATCATGATTTTCCAAACTACCTGGCCTGAAAGAAACAAGGTCTTTGGTCACACTAAAAGAAACAATTCCTCTCCAAACACCCAGCAGAGCAGTGAGCACAAACAGAGCAGAAGTTGAACACCCAAAACCACTGGATAATGGTTTCCCAACCTTGGAGGGGTGGATGTGAATAGTGTCAGACAATCTCTGAAATGAGATGAGTTGTACTTGCAGGAAAGGAGCAGTAGTTGGCTAAACCTGTAATGTTTTTGCAGCAAGCACTTGAGAAAAGCAGTCATGATGATTCCAAACTTTGCTTTCTCTCCCAGAACCTGATTGAAGCCATTCAGAATGGAGTATACCCTGTTGGAAATGAGTCACAGTATGAAGAGAGCAACTGGGATTTCAGCAACTCCTTCTTCTTTGCAGGCACAGTTGTCTCCACAATAGGTAGGTCTAATGCTTTCCATTTATGTGTGCTTGTGTGTGAGTGTTGCTTATTATATCTGGATATTAGGACATGAATGGATAATACTTTCCAAGATAAAATCTCCAGCCCTTTGTTGTCATGGGTTGCAAGCAGGCATGGACTTGACCCTCCTAAGATCTTCCCACTGCACAGCTCTTCATGCTTTGTTTTGGCTTGTCAAGTATCAGTGGCCTTTCCTATTCTTTCCCACTTGTTTCTTCTTTTCAAGTAATCTGTTACATTGTTCACTCTGCTGATATTTATGGGTGGGAGATAAACTTCACTTTCCTGGTGTTTATTCCAGGCTTTAAATCTGAGAGTGCTGTAAAGCATAAAAAAACGTGAGGAAAGAAGTGAATCCTGCTGTGGCCTGGGCACTGTCTCCATAACCTGTTTTGAGCTGTTAATTCACATATTCAATTAGTAACATGCCAGGAGGAAAAAAAATGGGAAGGAGTAAAGGCAAATGCTGAGAATTTTACACTGCTGCTTCAATCTGTTCTGACCTTTGCAGAGCCTGCCTGCCCCTGCCTGCTGTGTCCTTTCTTTCAAATGTACAACCCAAAAAGGGCAGGCCTGCCAAACGTAAGGCTAAAATCCATACTGTTGGCACCTGCTTCACAGTCATGCAGTGGAAGTCAAATCTATGTTTTTACAGAATGGTGCTGAGGCCTCACTCCCTCCAGACCCTGAGCACCTCTGCCTCACTGATCTGTGAGTGTGAAAAGTCCCCAGTAGTGTCCCAGCATCATGGGTTCTGTGCAAGGGCTGCCTGAGCCCACAGGGAGATCTCCTGTTGTAGAAGGGGAGGGTTCTGACCCATCATTGAAGTGGGAATATTGCTGCGACAGGGAACACAAGACAGCTCATGCATTTGGGAATCTAGTAGCCCAAAAATCTCTCAGTTGTTTTGTCTTTTCCCCCAAAGAAAACATTGCATTTTCCAAGTAATGGATGCCTTGAGATGAACTTGGGAGATGCATTTTCCCAGGGTCACTGATGGCATAAGGACACACACAAGGGTCAGTACTCTTGCACTCACAGAGGTACCTCATAGGGTCCAAAAGTCTTGAGGCTAAAGGACATGTTTGGGGTTGTTCCCCTACTTAGATAAATCCTCTCTTAGTAGGACTTTAGGACAAAGATCTCTCTGGCATGAATAAATCAGCCACCAGCAAGGCCTGGACTAATTAGCACCATCTATTCTAGTGCACACTGCACTGCCTGGGGACGGGGTCAGTATCTGCACATATCAACTTCCTGAGATGTAGCCAGGGAGGTCACTAACACACAGGCAGATCTAGAAGAAGCTAGAGATGGCTGCATGTGATTCTAACAGCCCTGATGTCTTCCAGATCCTCAGACTTCTATTTTCTGACTTTCCCTGTATTTGTCACAGGACAGAGCATGTTTCCCCTAATTACCTCTTGATGGTGTTTTTGTTCCCACTGTGGCTGTGTTGGGAACACACAGTGCTCTCTGCATTCCCCCAAACATGCAGGGTGAGCCCTTTCATCTGCTTACTGCCTTTTTCAGAGGAAAAAAAAGAGTGCATTTGGGCTGAGAAGCACTAGCCACATCTTTTAGGGTCAAAGGCAGCCTGGATTGGAGTAGGGGTGAACGTGACTGTGAATTGCTCCAGTTCTTTGGTATATCTCCTCTGACCCATCTTTTTTTTTTTTTTTAATAGGCTATGGCACATTACATCCTAAAACTGCTGGGGGACAGATCTTCTGTGTATTTTTTGCTCTTTTTGGAATCCCTCTGAACATTGTTTTTCTGCACCGTGTGGGTAAGATGCTCTCACTGCTCTGTAAAAAGCTGGGCAAATTCCTGTACGAGAAAGGAATGAGAAAGGTAATTGTTTTTACTTACCCAGACACTCAGTATATGTTCTTTTCTAGTGTTTTTCTCAAGTTTTATGCTGCCTTATCCTCAATTATATTTGTGCTTGTGCTGGGTTAGATGTTGTTCTGGGGCAGGAAAAGAGACACTCTTCACTTGCAGAGCTAAGCAGACATAGAGGAGATACTCAGAGAAATGGATGCATTTTGTTCTCCCATCTAGATGGCAAAAATCCAGCCCCCTTCAGCAATCAGTGGAGATAGTGGGCATCCCACCCCACCTCTTGAGACACTTATCTCAGGAGCCAACACCCTAGGGGAGTGCATGCATCCCTTTGAAACCAGTAAGGGTGATTAAGCATCTCATATTGAGGCAGCAAAAGGCAGGTGAGCTGTGCAAAGCTGTAAAAATGAGGTGAGGTGAAGAGGTTTCAGTGGATTTTGACTCAATGCATGGTGTGTTACCCCTCCTAACTGATTGCCCAGTCCTTCAGTCCCCCTCCACCTTTAACTTGGACAGAAAGGAAGCATCAGGCTGAAGTTGCCCATTTGAGCCAAGTTGCAGTAAGATGATGACACACCTGTAACAAGCTACAGACAGGAAATCTTTTTTCTGGTTTATGCCTCAATTTAATTTCAGCTCCTCCTCGTCTCTCAGCACTGCTGAGGAAGTGAGAATAGCTTTTCTGTCTCCTTTTTACAGTCTCCTGCTGTAATTCTCTTTCAGGACAAGGTATGATGGCTACAGATAACCCTGTTCAGATTGCTGGATTTCTTGTCATATCTGGCAAACTTAAACAGAAGATAAAGCCCAGTCAGATACAGACTCATGCATGTACACAATGCATGAAGGCATGAAAAGTTATCCAGCAGTTGCCATTGATTTCCAGGCAATCTGGATTTGGAAAATTCTATACAGAGAAACTATGTGTGTCTGGCTGATAAATCTCTACATATAACAAGACTTGTTCTCTAGTCAAAGCTCCTTCATGACTGCTGGGAAGTAGAATGGTTCAGAAGTCACTGTCCAGGCTCTTCTTTATCAAGAGCTCATTAGTTAAATTTCTTTTTGTAGTAAGATATCCACTGGGTAGGAGCCAAGTTGTGGCATTAATCCAATGAGGAATAAAGTCAGTAATCCAGACTCTTGAAAATAGTACTGACAGAAATGGTGCAATTATTTTTTATTAAAAAATCTCTTTTCCCAGGAAAATATGAATTTAAGTGCCAACCCTAAAAACCTCAAAGTTAAAAATTAAATTGTATGGTGATAAGTGGAAATGGTTTGACTCTGGTAAATGTCATTAGATAGGAATTCCTCCAATAGTCACAGTCACTGTAATCAGGTAAATGACTACATCTTCCAGGGCCACTGTGGACATGCAACACCCATCACACCTGGCTTCCCTCTGCTTCTAAGCAAAACTAAGGTATTTCCAGAGGAAAAGTGCTCAGTAGAAATCCTTCAGATCCTCCTGATCCCAGATAGCCACCCACTTTGAATAGCCACCATTACATATGGCTTTTTTGTGTTTCAGATCATGATTATAATTGGACTGGTTTATTTTTTCAGAAGAAGATCACATTTCTGACCCTTTTGTTCTTCCTGGCAACGGGGATCCTGGTTTTTCTGTGCTTGCCATCAGTCTTCTTCCAGATAACAGAGGGCTGGTCCTACAGTGAAGGAATTTACTTTGCATTTATCACCCTCAGCACCATTGGCTTTGGAGATTATGTAGTAGGTAAGGTTAATTCCAGAGAGGAAACATGTGAAAACACCAGAAAAAATATTGTAATTCCCATGGGTTGACTGAATGTACTGTAGAGACAAATCTGCCAAGAGTCTTTGCCTTGTACAGGTCTGGGGCGAAATACCCACTTCTCTGGGATTGTTTGTGCTGATAAGAGCACAAAGCCATCAAAATATAAGGAAATGAGGTGCTTTGGGGTGCAAAGAAGACAAGTATCTTGGTGAGAGAAGGGTAAGGGAAGGGAAAATGGAATTTTTATTGCCAAGAGGGAATAGTTTATGACAGTTGTACAAAACAAGGTTTCTGTCACTGCTTCAGCCATCTCAGACTTCACAGTGTAGAGTGAAGAAATAAGAGATTATGTTTCAGAATATACAACTTCACACAGCAGACTAAAAGATGGAAATCCCAGTCATGGGAAATGGGGAAATCTACTCACGCTATTAAAAGTGAAGCTTAACTATATACATCACTGCAAAAGTGGCCTTCTTTAGTCTCCTGAGTGTCTCTGGAAGTTTTCTATCCTCACAAGACAGAGTTTAGGATTTCCCCTGAAGAAACACTGTTTAAGCTGCACTCAAGCATACTGTAATGCATCTCAAAACATTTCTGTGGAGCTGCTGGGTAAAATACACTCTCCATGGAATAAGTTTCCAAAGGAACTGCAAAATAATTAGCAGGAGCCAAATCAGTGTCCGTAAAAGAAGCAGGAAAACAATTGAACTCTAATTTCTCTAAATCTATTCCTTGAAATAGTCTGCTGTACAAAATGGTGGGGAGTGGTTAGTGCCACTGAGCATCAGGAGAAGAACTGAGCATCAAAATGTGGGATTATCTTTCCTTGTCTAAATCACAGGTGTGTTTTACAATAATGACTGCAAGAAAAGCCTGAAAACCATGACTTCCATAGCACTTTACTTCTCTGCAGCCATATTGCTTTACAAATACAAAATTGTATTTTAACTTTTTAATTGTTATTTAAAACAATTAGATAGGCCTCGTGGCTCCATGATTTCATCCTCATTAGGATGACTTAACTGGAGCTGAAATATTTTTCTGTGCCAGTCTTTACCTTAATTTGCCTTAACAACAGTATTAAAATGTTGATAAATTTAATGCTCCACATCTTCACAATGAAGTGAGCAGAATCAATGACTGCTCTCAGAATTATGCACTGAGAACTGCTTACAGATGACAAACAGTTTTGCACTGGCCAAATGGAACAGAACAGGTTTGAGTCGATTTGCATTTTAGTAATTCAAATCTGGTTTGTAGCTGAGCCAGTTTGGGGTAGGGAGACATGCCAGGAAGATGGCTCAGGCTGGATTTAACTGTTGGGAATACATGTTCCTATAGGTGATACCTCCAGGGTGAAACTCCATGGGAGTTGCAAACTGAATATTCCCTGCTCAAGTCCAGTTTTGGGCTAACATTACAAAGATATTACTTGTGGCTTTGCTAACCCCACATCATGAGCTCCTGATAAGAGCACAACAAGGAGATGCATTATACCAAGGCTGAGGATCCCTTTGCCAACTCAATGCCAGCAGCAGAAAAAGAAACAGCTGTTGGATACCTGTCCATGAGGACAGATCTGCCCACTGCTGCCCCATTTACAGAGCTCTTGGATAGCAAAGAATAAAAATCTTGCACATTAATCTATGCAGTACAGAGCACTGCAGGATTTGAAAAGAGTTGCCAGCACCCAGGCTCCTTCTGGGCAGGTTCACCATGAGGTTTGTGGTGATTTCCCTCTCCATGTACACTGCTGAGTTAATCAACCATGTGAAGTGACCTTTGGCATGGCTTGGAGCACTCCACAAACAATGTCACCAAGTGTTCTACAGGTGCCAGGGCCACATCACCTGTATCATGATGATCACATTGTGTGGGGCCAAGCAAATGCTCTCTGTACATTACTGACATGTGAAGGATCAAAGTGACCCGTGCACAACAGAGGGTGTGAGGTCCTGGCTGATGCTGAGAGGATCAGACTGTGTGAAATAAGCTTTGGCCCACTGGTTTCCAGCATAGGAAGTTCTGTTCTTGGCATGTGTCAGTAAATTCTCATCAGTCACATGGTTTTTTAAATGGAGGGAGATCCTGAAGCCATTCAGAAGTGAGGTAGGAATTGCAGCTACTCTCTTTGAGTGATCACAGGTACCTGTAATTTAAAGGAAATATTTATTAGGTTATAATCACACTCTATAGAAATACAGGGAATTACAATCACCCAGATAATAATTGTTGTGTGATTATAGTGGCCCACTGTGTTCTGCTTTTTGTGCTTTGGGGGTTTGGGTATAATTCCAAGGTAATACAATACAATTTAACACTGCTTCACACATTATTTCATTTACCTGTACGTGCAGTAGTTGAACTGGGATTGATGTGCAGTAAGGGGGAAAAAACAACCTGCTCTGATGGTAATTCCCCTCAATCACAGAATCACAGACTCACAGAATGATTCACTTCAATTCCAGTTTGTCATTTGACAGGACAGCATATTTCTATCATGTTTATTGCATATATCAGTTTATTGCAACAGTAAGAGAATTGCCCAGCCTTAACCTAATGCTATGGAGCTGAGAGTCTCCACTACAGCAAAAAATTCACCTTAAAATACTCAATATAAAACATATTGATGAATTCATTATGCTGTTCCACTTTACACTGGCAAGGCAATTTTAATTTGTTAATTTTCTCCTTCTTTCTCTCCCCTTATCTTCAGGCAAACAATCTGGCAGGAAATACTTTTCCTACTACCGAGTGCTTGTGGCCATTTGGATTCTTTTTGGCCTTGCCTGGATTGCTCTGCTGTTTAATTTATTGACAACAGTACTAGAAGATACTGAAAAAATAATTGTCAAGGATCTGCAGCAGATTGGAAAGGTGAGTAAGGACAATGTAGGAAGCCAGCAAAGAAGATGCTGGCCTGTCCAATTTATTCCAGAAGAAGAACTGCCACCACCACGTGCTGGAGTGGATGCACAGAAAATGGAGTCATTAACAGCAGATTCTGAACACACAAAAAATGATAAAGAAATGTTTTCTAATAGCAAAACTATTGCCATAACGTGCCAATAATTTAATTCTTTACTGGAATTAATCATTCTGAAGAAATTTCCATGGAAATTAAATTTCTCCTACCTTCTTCTGAGATATGATCTTTTAGAACTCAAGACTTACAGTTACACAAAGCCTGAATATTAATGGTAAGATATTTGCTCCTCAGTTTGCAGCTAGGTTGTGCTAACAGCCTGAGAAGTGCACTTGCTTTGCAAGGTGTTTTTAAGGTGCTTTCACAAAAATGCAGAGGAGGGGCATGGAAGAGCTTGCTGGTTCTGTTTGGATTTTGCAGCTTGCAAGAAATCATGTCTCTTCCAGGAACTGACATGCACAAGCTTTCCTGGGGCATTGCACAGCACTTTTGGAAGAAGAAATAAGGGTATATTACTTAAAAGATGCCTGACTTGAGGCATCATATTGGATAAGGCGTTATGGTCTGAAAGATATGTTTAAATGGCAAGACCTGAGCTCAGTTCAGAGACACTAGAAGCATCTAATGGACAGGGCTATGAAAAGGTTTTCATGTTAGAAATGATTGATTCTACCTCTTCCTGTTTTATACTAAGACAAATAAAGGCAATTTCAGCTTTTATCCCCGTGGCTCTGAAAAACCTTTCTGATGGTGTTTATAAAGAACACATACACCCACATCTTTAATTCAGTTTTTATATTTCTTTTATTCTGTAAGTTTTTCACAAGTGACCAGTTTGAAGGGAGGAATCCTTGCTGCTGTGTTTTGATTCCACAGGAACTGTGAAAGCCATTTAGCAATGATTTTATGGTGCTGTTCCTTTCCAAGGGTGAGTGGTATCTAAACCTTCAACCAGATTTAAAAAAAAAAAAAAAAGTCAATCTGGGCATGGTTTTTCAGATGTGCTGTCTGGCCTGCAGGCCACCTCTGAGTGAAGACTCTCACCTTCAAAGGGTTGATCAATGTGCCACAGGCCTTCTCTGTGCCAAAAAATGCATGAAAACCCAACCCTGAAGAGCAGGCAAAGCAGCTGGGGTAGACAGCCTAGAGGTGGAACATCCCACGTGTGTTTATGGTCACAGTGCAGCCCAACACCATCTCTGACCATGCCTAATGAGTCCCCCAGCAGTGCAAGGGTCAGGCAGCTCTGCCAAGCCCCCAGAACAGCCCCTCTGCCAGCAGTTGGTGGCACAAGGCTGCCCGTGCAGGAGTTGGGGTCTCTGTACATCAAAGTCCACAAACCTCCCCAAATGCTGAACTCACATCAGCACCCCCCAAGGCAGTTTGTAGCTTTACCACACCAAGTCCCTCACTCTGACAGTGCTGAACCTGTCACCTGACAGGTTATTGTGAGCCTCTCAAGCTCCTGTTTTGTCAGACTGAATAATAATTCTTTTCTCACTCTCCAGGTGTTATTTACATCATGACCAGCCCATGCCAGAGTTATTCCTGTATGAAAAGGAGAATAAATTACAGCTATAAAAGCAATTTCAGGTCATAAAGATGCCGTCAGCCTTGAAGTTGGATTCACAACTATCTCAGTCAAACAGAACCATGCTTCTTGCCAAAGCAATTCTGCTGGTTCAAGACCTGGCATGTAGACCTGGCTAAATATGTACTTTCTTTCCCTCCACAAATTATTTTCCAGTGTTACTCTCAAGGCTGACTTCTCACCTCATATGTCTCACTGTCAGCAAACGTTTCTGAGGCAGTAGGAATGAGACCTGCCTGAAAGCAAGGAAGGATGGCAGGGGTATCATAGGACACAGAGGTCCTTGTTCAAACCAGAATCCTATTGCTGTCACAGGAAACACCAGAGCCAGGCAGAGAAAGCAGCTGGATGCTCCCAGGCAGGGATCTCTTCACCTCTCTGTTTCTCCATCTCACTGAACATTAACCCACATGATTATTTTCCAGGCATCATTCTATTCTCTTTTTTTCCCCCAGCCCTTCCTAAAAGAAGCATAAACCCCACTCCCAGTCTAATGCAGGGACTGTCAGGGCTCCTTTAGGGGGTATGATGGTCCTGCCTTGGGGGCAATAGTCATTTTTCCCAGGCTCTCATAATTCCTTCCATGCCAGTTCCTGGTGTCTGATGTCACCCAGACCTAACAGAAGGTTTCTTCAACTTCTTCCCACTTCTCCCTGTGGTGACAAATAACACAACTCAGCCCTGGAACAAGCTGCTGATGTCCCATTGTAACAGAGTAACCAAAGATGCTTGTTTTAGACATTTCAGGCAGGGCAAGAGAGACATCCCGTGGACTCTGACTGTAAACAGCAAGCACAGAACTGGGCAGTGGCTCTTGGAGCAAAATAGGACAAATTCTCCTTCCTTTGCCCTGGTGGGTGTTTAACAATGAGCCTTGAAAACCAAGCACTTCCCACTTCCAGGAGTCCATCTGTCCTGTGTAGTTATTGCCATAGGTGTTTTAGCTCATTCTTCCTGCCATGCTCCAGGGTAAGGATGTGGCACAGAGGGGCTGAAAAAGCCACCAAGGCCAGAGGATCCAGGAAACATTAGCCGGGAATGGCCATCGTGGGGCTGCCCATCCTCAGGCACCAAAAATTGAGGTGTTCCTTCAACTGTAGATATCAGCTTGGAAACACAGAAAACACATCCACAAGGATTAAAAAAAAAGTAAAAATAAAACCTCTCAGGAGAAAGTCAGCTGCTCTGAGAAAGAAGAAAGAAGGCTGCCCATTCATAAATCCTTACGGAGGAGAAAGGTCTTAGCTTTGCTCCTTGTGCCCTCCAGTGGCTGTGTGCTGCAGACCCTTTCCCTTCACATCCCTGCCAGGTTTGGGTGACTTTTCTCCACCTCCCACCGTGCAGCTCTGTTTTATCAGTGGGAACCAGAGGACACCGCCCTGTATTTTTATCCAGTTCACACGGGCTTGGAAAAGGCTAAAAAAGGCCTCCTTCTCCAGAAAGAGATGGGGATGAGCACCTCAGACTGGTCCAGCCAAGGTTCCTGCTTTATGCCCACTCTGAATCAGCCCTGTGGAGGCCTGCAGAGCATGTGGTGGCTTTCTGTCAGCAAACCATCACAAAAGGATCCTGACTGGCAGCACACACGGTGCTGATGGTGGGGAGCACTCCCATCATGTGCCCTGTGCAGAATCTTCCCATGCACAAACTCTGCCTCAAGGTCAAGGCACACATTCCCACCCCCTGCCCCACAAGGAAGGGGATTGGTCTGGAAAAAATGTGCAAAAAGGCAAGTTTGGGTGCAGGATCTGGGACCTGGAGGGGCTGGCCCCCTCTGCAGCAGCCTGGAGGGAAGGCAGTGCCTCATGCAGCACCAGAGTGGAGATAGCAGCTGCAGATATGTGGAAGGAAGAACCAGCACCAAAGGGTGTGTGGTCCTCTCTGCTGGGAAAGGCAAGGAGAAAGCCTGGGAAAGCTGCAAGTCAGGGTGGGAGAAGAACTTTTTTTGGATGCGATATTGTTCCTCGTTCTTAAGCTGAACGATAAATCTGTCTCCAGAAGGGCTTAGGCACAGTGACAGATCTCCCCAGGGCTGGAGCAAGCAGCCTTTTCCAGCATTATCATCCTCAGAGCATCATACAACAGCAGCAGGAATTGTCCTCACATCACCCCTGGAAGGGGGAATTGTTGATTCCTATGCAGGTAACAGGGGCCCAGAGAAAATTCAGTGTATCCCAAACTCATGTATCAGACCTCTGGCTCTCTCAGCCAGGATCAGGTGTCCTGGTATTGCTTATTGATAAACTAGACCCAGACTGTGGTTCTGCAGTTGTTGAGGTTAAAAAAAAAAAGACTTGAATTAAGAGCAGAATTAGAGCAGAGATTCTACTCCACATCTGGAGATTTAAAATAATCCCAAGATTTTTAATTCATGAGTATAAACCAGGCTTTGCTCTTCTTCTGCACGTTCCCCTTGCCCAAGGGACAGAAACAAGGAATAAATCCAATCAAAAATCCCTGTTCTGCCAAGTGACAGAGTGACAGAAATCCTCTGGAGACCAAGCAGAGGGGTTCTCCACTGGCAGATCTGTACAGCCTGCAGCCTTTTCTGGGAGCAGCTCAAAGCCCTCCCTGTGACCCATCCCCACTGCTCCACACAGGGGAATCCAGTTTTCACAGAGCAGCCTCCTGTGCAACTGCCAGCTCTCCCACTGCAGCTTGTTTTCAAACGGGAAACATTTACAAGGCAAGCCAAATGCTTCCCAACACATTAAACCAGCTGCTGAAAAACTCCAGGAGTAGGATTGTGAAATATATTATCTGGGATTAAATGGCAGCAGCATGTTCCTGCATTCAGCCTGTGCTGCTCCTCATACATCACCCACATCTTTGCTGCCAGCTAGGAAACTGTGTGCACTTCTGCACTTGAAACCAAGGAAAAGCCATGAGGAATTATTTTTCCCCTCAGAAATTCAGTTGCCTCCAGAGAGAACAGGAGAAACTACACTTTGATCTGTCTTTAATTAGTATATGGGCTGCTGGGGATCGTTTGAGGTCTCCCTCAATTAATTGCCAGTTCATTTGGAGAGATTATTTTTTTTTTCTGGAAGCAGAGGCACTGCTCAAAGCAGTGGAACACCTTGGCTAATGTAACATCACACAGCCAGTGGGATATTTTTTTTTACAGCAATTGCTGAGCATGGGCCACACAACATGCTGTTTTCCACTCTGTCACACTTGGACTTGTGCTTTCTCGCCTGACTCGTGACCAAAAGGCTGGATCCAGCTCAGAACTGGTTTAACAAACATAACTAATCACTCTACAAAGGCTTGCTTGTAATCCATCCCTCATGATCACACCCAAGGAAACAAGCACCCTGGGTTTTGGTGCCAGCCAAGTCCCTTGTACCATCCTAGCAGGATTCAAAGTGGTGTTGAACATGGAGTGTACACCAGATCTCACTCTGTGAGGAAAGGGAATCCTTTAGGATCCCTCACATAGATGTCTGAGGACCAGCCTGGGGCAACACTGACTTTACTACATTACAAGTAAAGTCAATATTTAGCCATTCTGGGGCTAAAAAGTTGGAAGGCAGCAAAAATGCTGCCTCCAGAGAGACTTGTCCATGCTCTTGCATCCCTGCAGCCAGTCTCACCTCCAACCCAGAACAAGAACTAAAACCTGCTTAGAAAATTCATCATTTACTATCACAAGTGGTTCTGGACTCAGTTAGGGTAATTCTCCACCACGGGGTTTGGAAAGGTTCATTATGCTGAGCTAAAATTAGGGCAATTATTGGATCCATTTGATTCCCAGTTCGACATGATTTAGGAGACAGGTCTCCTGAATAAAGACTTTCCAAATTTCTCTTTCAATTACTCTTACATTTGTGGTTGGAAACTACATATGTGCTTTGTGGTGAGATGCTGAAGCATGAAATAATATATCCTCAGAAAGAGAGATACCTGATAAGCAGAACAATAATAATAACAAGCATGAGTCATTGAAAAATGAAGGGAGGTACAATCTACAGTTTAAGTTGATGGCTTCCTTGAGAGGGATTAGCCAGAAAGATGCTGATGTTCTCAAAGAACAAATGTGGTTTGAGGTGAATCCAGCTTCTTCAAAGTAAAAGATGACTGTTCATCTTTTGACATGGAGAAAATCATGCATCAAGACCAGAAAAGAGCATAAGTCAGAATTTGTACTGGAAGTCCCACAGAATTCACAGTTCCATTCATCCAAATGACTCATTGAATCCTTTAAAAGCAAGGTTAAGGTCTTAAATTTAAAATGGCTTTGGAGATTTACTGGAAACCAAGGATGAAACCTGGGCAGGCTTTATCTGTCTATTCTCAACTTCAAAAGTCCAGGCATTAATCTCAAAATAAAATACACACTGCCTAAGAATTAGAAAGATGCTAGAAGTCCAGTGTGGGCACCTTCCAGTTACTGGACACCAACTCTCCTTTTCCAAGCAGTCTGCCTCTTCACAAAGCATGCAGGAACTGTTCAGCATCTTTGTTTTGCAAGTCTGTCACAAATCAGTGCTGGGTTTGGGGCCTGTATATTGCCCCAAGGTAGGTATAAATCAATTAGAGGTCAATGCCAATCTCTGCAGAACTTCAGCCAGTTTCCCAATAGAAGTCCAACACATAATCTTTTTTAATATATTTTTTTTTCTTTCTTCCTTTCCTAGCTGATTTATTTCTTCCTTACAGTAGGTGATGGGATGAAGAATGGATGCATCAGAGCTCACTACAGTCCCAAAAATGCACAGGCAGCTCTTGGAGAACATGGCCCAGCAACAAAGTCCACAAAGTGCTTAAAGGCTGAGTGTAATGACAACAGTGGTAGCACATTTGGGTGATGCCAGATAGCCAAAAATTCCCGGGGGAAACAAAAAAGAGAAATTTCCAGAAGTGGTTGTAAAAGTCTATTCCTTGCTTGCAGCAGGTCTCTGGGCAAAAGCCTGAACACAAGCTGCCCATGCTTTTTGCTCTAATGTGGGTAATTTTTAGGGCTGGGGTTTCTTAACACTTCCCAGTCATCATCTCACAGCTCTCTGTAGGGGCTCAGCCTGCCTTGGCAAACCAACCAGTGAAGGTGGAAAACATCCTCCAGGGATGTCAAGGGAGAAGCAGAATTTTTGGTGCATGAAATTTGCATACTGGCTTTTGTAGCAGTGAACAGTATTCAACCCTACCAGAGTGGGAAGGGCTTTGGTGTGGCAGCCAGGGTGCCCTCCAGCTACTCTTCTGGGAAATTAAAACATGACAGGAAATTTCCATCTAGAATTCTGCTTTGGGATGTGGTTTTCTCAGTGAATATGGTTCAAGGACAAAGCTGAAGAATGGCAAACTCATGTTGAAACCCCCAAAGCCCACACTTACTTCACACATGCCAAAAAGCAGAGCAGTGAGTTACAGAAATGAGAAATGTTGTCACTCCCCCACCAAGGCCATCTGTGGTGACAGCAGGGTGAGGAGAGGTGGCATAAAGGACAGGCAGAGCACTCTCCCATGTGGGATTACGGATGGTGGCTGATTTTTGGGATCAGCCTACACGATAGGTGAAACCCTCTTTATGCACAAGTGTCCATCAGCTGAGACAAAAAGTGCATTGTGACTGTAGAGGGACTTTTTACAAGGACATGGAGGGGCAGAACAAGGGGAAATGGGCTTCAGACTGGCAGAGGGCAGGGTTAGGTTAGACATCAGAAATAAATTTTTCCTCTGATAGGGTGTTGAGGTCCTGGCACAGTTGCCCAGAGGAGCTGTAAGTGCCCCATCCCAGCCCTTTTCCAGGCCAAGCTGAATGGATGAGGCTTGGAGCAACCTGGTCCAGTGAGTGTCCCTGACCATGGCAGGGGTTTGGAACAAGATGGTCTTTTATGTCCTTTCCAATCCAAATCATTCCGTGTTTCTAGGACTCTGTGAACTCACTGTGCACACACGCCACAGAGCCTCCAGATGTCACCATCAACCCAAGCAAGAAAGAGGCACAGCACAAACCGTGCAGGAAAACCCCACTCACAGACTTCTCCTTCAGTCCCTGCTCCCTTGCCTGGGACAAACAGACAGGAGGGTGTCCAGTCCACCTGGATAAAGTGCTCAAATCACAGATAAAATCAGCGAATGTGGTTTATAGCTGTGCATGCAAATATTTTGTGTGCACATTATGCTGATGTAGACCACATGGGTGCTTCCCTGTGTTGTGTAGGTTCTCATTATTTTCACATATATATACACACACACACACGAGTATATATTTATATATATATATATAAAATCACCTATGTGTATATATATATATAAAGTTATATATATTACTTCATAACTTTTCGTCTGAAGAATCACAGGTTCTTTGCCAACAACTTTTACCTGAAGGTAAAAGCAAGGCGTGCTCTCCTTTTCTAACCAGTATACATATTCATCTCTTGCAGTATGCATTCCTGTGTCCCATCCAGCTGATGAGCTGAGAAATGGAGCCATCAGCCCGGTATAAAGGTTCTGAGAGCGTAGGCACAGGTGTTCCCAGAGAAGGAAGACAGTGTGCCCTCCAGTCTGTGTAGTAAGGTCAGTGTTGACTTTTCAAGGAATTGGTTGTCCCCTCTATTTCCCTTGGCTTGTTAAATTCGTTTTATGCCTCTCTTTCAGCAATCTAAATTTGCCTGTTAAGAAAAAAAAAAAAAGGCTTAAAAAATCCCAATTCTGCCTCTTTTTCCCTTGAACTCTGCCCTCCCCTTACTGCCCACAAGATAAAGTGCATTCAACGTTTAAGGGGAAGGAAAAGGCCCTCGGTTCTGCTCAAAGCTGGCATTTACATCGTCCCTGTCACAGCGTGGAGCTGTGTAGCAGAATAAAGTCACAAACAGAGCCAAGCATTGAGGCAGCAAAGGTGTGGGACCCCAGGGACACTGCCGGTCACCCTTCCAGAGGGGTGCAGAGGGGTGTGCAGGGTGGCAGAGCACCCTCCAACCCAACTTTGTACCCGTAGATAATTGGGGGGGATATTGGGGGGCGGTTTGTTTAAACACGCCCTTCCCCCTGAACACCACATTAAAAAAAGTATTACCAAAGGAAATGCCAGATTGGGTTGGGGAACGGGTAGAAAGGTGTTGTTTTTACATGAAAAGACCCTCAGGGTTCATCCTCACAAAGTCGGAGCAGGGCCCGGAGGGTTCATGACAAGGAAGATTAATGGATCTCTCCCAGCCATAGGTTGTCAGTTAAATCAAGCACTGCTAATGCAGGATGCTGTCCCCAGACCTCTGTTAGCACAATGACGAAGCTTTTTTTAAGTCCTCTGTGTAAAAGGCATAATCCTTGTATGCCAATGGATCACATCCTCGAGATCCCCCGGGAGCAAGGCAAATGTGGAAAGAAAGGGAAAGGAAATCCCTTATTTCGTAATGGTGCAAACAGACATGTCAGGAGAATTACATCAATGTGCAGCACATGTGAAATTTAATACCCCTCCTAATGCATTTAGATGAGGCAAAATGTAAAGTCTGTACTGCCTCTGGGAATAATTCTGGTAGGAAGCTTTCACCACTAGGAACCAAGGTCTTTCTACTTACTCTGGAATTTGAGCCTTTGTTTTCAAAGCCTTCCTGAGAGACTTTCAAAATCAAGTTTGTTACGTGTACATTACTCTTTGAAGATCTGTCTCCCAGAATGAAACACTGGTGCTCTTCCCAGCCATGCTGGTGTAAATGAAGAGCAGCACGGTTGAAAATCAGTCAGATATTCACAAGGGCCCATCCAACCTGCAAATGAGGCTTTGCACTGCAGAAAACCAAGATAAGCAAACAAAACAGAGCCCTTATCCTTCGCCTGGTATCAGCTGGCATTGCTGCAAGAGTGCATCAGACTTGTATGGATTTCCACCAGCTTTGACTGTGGCCCATTAGGCTCTCAAAGGCTTACAAACACAATATTTGATTTGGAGTCCTTGCAGACAGGAGGAGCCTGAAGTCCTCTCGTTGGTTTCCCTCCCTTTTATCAAACCATGGATATGGAACTCAGCGAAGGATACAGCTCAGCTCGGATGTGGCTTGAATTCAGACAAGTGACTTGAAGTGATGATTTCCCTCCCCACCAGGCTGCAGATGATCGATGTATTATGCATGAAAATAGTGCCAGGCACAGATGGGGTGGGAGTAGAAGGTGTGAGCTGATAATGACAGCAGCCAAGTTCTGCTAGAAAAGACTCTACAACACGCTTGCATGTTGGGCAGAAAAAGGATGCAGCATGCATGAGAGGCTAGCCATGGTTTAAAGGGTCAAACAGATTAATTTACAGTCAAAACTGAGATTTATGCAAGGATTTGAGTGGCATGGTTGCCAGAGGGAACAGAGGATTAGCCTTGACGATTCAAGGAATCATCTTCCAATCTTGTGTTCTTGAACAACCATTAGGGAGCTGAGTAAAACACGTTTTCTGGGGTTTAAAAGCTGAAGACAGGGAATCCAAAGGGGTGACATAGTACCACATCAGATATTGCCTTCAGCAGGGTCCTGGCTCATCCTCAGCACAATGCTGAGAACTTGGCACCAGGTCCAAAGCTGAAACAAACAGGAATTTCTTCATGGACATTTCTAGGGTTTGGATCCAAGCCACTGAGGACCAGCATGCAGGGCCTAATCCTGAAAAAACAGTCAATGTTTGGATGTGAAATTTGTCACTGAGTTGGAGCCAGGTGGGTACAGACTTCCTTGGGAGGATGAGTCAAGAGAGCTCTGGCATCATCTGCAAAAAGGACCTGATACTGTGGGAGAGAGCTTAGCAAGTGTACAAACCCATGAGGAAGCAGTGGTGGTCCAAAGAAAAGCCCACAATTTCCCTGGTTGTCCTTGGAGCATTCTGGAGATCATTGCAAGACCAGGCACTTGAAATAAGCTTCTTTCCTTCTACCTCTGAACCTTGAGAAAGGGATAGTCTGATCCTCACACAGCTTCTCTGAAGAAACTCCAGCCTTGAGCACAGGCCTGACAGCTGGCAAGATGCCATTGGCTTTGCCAAATCTGACCACAGCTGGTCCCTGATGCAATAAAACGTTGAATCACCAGAATCTGAGATTGTGCTTGTCTGGAGGGTCACCAAGACAAATCAGCAAAGACTTGCTGGCAACTTGCAATGCATTTGCCAGTTCCAGGCCCCATGGAAACCTGACCTGTCAGATTTCCTCCAAACAGGGCTCAGAGGTTCAAATTTGGGAATAAGCATTTCTGATAAAACTGCCCAACTTAGGCTTGGAAAAACACCACAAGTGGAGAGGGCATCACAAGGAATAAGGGTTTGTCTCACAAAGTTCCTGGCCCCAAGGGGTTTCAATCCACTCACCAAAAACCAAGAGGAAATGTGTGACAGAAAGGATGCACTGGGGTACTGGAATAGCTCAGCATCCATGATGATGGTTCATGAGTGACCTGTCAGCTCTGCCAGCCACTGGACTGGGTTGTTTCTGCTTCCCCTCCATCTGCCAGCTCAGCAAGCCATCTCCACAGGGACCCACACACATCCTGAGACACCTTCAAACAGGCTTCCTTGCCACTGCAGCCCAGCACAGTCTCCCTAAAGTACAGGAGGACATGAAGGGCTTGAGTAAGATCAGTTTCACTGGTGGCCCAGAAAAAGCTGTGGCTGCCCCATCCCTGTAAGAGCTGGATGGGGCTTGGAGCAGCCTGGGGTTGTGGAAGGTGTCCCTGCCCATGGAACTGGCAGGGGATGGAACAGGGTGATCTGTAAGGCCCCTTCCAACCCAAACTATTCAGTGTTTTCTATGATTACTGTGATTTCACTAGTTTTACACCCAGTCAAGATCTGTCACAGACTAGTAAAAACTCCTTCATTCCCACTCTAGTTGTCCTTAAGGTCACATTTTGTGGTGCTGGCACCACTGAGACCCGCACATCAGTCTGGATCTGGCCTCCATCTATCCTGCATCCTTATCTTATGCATTTTTAAGGAGCTCGGCAGAAATTTATGGATCAAAGCTAATCGATAATACCAGAGCCCTTTCACCATATTGCTTTCACTAAATTACTGCATCCTTTAAAAACAGAAATCTTAGCAGACCGCAGTACAATGCCAGACAGACTGTCACTTCCAAATTATGTTTATTTATTCTCCCTCTGCCTCTTGGCTGGCCCCATTACCAGCATATCTCAGTGTCTCTCAGTCATCAGCATATTTGCCTCCCCTCCCTTCCCCCTACCCCGAGGTACATGTCTCCTCTCAAGTACAAAGTGGACTGACACGGCAAGTTTTTGAGCCTCCTGAACACCAGCTTTATCTGAGGAGAACTAGATCCAGTGACAGAGCCTCAGAATTAATTACACGAAGGTGAATTCCTGTCACAGAGCCTGGCACTGTGTCACTGCAAACATTTTAACAGCCAGTCCCTGGCCCTCCACTGCCTTTGTGCAGTGTAAAGCAATTATTTGTACCTGCCTGGTGAAACGTGTCAGCCCCTTCAGAGGTGGTGAGACACAGCAAACATGCTCCAACCCTTGTTGTTCACGAGGAAAAGGGTGTGTGCTGGATCTTGGCTGTGCACAGAGTCACTGGGGC
Organism: Argya squamiceps; assembly: GCA_037834095.1. Lineage (NCBI taxonomy): Eukaryota > Metazoa > Chordata > Aves > Passeriformes > Leiothrichidae > Argya > Argya squamiceps. The sequence goes on from JBBMKD010000216.1 coordinate 57,315,593, forward strand.
TCTTCAGGGATCTGAATGCAGCAGTTTGTGTGTGCTCTACACAGGGAATACCTTGCAGATGAAATGCAGCCAGGCCCAGTGGTTTGGCCAAAAGCAGAAATGGGACTCAAGGCCGAGGAAGCAAAGTGTGAATCTCAAACAAGCACGTCCTTGCTGAGCCCCACTGGCAGGGAGGAATAAAAGAATGAACATCCTCTTTCATCTCCCTTTTGTCAAGTATTTTCAGCCCTTTACTCTCCCTTTTCACCTCCTGCATCCCTGGTGGAAACTCCTATCAACTCTCACCCCAGGTCCAACTGCTTCCCCTTTCCATGCTGCAGCTGTTACAGCTGACACATTCCTATCACATTCCTTCTTTTTTCTTACAAAAAAAAAAAAAGAGGACATCATCTGGGGTTTTCTTTACATACCTGTATTACAAATTTGCACAGAGCTGAGCTGACACCAGGGTTAACCTGTAAAGTTCATTAGAGATGATCCTAGGAGACCAGAAAGGGAAAATATGAAAGTTGCATTAGTCTGGAGCAAGGAAGGGAAACTGTGTTTATCCTTTCCACTGCAGCATGCTCTAGGGCAAGGAAGGAGGGATGGAGGGATGAGACGAGGCTTGTTACAGTGGAGACCAAAGGGAATTGACTGCATAAAGGAGAGACTGGGGCACAAGGCAGAAACAAGCATTGAGGGGACATCTCTGCCTTTCCTGGAGGAAAGAACCCGTCTGCACATCCCAAATTCTTCCTCCATTGGGACTAGCAATGGGTGTCTTTTAAGATCAGAGACAGGTCAGATTTACCCAGGGCCTTTGGGGTTTAGTCAGAGCTCCCAGACCTCCCCAAACTGAAGATCATCTGTGGAGAACCTTGACATCACCTGGGGAAGAAGTGCTGAAGACCATATTGCTCCTGGGCAGAAGGCTCCCCATCCAGAGAGGGGCAGGATGAGCCATCAGCCCAGCCCCAAGAGAGGAAGTTTTCCAGCTGATGGGCAGGAAAATGGGGCTGTTCTCAGTGAGCTCTGCTGTGGCACAAAAACAAAGCCCTTTCTCATTAGGGAGGAATTCAATGGGCCTCTCTGGGAATCAGCGCCGCAGCATGCAAAAGGTCAGGTCTCGTTCTGGAAGCCTTTTCTCCTTCTGCCAGCAGGAAAAATATTTTAAAATATCACCTAAAGAGCCCTGGTTCCCCAGTACTCCCTTCCAAATACAAAAAGGAGGAAATCACCTCAATGTGGGGAGCTGGTGGGGATGGCAAATCTCCCTGCCCAGCCCGTGGGACTCACATTCCCTTTGCACCTGACAGCTTTGTTATTAAAAGACCTTGGCTAATTAAGAGGGGAAGGAACAATGGGAACATCCTATTCCCTCCACAGGGCACGGTGCAGAGATTGCCACATCTGAGGAGGCCCTGCCAGCATCAGCTATCACAGTGTGGCTGTTCGATGTGAGACTTTTTTAGGGGAAATTCAGTCTGTTTGGTTGTCCCAGTCACACCTCTGGTGCCTCACTGGCCTGGGTCTGCCTGCCCCAGTCAGTGTGAAGCCTCCCAGTGCTCCACCAACCTACAGAATTGTGCTTTGCAGTCTCATCTTGGGGTGAAGACACATGGAGTCTACTCTGACAATCAGAGCTATGTCAATACAAAGGTTTCTCACCTTCATGACCAGGTACCATCACTCAACTCTGCTTTTGTAGCCTCTGAAAAATCAGATGCCTCAAGACCCATGGAGATCCATTTTCATGTCCCATAGCCCAGCACATCCAACCTTTGCTGAAATCATGTTGAGTCTATTTTACATGGAAAAACTGAAAATGGTCTGTTGTCTGTTGTAATCTTTCTGTGCCAGTCCCCTTAGATTCTCAAATTGTTTGTGAATATGAAATTCCACTTCTGTAATTGAGGCAAATTGTTTGCTTAAGATAATTTATAGTTACTCTAAACTCAGCATGTTGACTAGGCAGTTTTATGGATTTTCAAATGGACTTGTGGAGAGCTTTAATCACACATTGTCCAAACCCCAGGACCTGAACTGAAGGAGTTTTGTTTCAGCTCCCATCAGCTACAGAGGTCACAGTTAAGTAAAATCGGCTTAAGCTGGGATTGGAAAGCTGTGTCTGCTACATTAGCAGAGAGATCAGATGACAGATTTGGTCTGGCCTCATTATCTAGCCATAAAAATGTAAGGGGCTGAAGTATTTAGGGAATAGGAATGCAGAGAGCAGGAGGGATTTCTGGAGGATCTCTATGTAGTATTTGCTGTCTGGGAAAATGAGACCAAAAGACCCCCCCCACCCAAACTCTCTGATGTGAGCTCTTATCTCCAACAACAAACTGAAAGCAGGAGAATCAGTGTCTTCCTTTTGCAAACAGTTCAGGGAACAGGGGCTCCTGTATGTCTACAACATCTTGCATTTATTTTTAGCTTCATCTGTTTGGTTAGTGAGGTCACTGGAGCCCAGGCTTAAAACATGTTCCCCTGACCTGCCAAAGCTCTGGCTTGCCTGTAGCTATACAGACCCCAAAGAAACAAAGCTCATGTGCACAAGAATTTTATGTCAGTATTTTATGCTAGACCCCAAACCACTGTGTTCTCATTTATTGCAACACTTCTACTTTGGGTGTGAAAATTGCAAAATACACTTTGAGCGGTTTTGATAAAAAAACCCCATTTGATGGGGTTATTTTCTGGCTGAAGTAACCCCCGTGCTTTTTCCATCCATTCTGTGTTTAGGATTTAATTTACACAGTTCAAGGATTAAATTCACAATTTCCAGCTTTTGGTACAAGAACAAACAAACAAACAAACAAAAAATCCAACCTTCCTTTCCCCCCAGAGCTGGGACACATTATCCAAATCACTGCTAGGAAATGTATGTCAGGGTACCTGGAGCCAACACCTTCCATCATTTCCATCCTCATCTGAGCTAGAAAATGAGTTTGTGGGGGGAAAACTTTCTCATGGAGCTGCAGAGGTATTAGCAAATAATGCTTTTTGGAATGATAGCTTGTTCTGCAAATGCAATAAATTCCTGATGGAGTCCCCAAGCCCAGGGCTGGGAGCATGCCAGGACAGGGGTGCTGCAGAGCAGGCAAAATTCATCACTGCTCCACAAGTCAGGTGAAGCTGAGGAGCCTGCAGGAAGCTCAGCAAGTGAGAGAGGAGGTAGCACAGCCCTGGGTCTTACAGGGTGAACTCTTGTCCTGACAGGATTTTTTGAGTGCTCTGCTGGGAACCCACTAGCACACTGGCTTAAACCTGGCCTCCACAGCTCCTGCTCAGAGAAAAGATGTCCCCCAAGGAGAAAAGCACCTCCAGAAGTGTGCATCTATCCTTATTTTCACTCCTTGAGTCATTCTGGGAAAAGCCCTTTTCTAAATGCTGACATAACCCTCTCTTCCCTAGGGAAATATTCGTGTAGCTGCAGGTGACTGAATTAGGGAAGCTCAGAAAAAGTTCCTGTTAACAAAGTAAGCCACAGGGACTGCCCATGTGCAGTTTTTAGAGCTCCTGCAAATGCAAAACAAAATGTCCCTGCAGGGTGACTGGAGCTAATGTGCTTTGCTTTACATTTGCATTTGGCTCAGAGTCTCACAGAGGCTTCTTGCTGGGGCAAAAGTGATAAAGAATTAAGCTCCTATTACTCAACTGCTTGCAAGTACTTGCTGTATCTCTGGTGGAAAAAAATGTTGCAGAAAAAGCACACTTCTTCCTCACATGGAAGCAGAAAATGTTAAAGATTTGGTTCAGCTCTCCTCCTCTCTGCTCAGTGTGTCTGAAGTTCACACACAAAAAAGTTCTCACTTTTCTATTACCAGAACTATGAATATTTCTGCAAGCAGTGTTATTCATCTAGAAAAGGCATGGCCACTGTCATAACAGATTACATGAATCAAGATGCTTAATTCCAGAAAATGACAATTTGTTGACTTTCATTAAGACCTTCTGTTGGTTTTTTTTTTATTGCTTCTTTCTCCTATCCTGAATTGTTAGGAAATATCACCTCCTTCCCAGAATGCCAAGAGAAGACTTATCCTGGAGTTGTAGAATCATTGAATGGTTTGGGTTTGAAGGGACCTTAAAGATCTTCTCATTCCAACCCCCTGCCATGGGCAGGGACACCTTCCACCAGTTCAGGTTCACCTTCCACCACTCAGAACCCCATCCAAGCTGGCTTTGAACACTTCCAGGGAAGTGTTCATCTTATTAGGGGTGCAGATATGGACTTTTACCTATTTGCTAATCACCGGTCAAAACTGCAGAGAATTTGTGATTTATTTAATTGTTGGAAAGTTTTGATAATCAGATTAGCATAAATGGCACATACATGATGGGCAGATGTTCAGGAAAACTCACTGTAAACTGCTTGGAGACCTGTGCTGTGGAACAGAAGTCATTTAAGATTTCCAGCCACACAGACCTAAGTATCCAGGCTCATTCTGAGTTGTTTGAGAATGGGCAGAAAAAAATAGCAGAAAATCCCCTGATAATTCATCTGTGGAGGGTAATTTACTGGGTCTAATCAGAGCAAACATCTCTATGGCTGGAATGCTGAAATAAATTAAATATAAAGCCTTCAAGGTCATAGCTTCCCAAGCTAATAATGCTGTGCTCAGGTGGAGATGCTCTGAGCTTCACTGTGAAAAATCTCCATCAGCTGGATGGAATGGGAATATTTCCAGCAGTGATCAGGCCTGCCTGAAAGAAAATAGAGTGAACAGAGGACATAGAGGATTCAATCTTCAGACTTAAGCAGCTCAATAAACAAAGTTTAGACACTCAGATTGGAAATAAAATACATTAAAACGGCATTTACATTTGGGGTGTGGGAGAGGTAGTGAGGAGAGTTTGGAGAATGTTGCTAACAAGTGTAAGCTGTAAGATGCAAATCTTGCTGTTCTTCTTGCAAATGCTGATGCAGAAGCAATTAGATATTTCAGGAGTGGCCACATTACACATCCCAGCTCCTGCAGGGACCATCCCTCTGGATCAGAGGTTTATAACCCTCGGGCAGCCCCAGCTGACCAGGGTTACCACCCCACCAGATGTGCAGCACAGCCATTTATTTCTCTGTCTTTCCAATCTCAGCCCTCAAGAAATGCGGCTGAAGTAATTGCAATTATCACCTTAACCTTGAGCAGGTCTTGGCTAAAGGCTCCCAGGAGATGGATCAGGCAGGGGCAGATGAGGAGGGAAGCAGTGGAGACCCCAGACACGGCACACAGCAGTGCAGGAGGGTCTCCTGGCCCAGACAGCTGGGTGGACACCCTGAAAGGAACCTGGTTTCTGGTGAAGTCCTGAGCCTTTGAGGTCAGCCTTAGCAGCCCTGGTTATTGTCATCCTGAAATTCCCAGGAGTCTGCCCTGTGCCAAAATGTGAGGCCCTGAGATTTCTTTCCTACCACACGTTACTTTTTTTACTGTTCTGTTGATTTTGATGTCAGCAGAAGATCTTTCCATAGCAGGATTGGAAATGTCTCTTATCTTATCTTATTTTATTTTATTTTATTTTGATAAATAAGTATTTCACAGCCACCCTCAGCTTCACACACTCACGCCTGTGAATCTCACCATTCAAAATGACTGCTTCACCCTAGCTGTTAATTTAAAATTAGATCCTGTGCCTATATATGCACACACACACAGTGCCATCCACTTTGGTTTAATCTCTGCATACATTATAGCAAAGTCTTTAAAGATGTTGTGACCACAGACCTATTTGTCTGCCCCCCATCAGGCCCTGCTTTTCTCCATCCATAATGATCCAGATCCCCACACAGGGTGGCTGCTGGGTGTTTCTCTCCCTGTTCATCACACAGCCTCTCGTCCTCATTCCCTTTGCACATCTTTCTAACCCTGGGCTCAGCATTCCTATGAAGTGCTCTCTCTTTGAGGCTGAAAACCTCAGCAGCACTAATGGGTGTACCTTCAGCAGAGCCCTGTGCCACAAAATGATACCATTATCCCTGTTTTTGGAGACAGAGAGCAGAGTTGCAGAGATAGGAAGGTCAACAGCATTAAAAGCATCTGCTAAATTGAGAAAGCACAAGGCTGGGTTTTTCAGAGTGCTTTTTTCCACAGCACTTTACTTGGTCACAGTACAGGTGGCCTTTGACTGTGTATGCAGTCGTGAGAGCTTCACCCTGGTGTCTGGCAGAAGGGGGTCACGAGCTGGGGGCCAAAGCCACCAGCAGCATGTAATTAGTGCCCATCTCTGAGGGCTCTGACCCCACCAGAGACACACAGCAAAATTCCCATCTGAAGCAGGCTGGGCTGGCAAAGCTCTTAAAAAAAAAATGTTGCATCTTCTGATGGGAAAATATCACATTCTCTCAGCTGTGGCTGAATAGTTTCCAACTTGTGGCTTGTTTCTCTGTGAATTTGAGCCCACCAGGAAGGTGCTTGGATTGCTGGGAGGGTGTTCATGCCTCCACCGGAAAAACCTGAGTGTGAAAATCAAAGCTGTGAAAACCACCAAATTCTGCACAGATGCCACAATAATAAGAAATAAAGAGCAGGAAAGAGGCTTTTCAATGAGCTGGTAGACTCATCAGCTGATTTGTCAGCTGAAAAAAACAGGCATTCCCTTTTTTCCAAAACAGGAGGTTTCTTTTGCCAATACCTATCTGGGTTGAGGTCCATCATGTTGGGGATGATGCTTCTTCTTCTTCTTCTCTGCTCTTTTTCACAGCACAGCCAAAAAATCTGATAGTTTAAGCACTGTTGTGGTTATCTTCAATATCTAGACACCCTGTCAGAAAAACCCAAGTTGTCCTACATGCTCAGAGAAAAAGTTAAGAACAAATGGATTGAAAATCCAAGGGATTGGGAGAGGGACCTTCTCCTTCTGCTTCCTGTGGTTACACAAATTCAAGTCTTTTAATAAAAGTATGTAATTCCCCATTTTCTGCCAAACTTCCCATTGTTTCTTTAACCTGAGCTAAGATTCCACAGCTTTTTTGTGTGCTTTCCTTTATTGCTTATTCGCAGCAATAACTGTACTAGCACAGGTTTCAGTTGGTACTTACATAAAATTCCACCTGATCACGTTTATGATCTGGGTTTGTTAAAATAAAACTTGTTTCATCAGGCTCAGTACTAGATAAGGGCATGTGCTGGCCAAAATCTGAAATGCTTTTGGAGAATTTGGTTTTCATGCTTTCCAACCTATTTCTGAATTTGCCAGGGAAGGAATAAAAATGATAGAAAGTAAATTAGTTTTAATATTCCCTAAGGTTCACCATTTTCATTTAGAAAATGGTGGGTTTTTTTCCCCCAATGTTCAAAACAAAAAGAATAAATTGCAATGAAAAACTCAGGAAACTTCTGTTTCTGGAGCTTATGTGGAGTTTCTCCTTTAGGGCAGAGGTTTGCCCTGTGTGATGCTGAGACTTCAGGGACATGTCCTGAATTTTGGCAGGGTGTCAGACTTGCTTCTCACCTTTATTTGGCTGCATGTCCCTTCACTTTGAGCCCCTACAGCCTTTTTCAAAGCCCAGCAGAGCCTACAGAGGGATTTCTTAATTATCCAAGGAGGCTTAGGTGTGGATGCCAGTTTATAAAGCTGTGGTGGAGGAGAAAGGCACTGAGGGAGAGATCTGCTCTGGCGCTCCAGGGTTAAGTTTAGGTAAATTGTGCTCACAAAATAAAGTGTAGGAAATTAGGACACGTGACAGATTGGCTCCAGAAGCACCCATTTAGGTTAAAACAGACTGTTGATGCAGCTGCACCCATCAGGAGCCACCTCACCTTGGAAATGCAGCTCTGAGAGTTCCCCTTGGCAAAAAATCAAGTGGTTTCAAGGAGAAAACTCTCCTTCAGGGAGATGTGGTCCCCACCTGTGTTTCATCAAGCCCCTCAACAAAATCTAGCAAAAGCAGCAGAATGACCAGTTTTTGCCTCATCTGCTCATTCCAGCACCAGCTTGCTCCCAGAAATGAGGATCTGGTGAGGCAGAACCGGGAAGGAAAAACCTGTTTTTAAGGAACTAATGAGAAAACCACCTTACTGATTTTGGCACACAAATTGCTCAAACCACCAGAAAAGAGTAAGGACTTTGTTCTACCCTCATCATCATCCGTATCTAGTAAATTGGCAAGGATTTAGGACATTGCCAGTATTTCCACATATGCAAAAATAACCCACTACCCCCCACCCCCAAAAAAAAGCTCTGTAGCCCATTACTCACATCCCCAGAGAAATCATAATAAGAGACACAGAGTTTACCACCTTCAAGCAGGAAATAGCTGCCTTTCTAATGCTTGCTAATTGCTTCACTTAAAACTAGTTTGATTACTTGGCACTGAGACAGTATTTTAAACCTGAATTATTGCTTGGAACTTTCCTTTCACCTACCAAGAGCCCAGACCATTAAAAATGTGTAGCAAAGGTCTCCCTTCGAGGTGCAGGATTGCCTGTTAACTCTTTCATGAATTATAAAAGATGTTTGGCTTCTGGGACGTCTTTTTCTCTTGTTATATTTTATTAATAAGAGGTGCTATTTATTAATACTGGCTGTGGAAGAAAGTAATATTATGGAGTTATCAGGCATATTCTAAAAGGCTTTTACTTGGGGTGGGATCACGTTTTCATGTTCTGAAACCAATAGGATAAATTAATCACTCTAAGATTCACGTGAAAACAAATTATTTTTTAATTTGACTTGACTTTTCCCAATCGAGCTGTGCTGCTTTTAGGAAGGAAAGGAAATCAGGGCAGGATGAGCTGCACATACTGACCTGGAGAAGCAGAGTGGCTTGGTTGTACCAAACATTGTCATTAACAATGTCTTTGTCACAGCACTCCTTCAGGATCAGAAATTAGCTTGCATTTTGTACTTGACAGGAAGTCATTAAGAAATCTCCGCTGCTACAATAACACTGATGCGAAAATTGCAATCTTTCAAAAAAAGAATTTGAATCTCAATGCTGAGCATCAGCAAGGTAAGCAGCAGCCATGGAGTTGGCACATCCCTGAATTCTGTGCTCCTGAAAGTCTCCCTTCAGGTCTGGAGGAAAACCTGTGGAGGAAAACCTCCACGGCCAGGGATGATGAGCAAGGCAGCAGCCAACAGCCATCCACCTCCTCAAACCCTGTGCAAACCATCCATTATATCTCCTGTCGGGACACAAATCCCCCCTGGGCCCACAAATCCCCCATCCACACAGGCCCAGGGGTGTCCAGAGATGTGAAGGCTGAATTAAAACCTTCAGAGAAGCTAAGATACATAAATCCATGCAGACATGAGGTAGAAATGCAAGTTTAGTTTTAAATAAGTAGAAAATATATTAAATGCCTTAAGCAAATAAGAGACTGAATTAGTTAGCAAGAAAAGGACCTAAAACCTAGTTTAAAATTCAGTAGCATTGCCTTTTGCAAAGTTAGTTGAGCTCTAGACATAAGGAAAACAATGTGGCCTTGCTAAGCATTCCTAGATGGAACAGATAGAGTTACATGGGTGGAATTTTTGTAAGAAATTACGAATATTGTCACACATCAATTTTAGCTTAGGAAAGGTCCAGCAAGACTGTAGAAACATCATGTCTTCACCTAATTGGCTAAAAAGTAGAATAAAATGCACTGCTTTGAGGATGCTAGAGCTCATGGAACACAGATTACAGCTGCTGCTGATCACTGCTGCTGATGCTGTTGCTGCTTCTGTTTGTGACATGGGGACTTTATGCTAGAAGGGTTTCTGCATACTGGCACAAACTGTAACACCAATGCCTTCCTGAGACTGATTTTAACTGTGCAATAAAGGACTTTGCTTTTACAGCTACCCAGAATCTGGTCTTCAATGAAGACGTGCTGAAATCTTGACATTTTCCCATCAAATTCTGTGTGGAGTTCCTCTATCCTCCTGGCAAATGAAGTTTTTCACAGCTGCACAGGAGCTGCCCTGTAGGATAGGGAACAGTTGTGGCTTTCTCCTCACCCAGGAGCAGCCAACTCTGACCTCTAATTTATCTCCAGGGATTTGGGTAGCTTTGGCAGCCTTGCTTCAGAAAGCCAGTGGAAAAAAAAAAAAAGCATGAAAAAATGGTGGTGAGGTGGGTGTAGAACACAGCTTGAATCTCACACAGGATGTTTTGAGGCAATTAATCAAAATATGTGGAAGAAGGTGGACTTTGCTATCGTGCCATCACTTTTTTAGGCAGCAGGCATTCAGAATAAAATTGACACATGAAAAAGTGTATCTTAAAAATACACATTGAAAAAAAAAATCATCCTAAGTGCTACTCAGACACAGAGGAAAGGCTTCCAGTGGGGGTCTGCATGTAGGTCTATACCCAAAAAACCAGGGAATTATATATATAGCCCATGCATATGCACTGCACAGGGCTGGGGACAAGCTGCCTATTTCTGCTCTCACTAGGGCAATTTTTGAGTAAAATAGAGAATCTCTAGTGGCCAGGAGAACATTCTGAAAAGGGTCACTGGCTAAAATTGGCCTATTGATCAGGAAGCAGTCAAAAGGAACAAAAATATCTGGGCTTGTGTGCAGAGCGAGGAAAATAACACATTTTCTTTTCATCTTAGGAAGCCCCTGGCAAAGCTTTCCATGGGAAGGAGGCAGATAAAATAGGCAGATCTAAGTGAAGAAATGTTTAGTGCATCAGACATGCCCCTGACTGGGAGATGTCTCATCTAATCTCCAGAGTCAGCAATGAGTTTTAGTGAGAAAAGGTGTTGGCATGTACCCCACACCCCCAGCAAGTGTTTCCAAATAGGGAAAGGTTTAAGACTCACCCCTCACATTTCTTATAAAGGACCCAGAAACATCTGTGCTGTCCTGTCAGTAATTGGCTCAGAGCCAGCACAGAGGCATTGATTGGGCTTGGAAAGTGTGACTCAAAGCATGTTGCCTATTTCATTGTGCCAGGGGACAAATAACCCACCTGAACTATTGAGTACTAAGGAGAGAGAACAAAGAAACTCTGGGCATTTTTGGGGTGTTGTAGCAAGTGCATGGGACCTGTCCCTGTACTGTGCTTGGCTTTGCTTTTGTGTTTGTATTATTTTCTTTCCTTATTAAAATCTTTTTGCTTTTCCAAGACACACTCGACCATGCCATCTCACTAATTGATTTAAGCCATTTCTCTCCAAGGGCTGGACCCTCAGAGGTATTGGGAACCCCAATAAAAAGGCACTGGCAGGACTGAAGAGGACTCAAATCTGAGATGGAGAACACCAGTTTCAGCTTCTTCAACACCAGCTTTGGCACCCAGCATGACAGTGATGGGTGCAGGGTTGATTGAGAACACCACGTTATTAGAAGAGCCTCTTCACTTTCTATGTAGAAAAGGCCACCCCATCCCTCCAGGATAAATATTTGTGTTCCTGTGATCTTTCCTCCTCTTCAGCCCACTTCCTGCATCCTTTACCAGCTCCCCATACACTTGATGAAAGACTTACCAAGATCATGGCAGGAACTGAAACTTAACATTTTTGTTTTCAAGCTTCAAAAATATTTCCCAAACATCTCTTATTTCTCTGCAGGAAATCCCTTTAAAAACATTCTCCAGTGAGCAGTTAAGAAGTTGAACCAACACACATCTCATCTCGGGTTTCTGCTGGTAATTAATAAACCAACTGAATATCTGGCAGGATGGCAATTTTTATCATTCCTAGATAAATGTTAATGCATCTGGTTATTTCCAGACCTTCGCTGATGTGATCAGAAAAGCAAATTAGACAGTGTTGTAGCAGTCTGCCTGACATTTCTTCTTTTGTGCTGTTACTGTTAATTTATTCCTTTAAGCCAATTTTTGCTCTGTCACTACTGTGAAGGTTTTCTCAGAAATTTAATTACAAATAGGAACCCTCCAACGTGAAACTGCTACAGGATAAAAATCCATATTTAAGGTGTCATCTTAAAAGCAGCTCATACCTTCTGTGTATGTGTGTGAAAGGGAACATGCACACACCCATCAAGCTTTTTTGAATGTGTAAATTTATAAACTCTCCTCTCTTTTTTTTTTTTTTTGTAAGGAAAACTTTTGCCTTGATGTTCTATCATCCTTAGAACAAAATGTTTCTTGATTAACTTGGTTAATACACATTTTTGCTCTGAAGAAAATAAAAAGATTTTATCATCCCTTAAAAAATCCCGTACATCTGAGGAGGTCCAAGATTTTCTGAGAACCCAACACTTTATAAAGATTTTTGAGCATGCATAATTTTTTTGCCCATAAATGCCACCCACTCAGAAACAAAGGAAGCAAAGTAGGCTGTAATTACTTCCCTACACAATGGATTCCAATTGCTTCTATCAAAAAATATTACATAATTATTATAACTTAGGGCTGTGATTATATATTTGCTCAAAGAAGAATCACACATAATAGCAAGCAGCGGGACTTATGGCTCTTTGCCTATTGTATCAACTCATACATTTAAATTATTTGATTGGAAAACTAAATAAAGACCCTGAGTCCTAAACACTTTCTCATCAGTTGTCAGGATTGAAGGAAGTGATAAGTGATGGGACATGAATATTTGTGTAGGAAAAGAGGAGGAGAGGAGGAGAGGAGAGGAGAGGAGAGGAGAGGAGAGGAGAGGAGAGGAGAGGAGAGGAGAGGAGAGGAGAGGAGAGG